>OZ038490.1:88806164-88886164 GCA_964036315.1 Acanthosepion esculentum | reverse complement strand
ATATATGCTTGTCTATATGTATTTAATCGTTCATTGAAAGACCAAAAAAGAAGTGACAATTACCAGAAAAATAAAAGAAATCAATTCTGCAATAGATAATTTCAGAAAAGTCAAGCCCATTTTTGATCCATCAATTCATATGAATATCATTTTGCTACAAATCTGCGCTGATGAGATGAACGCGCATGCGCCATTCGTACACAATGCCCCGAGTTGAAATACATATCCACGTGTTCACCAAAGCACGTGTTTTAACGATGGACGATACTTTCAGCATTTCCACAAAATCTATAGACTCTTTCAATATTTATGTTTGCTCGCTTTCTTCTTCTTTTTTTCTTTTTTTTTATTGCCACCTATATCACTTCATCCAATAACCACCTACCTACCTATGTATTTATTTGGCTGTATACCTGGCCGGTTTCTTAACTTACCTGTTCTTCAACCATTCAATGTAACATCAGTTAATTATTGATTTCTCTATAAATATAACTTTAATTACAACATAAGTGTATTCGCTGTATGCGAATATATATATATATATATATATATATATATATATATATATATATGTGTGTGTGTGTGTATGTGTGTGTGTGTGTGTGTGTGTGTTTGTGTTGTGTGTGTTTGTGCACGCGTGGGTGTGTTTGGATGTGTGTATGTGCGTGCAATTTGACTTAACTCTCAAACAACTGTTCGACTAATTCGTTAATCTGCTGCGGATTATTAAAAAGGACTCGATCAGACTACCTACCAACTGACAATCATTTCCATTTATATTTTTGCACACGCATGCGCACACACAAAAGAGAGAGAGAGAGAGAGAGAGCGAGAGAGAGAGAGAGAGATTGTCCGTGTGTGCCTATATCAATCTGATTTGATTAAAAATGAACATTTGGTAGACATTGATTTTTTTTTTATCTTTCCCTGTCCAGTTAGATGGAAATTTGTATGCATACAGTGAATGTAAATACAGTGTAACCCGGATATAAGACACCCGGATATAAGAGAAACCCGGATATAAGAGAGATTTTATCTGGTCCCAAATTAGAGCCTGTGTTAATGTATATATAACAGACCAAACCCGGATATAAGAGTAACCCGGATATAAGATACTTCTCCGATCCCGACAACTCTCTTATATCCGGGTTACACTGTATTATCCAAAGGTTTGTGATCAGGCTTTTCCAACCAAATCTCTGGACGATAAACTACATATGGCAGCAAAGTCTCTGATCGGGATATTGGAGGTTTTGAGCAGCATGGAACCACCTCATAATTAGTGAACCCCCAAACAAAGACAGAACAATATGAATGTATGAAAATACATTTTTATATAAAAAAAATTATCAACAATACAATTTTAAAGCAAAATCACCAGAAGTAGACCTACCAACAATACATTTTATCTGTAGTTGAAGGCGTTGAAAATATATTTAGTTGAATCCATAAAATTGTTCAAAATATTTAATTTCGGCATCAAATAACCAATAGATGTTATGCCGCTAAACAAAATCAACTAACCAATCAAATCTCTGGCCATTATAAGGATCAAATAAGATCGTACACCACCGAAGAATGTATTGCAAGAATTTCTAATCAAAACAGATATTATATATACAGAAAATTCGCATGGTATATTTACTTAATCATAGTATACTTTCAATATTTTCAGTATATTTTCCTTAAATAATATTTCTCGAATATTCAGGCCAGTAGACAAAAATAAATATATTGTTTAACATAAACGGAATGTTTTCTCAAATATGGTTATCCACAAAAAATTAACGTTTAAAGTCATAAAAATATATCGGATTAATAGATAAAAAATCTATTACGGCTTTAGAAATTGCTTTGTTCATATTTGGATACAAAACTGAGCAGATATGAACTTTCTAGAATCTGGACGACAGAGATTTGCGCTAATGGGCGCTATTCAGCCTTGATTGATAGGCGATTGCCTTCGTGACCAAGTCAATCTAAAGCATGGCGGATCTAACGACGGTTTCCCCTGCAGAAGTGGTTACGGGTTCGAACCCTACCGGAGGTCGCATATTTTTTCTTTAATAAGATTTCTCGAATATTCAAGCCCGTTTTCTAAAATAAATATAATGTTTAAAGTAAACGGAACGTCAACTCAAATAGAAGTATCCACTAAAACTAACGTTTAAAGTGATAAAAAATATACATATATGTACATACAGGCTTCCTTCATATTTTTTTACCTGTGGATAGATAGATAGATAGATAGATAGATAGATAGATAGATTGATTGATTGATTGATTGATTGATTGATTGATTTAGTCTTTATTTTGTTCCTTATTGTAAAGCAAGAGGGCTAAGATACTGATGTCTGCTAACCCCTGTCTTCTTGAAGGCTGTCAATATAATCTACCCATTATGGAATGAAATTTCTTCATTAATAATCCCCTTGTATGATATTTGGTTAAACATTCCCGCTCAGCAATATATCCTGGAGCAAAATGTTGTTCATATCAATTATCATGATGCCACCATACTGTATTTAATTGATTCTCATATGTTAAATAAAATATTATTTTATGAAAGTCAATACTGCTCATAGGCAGAATTATGACATTAAATATCACTTTATTAACAGATATCTATCGAACTGGCGGCAAATTTCGACAATGCTAGTTCTCTCAGAAATTTATTTCAAAAGAATTATATTTGTGATCGAATTCAGTAGGCGACGTTGACAAGAAAGGCACTAATTTAAACCACGTTTGGTTTGTGTTTAGCGATTTGAACGGTGTTCAGGAAACAATGATCTACAATAACAAGATATAGACGCTTAGAGTGCTGTTCGATAAAAGCGACTCACCTTATCTTTTGAATTTAGCTCAACTTTCGTTTCATCGGAGAAGAGAACATTCTTCCAGTCTTCTACAGTGAAATTTTTGTAATAGTGAGCCCATTTAAGTCTCTTGGCTTTGTTGGCTTTGCTTATTAGCGGCTTAAACCATCGTGTACAAGATTTGTAGCCTTGTTCTAACAGCCACCAACGGACTGTTGAAGAGGCAAGACTAACACCTTGCTCTTCGCTTAGACTGGCTGCAATTTCTTGGCTAGTTATAGTCCTATTCTTCGCAAATTCTCTCTTGATTACCCTGCCAGTTCTATCATCAATCTTTTTCTTTCGTCTCCTTGTTTCCTTCCTTGGAGCAGGAGTGACATCATTATGTGCCCTAAGCACTCGACAGACAGTTGATTGTGAGGTTATAGCAATTTCTGCAATTTCTCTCGTAGACTTGCCTGCTTTTGAGAGGGCAATAATAGATGCCTTAAGTGGTTCTGATGCGTGTTTGTATCCTTTCATCTGGTTAATGACTTTAGTGGCTATTTCAACCTGTTTTTATACTTTATGAGGCTTTCTGGAATATTCTAGATTTAATTTAAGCTGTTCTAGAATTCTAAATATATTGTTCTGAGTGTATTGTAAAATAGTTTTCAATATTTTGTCAAAAGCTCTTTAAATTTATCAGTTTAATCATTAGAATGCAATGTCTGAGTCACTTTTTTTGCACTGAGTTTTTTTTCGTGAATCTCAGTTATATCCAATTTTATAATTATCAATAGAATACCTTAGGGTGAATAAACTTTTTTCCTAGGTGGTCGGGAAGGGGTATTTATATTAGTAAGATTAAAAATTATTTTAACCCCTAAAACAATAGACAAAAAATATTTTTAGTAAAAAAAAATCAGGTGTGTCACTTTTATCGAACAGCACTGTACGTTGTATTATTCGCTTGAATACGCATGCGTGCTCACGCTTTTGCCACTTTAACAGACGCATGCGCGGCTGGGGAAAAAACGTCCATATAACACGTACGATTGCGAACAAATTTAGAATCTTGTGAACACAAAACCAAATAGAAAGAAACACTGAAACTACGTTTTGTGCCACTTCCACGAAGCTCTTTACGAAATTTTTGCGGGTAGGTTCACTTCCTAAAATCAATGTTTCAATGACAAAACATCAGAATTTATTTATTTCATTCTTTCTTTTATTTCCTTATATTTTATTTTATTTATTTACTTATTATTTTTTTTTTTTTGAAACGTTGAAAAAACTGGAGAAATGATGAGCCAGCCACATGTGTTGCATTGCGGAAAAAATAGGTGAAGTAGCTCGTAAGGATTTATGAATGCAGGCCGTTCCTGGTTGAGCCGAGAACTTTTCAGCATCCCAATCGAAAGTGAGGTGATGTAACAGTGTTCTTTATTACCAATCGACAGCGCAGAGCGATCGATTTATAGAATAATCGATACTGAACTTTGTAATTAGCGTTGCTGCCAGATGATCAACCAAAGACTTCTTCCGGAGACATTTGCAGACGCATTTCTGCGCCTTAATATTCTTTCGCACTTGCCCCAGACATATACAAAGACTCGGCCTCTATGTACACGCAGACGCATGTGCGCACGCGCACACATATACAGGCGCATCCGCTCCTCGCTTCCACGCAAATTCCCACGTATAAGTCTGACCAGTGTCATATTTACATGTAACTTTTAATTTCGCTCCCTTCTATGTTTGTATGTCATGTCTTCTCTAGGGATATAAACCTTTGCACATAGATTTTTACACACACACATACGTGCGTGCACACACACACACACACACACACACACACACAAATATATATATATATATATATATATAGTGGGTGGAAACAACTATTCGTACAATACAAATTTTTAATTAATTGTTTTGCCAACTAATGAATATACATACTTTTAATGTAATTAACTGTACGCAGATAGAAAACATATAAATATTGATTTAATAGAAATAAATCTCATTTAGCCATTTTAATGGTTGAAAAAAGTGATCGTACAATACGAAAAAAGAATACATAATCTTCATTTAATACTTTGTACCAAAAATACTTTTACAAACTTTAGGGGCGGTTTTCTTACACCAAAACAAGGACAAAAGTCCATATATACATATGACCTCAAATCCTTCGTTTTTGAGTTATTAAGTTTAAAGAAAGGTTAAGTTAGATGGCGCTGTGTTACCATTTAGACTAGGTTACATTTGTCATTCCTGTACATTTGTGGCTAGTCTGTCTTCAACGTTTAACGTGTTTAGTAGTGAGTTAACTGAGAAGAGTTCCGTTTAACAATGACAGAATATTCATATCGTCAGCAGGAACATACGATTTTTACATACGGAATGGTAATGGACGCGATTTTTGCATACGGAATGGTAATGGACGCGAGGCTTTCTTTAAAATTAATAGCTCAAAAACGAAGGATTTGCGGACATATGTTTATGTGAACTTTTGTTTTTGTTTTGGTGTCAGGGACCCGCCCTCAAAGCTTGCAAAAGTATTTTTGATACAGCAAGTATATATGTTCTTTCTGATGTGCTGAACGAATGCGGCTCTTAGCAGGATATGTGTGTGTGCATGTATCAAAATGTACACGCACATGCTCCAAGTTAGCGGAAAGGCTAAGACCGACTTTGCATTTCCCAACTCCCATCGATAGTGGAAATAATCGATTTTTCCATGCTTCTACGGCAGTTTTCATGTAGTTTGCAGCTATTTTGTACTGGCCAGAGTGAGAGCCTATAGCTGGCTGCCACGAATAGGCAGGAATATTCTATTGGCCAGCGTGAGAGCCAACAGATGATTGACACGAATGTTAAGTAGCATGCTAGCATGCAAAAAAATTGATAGCTGCATTAGTCACAAGTGGGAAAAATTTAAATCTGCATGGCACTTTACTTCAATTGGCTCATTCGCTTGCTTAAACTCAACATTGATTCTGATTCCGCAGAACTGGGCTGGGTGTGAAAAAGTATGTGTTGTTAACATTCTTTTTTCATTCGGATTTTCCAGTTACGAGTCCTTTTTCTAAAGCTGATCGTTTTGTGCTCATTTTGTTTAGTTCTTTTTTCGTAACAGATTTAATGTTTAGTGCAGAGCTTAGAAAAAATTCGCAGTGTGAGATAGACAAGAAGTAAGGCATGTAGAAACATCAGCACGGCAAAGGGCACTCCTTTAAAGGCAAGGAAGGGCAAAAATATTTTAAGTCAAGTGATAGCGATTGCTGTATGAGTCGTACGATTTTTTAATCAAGCACGGGCAACGCCGGGCCATGCTGCTAGTACATTATAATAATAGCTGGTCACTCGTATTCGAGGAAACCCGTCTACTAGAGCGGCTAGCTAATCCCTATTGCAGACGCTCGCTCAGGGGCATTTGTGTTTTTTCAACACCCACAGAGCCCACATGTGGTTCATATTGCAACTATGCTAAACAGACCTTAGTTGCAGGTTCTGGGAGAGATCGTGTTATCTAGCGTGATCAACAATTTGAAGAAGGTCAGCACGATCAAACCATTGATCACTAGTACTTGTGACTTCGTGCCAGCAAACTATCGGCGACCCCCAAGTGTTCCGTCTACCCAATTTCATTCACAAGTCTTGGGACAACCCGTGGTATGGTTGTCAGGCGCTTTCCAAAGGTGCCACGCATACATACAACATACATATATGTATTCTAGTTGCAGTTCAAACTCTTACAATTTGACAACTATCCATACGCATATTGGCACTTTCTTTCCTATCTTTTATAATTTTGTCATTATATCCACTCCAAGGGAAAAGTACAACTACGAAAATTATCCACACAAAAAATGAAAAATCGAAACATCATCGCGGGTGGTAGGAATAAAGAATCGAAAAATTAAAAAATAGATTTTTTTTTGTTTTTCTTTTCTGTCTGTTGCTTTGCCATCAATGAATGAAACGTCAGTTTTATTGTATTATATTTGTCACTTAACAAAAGACACGTGACGCAAAAAAAAGAACTCGCTATTGATCTTCCATAATTTAACTGCTTTCTGTGGGCGGCTTCTCTGGTCGCTATAATATTGGCACATTTTTCATGTGTCGATAAAAAGGTTAATTCTTCAGATAACAAATACTGGGCTTTATTTTTAAACATCTCTTCATGTATTTTTTAGTTGCTTTTTTGTAGTTGTTTAGTTTTTATCGTGGTTATAAAAAAAAATTAACAAACTTTTTAAAAACAAAAAATGAATTTGTTATTGTAAACTTCTTTTCCAATGGTGCGATGAAAAGTTCTCGGCCCGACCAAAAATCTCTTTCCCCCCAAAAATTGGTTTGTTCATTTGGTCACATTTTGGGGAGTGGGTTGGGATGAGAATTTTTCAGCGCCCTTCCGAAAGCAATAAACATTTTTTACATTGAAATAAAGTATTAAAAATTATATGAACTTCCAATAAAGATCTCTCCTCTGACCGAGCTCAAACAGCTCAAAACTGGTTAGTAAATTTCAATACCTTAAAAACCAAGTTAGTATTTTTTCATCACTGTTCAGATTGAGGTTTCTGCGGACATTATGAACGGTTGGATGTCTTTCGGGTCACAAGCGGAACTTGCTGAAGACGCTAGGAAAATGGTAAGACTATTCTATCGTTCCAGAAATTAACTGACTCCATATGTTATACTTTACAAGAGTCAACTTACAGCAAAAATGGAGTACGGCTGCTATATCTAGCTGGAGCAGTTCTTTTCTTCCGCGTTCCAAATTCAAACAGCTTTTTCCCTAGAACTACCACAACGTGGAACAGATCCCACGTGGGTGCTTCCTTGAATTCTACAGTCTTATCCTATTCACGGCAAGGGTCAATTGCTTTTTATCTTCCTTATCCTTATAATGTCCTTACCGCTTTTCTTTCATTCATACCAAACGCCACAACCATCATTGCCACTTTAATAGTAACCGTATAGCTTGAGTGGCTCTTAAGCCTTCTATTATATGAATTCTAGAATTAAAATGATGATGGTTTATTTTTTTATTTCTGATTCAGACTGCATGCCTGTTATGGTGACCTATCTACATTAGAATGAACTCTTCCTCCTTCATAAATACTAACCTGCGAGACTTCCTAGGAGGTAGTCGGAACGTAGTGGAACCTGACAGTTCGGACGGACACTTCTATCTGCTGACTAATAACACTCTTATTTTGTATATATGTTCTGTTATTTCAATACACTTGTTCAATCTACCTTCTATTCGTGTCTTTCTTTCTGACCCCTAACAGGCTACAACAATGCCTAAAATCCTACAATTACGGTCTGTGAGCTGTGATCAAAAGTAACAGAAATAAAATGAAATAAATGCTAGCCAATAAATAAATATGATAATTATTTGGGTAAATCTAAAAATCGATCCTTTTGCACTAGATAGATTTTTATCATTTCACCCCAAGCAAGGCAATAAAGCCAGTTAGGCGCAAGGGGTTACTGAGTGTTAGAGAATATAAGAAGAAAAAAAAAACGCTATTAAGGAGAGAGAACAATAAATGACCAGGAATAAAAAAAAAGACAGTAGATGACAATTGATATCGCATTTAATTTTTGAAGATCAAAGTTGGCTGGAAAGCATGAAGCCGGGGACAGTTCCACATGCGAGAAGTGCGAGAGAAGAAACTATCAGCATAGACCTTGCGGTTACATCTAGCCATTTCAACTTTAAAATAATGAGACAATGCCGGCAATCTAGTACTTCGTTTATATCTATAAAGTCTAGGTACCTTAGAGGAAAGTTATATTTATTTTGAATAATACAAGAATGTGACACAAGACCAAAAGGAGAGACAGGCGATGGCTGGTCATCACTCTGTCTTATAATAAAATAACATATGTACAATTTGTTTTGGGTGCGGAGTAAAAATAAGAACATTAAAAAAATAAAACCCCATAGAGGAAAGTTCATCAGAACAATTAACACGAAAGTATTCATAGAAAAGGCATAGGGAAGCTACGTTTCAACGGCGGGAAAGTAACTGAAGCAGAGGTGCCAGGTCAGGACCAATAACAATGCAGATTCTTCTTTGGATCATCAAGAATTCCTGAATATATAGCAGTAACACTAGTCCAGATGTAACAGCAATATTCAAAACATGCATTAATTGTAGACTTATAAATGTGTAAGATAGATTTAGGTGAGATTTAATTAGTTGGATACAGAGTCAAATTATAGGCAACTATTCAGGGTCGAACTATCTACTCATTACGATTAGGCAACCTAGTTCATTAAATATTAATCCATCCTGGGATATTTAGGTACTGCTTCGGCCCTGTATATATGGCAGGGCGGTCTAGTTCCTAATATAGCACGCTATTTAGTGGGCTCTACTAGTAGGCTCTATTCCCAACAGGCAAAACGCTGCCAGCCTTTCACTACTATATCCTTATTACTACAGCAGGGTTCTTGACAAGCTGCGTTCCTTTCACCAGCTTGGATTTTCACGGCTAGGATCCGCCATGCGGTTTTCACGGTAGTAAACCATCCCCATTCCTTTCGTGTTCTATTGATAAAAAGCAATTTCCACAGACAGCTTCTTCCCGCGAACCACTGCCCTGTGGAACCGACTTCCAAGAGGATTTTCCCCTGATCACTACAGTCTTAACCTGTTCAAGGCCAGGGTTAACCGTTATCTTCCAATCCTGTTCGCACAAATTGCCACTTAACGCAACCCTCTACTTTGAGTATACCCCAGGCCTTGTAAAGGGTGAACCTTGATGTAAAAAAAGAACTGTTACATTGTGAAACAAACTCCCGAGAGAATACTTCCCTGACAACTACAATCTTGGTTACATTAATTTCAGGATCAACCTATATCTATCCTACTCGATCTCATGATACTCTCTTATTTCGCTGTCCTTTACAGTCTCACTCAGTAACACTCTACCTTGAGTGGCGCTTGGGCCTTGTATTGGGGAACTATAAGTAAAAAAAAATGCCAGTTCAGGAGTATAATTAGTTCTGTTTTCCGTGAATTGTATCACTCCGGTGGCCTTGTATCAAACTTGAGCCTAGCGCAACGTATTGTTTTGCAGGGTTTTCTTTTGGATAACACCAAAATAAGTATCGAAAGCTGCAAAAATAGTAGAATAAAAAGTGGCGATCGTGCCCATAGTCAGTGGAGTACAGCAATCAACTTGGGAGACATTGTCAAAAAGTGACAATATTCACACCAATATCCTGTTTAACTAGGCAAAAATATTGGCAAGGATGAAACAACTTACCTACAATTGGTCGGTAACGATAACAACCTTAACCCTCTTACTAGAAGATATGATGACAAAAAAAAGTCTTAGCTTTGGCATAAAACCACAAGTCCAGATTGCTGTCCACGACGAAGAACGCATACTTATAAAGCTACTTACCTCCCTAAATAAATACATAACAGCGACCATCTCGTTACCGCGTATTACTATATATCTAAGATATCATTGCAAGACTCAATTGTGACATACGATATCAAGCAATGCCTGTCCCTAAAATCATTAAAGTAAAGACGTTGTTCAGAGACAATCAAACTCTCCATGCAAGAACATGTACATAAACGAAGAACGAGTCAACATCTCTGGATACTGTCAAGTGGCAGATGTTACATCATAGTCTTCCTTCTACTAGCTGGATAACCTAACGGGATGCTAAGGTGACCAACACTCCCAGTGGCCTTACAGTACGTCAGGTATTTCTACATCCGCGTGCCTGCGTTAGACGGCCGTTGATTCCATGAAAGGATTCATCCGCGATGTTAATGGTCTTGTTTTTATATGCGACCACACACCCTTCACACAAGAAAAAACTGATGGGGGAACCGCTTTAATCTCCGATAACCAGACCATATGGCAAGTAGTACATGGTAGCAGTAGCACGCATAGAGTGGCCTGGCTACATCTACATACATATAATTTTAAAAAAATTAGAATTCAATTACGTTGAAATGCTAAACAATGAAATCTCTAGAACTGCAGGGATGAATTTGGGGGGAGTTAATTTCGATTTTCCTATTCATAATTCTCTTTTGAAATGTATGCCGCTTGGACATACGATGATACGGAAAAAGTGAAGAACGTTCAAAATATGCCTGTTTCATGAAGTTAAAATTCTGCAAAAATTCGCAGAAGGTTAGTCATTGTTTATGGAAAGGCTGCAGTGAATGTGAGCACAGTAAAATAGGTAAGTATAGTTAATAACAGTCCGAGAAAGAAAGGAGAAGTCGACTTTTGGGACAGATCATGTAGTCGCAGGTTTTAGACCCAATGTCACAACTGCCAATTCTGACTCCTCCGCGAGAACATTATCACAACTCAGAGCACGATTTCTTCGCACTGGGTCATATTTGAATTTTACAACATGATAATGTTGCAAA
Source organism: Acanthosepion esculentum (assembly GCA_964036315.1). Classification (NCBI taxonomy): domain Eukaryota; kingdom Metazoa; phylum Mollusca; class Cephalopoda; order Sepiida; family Sepiidae; genus Acanthosepion; species Acanthosepion esculentum. The sequence goes on along the minus strand of OZ038490.1, from coordinate 88,874,931 downwards.
ATTTTACATGATAATGTTGTAAAACTCCATCATAGGAGTTTAAAGCAAGTTGCTAGACAAAGCGAATGGCTAGATAAAGTTGCCTCATCTGCACAATAGTCTTGCTCCGACAATCTCGGACTTGTTAGGTCAATAAAGGAAGACTGGGTTCTCCGATAATGACTAGTTGAAAGAGTTAAATCACCACACGGCTAAAAAAAAAAAAGAAAAAAGCAGCCAAGAAGCTGATACGAAGCCAGTATGAATTGAAAGCTAGAAGGACGGAGGCAATGATGAGGATTAAATTTGAGATCCGGAGACTTTTGTGTTTATTTTTATGTATGTTTTGGGTGTTTCCACTATTAAATATGTTGTAATTAAACAAAAAGCAATTATTACATTTTGATCGACCCTTCTACATACTACAGGTTGCGATGGATAAATTGTCGTCTAAATCACGCAAAAGGGAAACTAATACTGACATCTCATTTTAACAGGTATATTTACCAAAATTACACAAAAATATCTTAAAGTACCAAAGAGTAAATTTATTCAATAAAATAGCCATTGACTTCAACTACGGCCTTCAGACGACTTCGGAATCTCCTGCATCTCTTCTGGACGGTCTCTTTGTTTAAGTTGGAGAATGCTGCTGCAATCCTTACCTTCAGTTCATTTTTGGTTTTAGAAGTTTTGTTGTCTCCCGCTCAACTGCGCCCCACGCATAATAATCAAGGGAGTTGCAGTTTAGGTTGTTAGGTGGCCAGATGTAAGAAGTGATGTGGCCGCAGAAATTGTTTAACAGCCATGACTGGGTTCTCCTGCTTGTGTGGCATGGGTTAGAGCCCTGTTGGCAGACATAGGGTCTTCCAGCAGCGACTCTCTTGGCACAGGGTAGCACTAGCTCCTCAAGGCACTTGATGTAGGCCTCCGTGTTGAGTCTGAGAACCTCACCAACAAATTTGGGAGTTCTTTTCTTAGAACGATCAGTGAGTTTTCCGGGATGCCGTACCTTCATAATCGCAATTACACTTATCCAACTCTTTCCGAATCTTCTGCTCTGTCTTCAGATTGACACCCAAACACTTGAATGCCAAGTAGTACAGCATGCGATTTCCAAATCTCTCTCTCTCTCTCTCCCTCCCTCTCTCTCTCTCGCGCGCGCGCACTTTAGGGAAATAGCGCGAATTTGTAAACAGTGACTGCTACTGCTGATAATTCAAAGCTCTTCTATGAATCCAGCACTCTGAATCACTGGCGTGTTTATTCAAAATAAATACGTAAAAATTCACCTTCCTCTCTGCCGAGAGCCAATAGCTTAGGGGCCAAAGTTTAATTCTTGTTCACGCGTACAGAATTTAGCCAGTGTCAAATTACTTGCCAATTATATTATTGGCCTTAACGAATCGCTTGGCATTTCAACGAACTTTATTTCAACAATTCATAAAGCTAAGTGTTTCAAACTACCTCACTTCGTCTACTTTTGAACGTATGCAACCGTATAACACGTCTGTAAACAACAAACACTCTTAACTTTGTTTTAAACATCTTTGAATATTATTTTGTGTCAGATCAAATAATCTGATGAAGGAACATTTCCTATCCATGACAATTCATTGAAACCACGGACTTTAAAAATCTCTGATTTACTTTCCGAGATACTGACACAACTTCAAGCGTGTAAATTAGTAAAAACATTCTTTATCTTATTTGTTTTAAAATGACCCGTGTGTTTTCTCGTCATTACCATTCATCATTAACCTTCTTTGTGTGGATAAATCAACTGTTCATTTTAACCTCGAAGCCCCACGGCTTTATACCTTTCCCTAGAGTATTTATGTGTAAGTGAATATAAGGAACCCAACTTGAATTGGAAATCGGCTCTCCGATTAACAATTCGGAGCTGCTATCCATTACACCACCCGCACATCCAAGCTTACAGCACCTGGTATTCTCAAGCTGTCACCTATATATGTACTGACCCGGTTCAACGTTGCTTAACTTCGGTGATCATACGGGAACCAGTGTTTCAACGAAAACCGACAGTTTCTTTTATTACGTAATTTTTGTCATTACTTGTACAATGAAAAAAAAGGGGGGGTCTTAATTAAATATATAATTAAGTTATATGTTGTATTTTAGAAATGCTATATCTTTTCAAGACATAGACGGTCATGGCACTCCATAACTTCCTTTTTAATATCTGTTAATCGCTATGACTTCTTCAGAATACAGTGGAGTGGTTGTCACGGTTTTCACAGTTTTGAATTCCGAGTTTTCCGTCTCTCAGGTTGGTTGCTTACTCAAGTCTATAGATTCAAGTTTGTCCAGTTATTTAACCCATATATAATGTCTAGCACAGTCCAATACGCTAAATCTTTATTACAGACTGATTCTTCTATGTACCGTTTCCATTCAGGGCGTTGGCGGTCACTGGCTCCCACAATTTACAGTCGTTTGTCGCTCTTAATAAATTTAGTCTTTTTGTTTATCACAGCTGAAAGTTGTTCATTATTTGCAATATATCACTATGGATGGAAATCGAAAGATATAATCGTGGCATTAGGGGTCTTCTATCTACTGTTGAGAAGCTAATGGCATTCTTATTACTTTGACATTTATAATAAAAGGTAATTGGTTGGTTGATTTTTATTAGTGACATATCAACACCTCTATGGGTTATTTAATGACGGAATCTAAATATTTTGAACGTAATTTTATGGTTTCAACTAAATATATTTTGAACGCAGTTGCACACCATAACGACTGATAAAATTTATTGTTGGTCATTTTGCTATAAAATGTGTTGCTGGTCAGTTAATTTTTATGGCAATTCACCCCAAGCAAGGCGGGAGTGCCACGAGCATGCAAGGGGTTACAGAGGATTGAGAACAAGAGTAAAGAGGCGTATTTGAGGAAAGGGTATAGAGAAGAACGGGGAACAAGATCAGGGTGTCAGATGTCAATTGACATTTCCTGCCCAAGTCAACGACAGATTGGAGGTCCTTTTCGAGATCAGCAGCCAGGTTAGTTTTGTCAACGATACCAGATTTACTATTGAGGCAGGAGTCGTCCGCGTAGATGCCAACTTGGGAACTGAGGATATCGGGAAGGTCATTGATGAAGATCAGGAACAGAGTAGGGCCCAAGATAGAGCCTTGGGGAACTTTGTGATAAAGGAGCCGGAGGAGAACCCGTTTAGGACGACCTTCATTTCACAGTTTGACAGAAATGATTGCATTAAGTCAAATAATCGTCCTGTAATACCGTATCCCTGAAGCTGACGGAGGCCGGCCGGCATGCCAGACCCTAGCAAACGCTTTAGAGATATCCAGAGCCACGGCTCAAGCTTCTACATTAATGATGAGAGCTTGGTATACAAATTCAGTTAAGGCCGTGAGCACATCAGCGGTAAATAGGGAAAAGCGGAATCCATATTGCTTTTCGGAGAGCATATTATATGAAGTAAGGTGCTTAACCACTTCGGTGTTGATTAAAGCCTCGAAGACTTTACCGAAGAGTGGTAGGAGACTGATAGGACGGTAGTTAGACGGGTCAGAAGGGTCATCAGAGTTCTTAAAGAGAGGCACAACAGATGAGGACTTCCAACAGGCTGGAAAGCAAGAGTCAGTGAGGCAGTAGTTGTAAAGTTTAGAGAGGACAGGAGCCAATTCAGGAGCACATTTCTTCAGGACAGTGGCCGGTATCCTGTCCCCACTACTAGCCTTATGGGAGTCTAATTTAGAGTCGATGTCCAATATAATTGTTGGGGTTATGTGCATCTCACTAAGTAGAGCCTCAGTTCTAGGGGGAAAGTCCGGTGTGGTTACACCAGATGAGTCTAGCGTTGAATTGGATGAGATCTCTCGAGCAAAGAATTCAGCCTTATCAGCTGAGGAGGTTTAGGACCTCAAATTGGTTGAATGAAGGGGGTATTGTGGGTTGCTGTTGTTCAGCACGCTTTTGCACATCCGCCAATAATCTTTTGAACCAAACTTGCGAGACGGAATTTGTTGATTCATTCCTTCGCCATAGAGTAACTTTGCTTCTTTGAGGACATGCTTGCACACGTTACGGGCAGTGACAAAGAGACATCTGTTGTAATCAGAGATGTCTCTACGGTATAGACGGAAGTAGTGATTCCTGTCGGCAATAGCTGCTGAACAAGCAGCTGAGAACCAAGGGGTTGAACGCGATTTTACTTTATGTATTGTTAGTCATTTTGCTTTAAAATTGTATTGCTGGTAATTTTACTATAAATATTTATTGTTGGTATATTTTTATATAAAAATGTATTGCCGCTATAAATGTATTTTTATAATTTCGTAGTAGTTTGTTTTTTGTTTTAGTGTTCACTATTTTCCCATAGCTGGGATCATAACAGGTGCTACCACCTCGGGTTAGGATGAACCTGAGAACAACATCAATTAAGAGGTGGGTCAATGCTTCTCAAAACCTCCAATCTTCTGTTTATCGCCATGCCCAGAACTAAGTAAAAGATAAAGTATAATAGTAAAAACAGCAGTTTACTATTATACAAGCAGTGTGTCACATATTTTATAGACTAATTCTTCATTTATGAGTTGGAGTGTTCTCTCCTTTAGAGTCTGGGACATTAACCAGTAAAAAGACAGAACATTACGATGATTATTTTATGAGTTCAAACTTGAACGTAACTTCTACTCTAATAGTTTATTTACTTATTTCATTTCTCGTCTGCAGAACATTCTTCCAGCTTCTTGTCTATAAAAACAGAAATGCAATATCAAACGTCGTCATCTTCTTCCTTAAATACTGCTTTTTTATTTTTCCTTCTCTCTCAGCAACGTTTCTCATTTTCCTTCACTCTATTTCCTTTCATCATCGCATCTTAGTAAATTTTTTTGCCTTGCTTGGGGCGAAATGTTAAAAAATGTACTAGAGAGAGAGAGTATTACTAGTAGTAATATATAGCCAATTTTTAATAGTTTAAACTCTTGGAGATCACTAAAATACAACAAGAATCAAAAGTTTCTAATATTGACTCGTTTCAGTCAAGTTAAGCTGTTATGAAGTGGAATTTCCTTCCTATTTCATCAGTCCATCTGTAGTCGCTTATTATGTATATGGTGAGCTACTCTACTCTTATTGCTTGGGTATTTATATAGTTTATGTTTTAGCAATACTAATTAGACAGTCATTTACATATCCCTACATAATTTATATAGTTGATGCTTTAGCAATACTAATTAGATGGTCATTTGCAAATCACTGCATAAAACAAATATAGAATGATGCTGCAGAATACAGTGTTTATCTTAAAGTAAATTCTAGATTCCTTCAATAGAATTCAATTCTTGCTCTTCCATTCTTAATTTACAAAGTTAATGGTATGAACTTTCTTTTCCAGTGTAAAAGACTATATTATACTTTTTTTCTTTAAATTGAGATTCTGTTTATTTATTTATTCTTGTAGGTTCAATTTCTTTTCTGTTCCAATAAATAACGTAACATCGAACATTGCGCAAAATACTGAGAATAGCAGCAGCAGCGATCATTCTTTGTGGGTAGCTTAAATTCTGAAATATCAAACGGAAACTAACAAACATCAAACGTTCATCGCTAAATACTAAGATTGAAAAAGATGAAAGAACAAGGCTATAGATTTTTGTAGTAATGTTTAAACTTATATGAAATAACGTACATGTACATATTTCTTGCAAGTCAACCAAGTGCCAACAGACCTCTACAGTCGATTCGGCCATCTGCCTCGCGGAAGAAAAATCTCTAGCACAAAACCTACTAATTCCTCTAAAATCAATAGTTAAAAATATATTTGAACGTGTGAAGGCTGGGAATCTTGGCGAAGATCATCCTTCTCCGAAAATTATGGACTGGCGCTACATAATCACAAAAAAGAACTTTACTAAATGAAGAAACCCACGTCACTTTATGAATTTGTAGCAGAATTTTATGTAGCGGATAAAATTCAATCTAGCCGTCACACATCTCAAGAACTCGTCCCCCACGCAACTTAACGACTCGTAGACAAACTCCCGGCTACAATCGAGTTACTTCTTTTTTTTTATAGAACCTAATTTGCATAGCGCAACGCAAATCTCATTTAGAATTTACATATCCTTTGAGAGTCACGCTGACGACTAGAGTTCATGTAGGTCATTCGCGTCATTTTTCTTTTGGATACGTGGAACTTTGTTTATTCAGGTAAGCATTGCTTGTTGTCGTATTCTTTTTCTGGCTGGCTTTTACAATAATACTTTCTTCCTTGGAACACGGCGTACACGACGCAGGTTCATTTTCGAGTATGTTCATTTATGCAGTCAGTACAGACTTTCAACAGCAGTAACAACTTAAAGAGAAAATAATGACATAATCAAGATGTTGATATTCCACATGACTTCAAATAAAAGATTAGGAAGGAAACCCCATCAATATTTGGAAAGAGAAATAACAGCTACTGAACTTGCGAAACCTTTTTTTCCTGAAAGACGTAGTCATGTGTGTGACGATAAGCTGCATGCGGCAGCAAGGCCTCTGATCGGGAAATTGGAGGTTTTGAGGATCGAGAAACCACCTCTTAATAACTGTTGTTCGCAGGTCCGACTTGACCCAGGCTTGTAGTACATGTTAGGGCCCCGGCTATAGATAAATAGTGACCACCACCCCCCAAAAAAAAATCATGAAAGCATAAAAATATATTTTATAATAAAATAGCAGCAATACATTTTTACATAAAAAAAAATACCAACGGTGGAGTAATGGATAGTGGCTCGGATTGAGGAATCGGAGAGCCGAGTTCGAATTCCAGTCGAGTCCATTACATTCACTTACATGCTAATACCCTTGGGAAAGATAGAAATCCTCTTCTCCTCCCAGCTATGGGTAAATAAAGTTCAGAAAGTGCGACAGTGAGATCCGAAGAGGCATTGGGATGGCCAAAGATGCATTCCAAAAACTAAGCAAAGTATTAAGAGACAGAATCAAAGATTACTGGGCTGTTATGTGATATCTGTCCTCCTGTATGGCAGAATCTCTTCAAAGATCAAGAAGAGACTTGAAGTAAGATAGACGTGGTTCTACAGAAGGATGATAAGGATGTCATGAACCGAACGACAACGTTTTAGAGAAAATGGAAACAAAAAGAAAAATTTATACGTATCATCAGGAAGAGGCAGTTGACATTTATGGGGCGCATAATGAGGAGGGAGGGTTTGGAAAATCTGATACCTACAAGACAGATTGAAGGAAATACAGACAGTGGAAAGCAGAGCGCAACATTCTTGATCGGCTTGTGTAAGTGGATGGTAGAACAGATCTTGTGAGAAATAATAAAAACAAAAATTATTAAGAGCTACGAGGGATAAGAAGATGTAGAGGACCATGATCGTCTATCCTGAAGGAACACGGCACATAAAAGAAGACGACAAAGCTGGCTTTCTCGCCCCACTTTGGTGTGGATGAAAAGGGGGACTATCCATGCAATAGTAAAAAGATAGAAATTATCCAGGTGTGAGTGAACATTAAACGTCAATTGCCAGCTTAATGGAGATAGTGTCCCGATAAAATAAAACGTGAAGACATGAAATCACTTCACTCTCTTACCCAAGAACAACCATGACAATTCACAGTTCGCAAATAGCAAACAACAGCGTGAAGTGGGTCATCTCCATCAAAACTAACTCCTTGCCCAATAAAAGGAGACAAGCGCGAAAGGTTTCGCTTGAATATCATCCACTGATTGTACGCAAGCAAAATAAGATCTCGCTCGGGACTTGGATATTTCAATGGAGTTTTTATAAGCAATGTTAGTAAACGAAAACTATACTGTAAATGAAATCAAACCTGGTCAATCCCTAGACGGTTAACTGCTTTGGGAATACCAGGTGCTGTATGCTTGAATGTTCAGAGTTTGTAATCGATAACGGCTCGGAATTGGAAATCGGACAGCCGTGTTCCAATTCCAGTCGGGTTTGTTATATTCATTTATGCACAAATACCCTTAGGAAAGGTATAAATTCCCCAATTCACCCACCATCTATGGGTGAATTAGTAAGTCTTGTATCAGTAAATCATTATTATCTCAAAAACTAAATTCTTACAATCTAATAATATTATCTGGCTTTAAATAACCTGTAAAAGTTTGATAAACCGTAAGAAACCAATCAATAAACCAAATCAATTTAAATGACACTTAAAAACATTTTAGATATCAAATTATTAAAACTTCATAAAAAAAATTCTTAACTCGTGGGAATTTACAAAACCGCGTTAGCTGAACATAAGGTGTTGATTAGCTGCCTCGACTTATACATGAGGTTTGGATTTTCGCCCACTTCACAGACAGTCTGCTTATATTCAAATCGACTTATACACAAGTATATACAACACTCCAGAAATACTGTGAGAGTAAATCACAAGAAATCATTATTATCATAAGGAACTGATTTAGGAAGGGAACCTTTTTTTATTTACTAATAGTTCACCCAATACAAGGTCATTCCAGGAAGAGGGTTACTGAGTGAGATGGTAAAAGGAGAGGGTAGGGAGAAGCAAGAAAGAATTATGAGAAGGATTAGAATAGATATCGGTTGATCCTAGACTTAAAGAGTCCAAGATTGTAGTTGTCAGGGAACCATTCTCTCGGGAGTTAGTTTCACAAAGTAACAATTCTGGGAAAGAAGCTGAGTGGAACTTGCTTTTTATCATAGGAAGACAAAGTGAATGGAGATGGTCTGTCACCGTGACCACAGTATGACAGGTTTTATCTGTGAAGGTCCGAACTGGTAGCATAAAGGAATGCGGATGGAGAATAACTCATCCCTTACAAGGCCGCGTCTTGTAACTGAGTTATTAAAAAGAACTGTAGAAAACCGGAATTGGTTTAACAAGTTTATTACATTTTGGTACAGGGAAACATAATATAGAGTAGAAACTAGGGAAGAGAATGTTTAGCCGTGAATGACTAATTGTTTTCAGCAACTGCTCCTCCTGATACTCCTCTTGATGTAGGCGTATTTTTATGTCTTTCGTCCGACGGCCGAGTCAAACTTGTTTGGGAAATATTTTCCCTCAGAACACCGCGTAAGCGTTTATGAACTCTGTCGAGGGCGAGCAGCGAGGATTGGGCAGCACCAGTCCAGATATGGCAGCAATACTCCGTTCTTGATGTAATCTAACTCTTTCAAAGTTAGAGCATTGCCGCGGGAATTTGGTATTTCCTAGAGTGATAAAAGGAACCGGCCATTCTTCCAGTATCTTTAGCGATGGCACAAATATAGGCGATCCATTTGAGATCGAGTGAGAAATAGTGAAATGTTTTGTGAGCATACCTTTGTGTTGGTTATAGTCTGGGAATGACTACTAAAAACCTACCTTCCCCAAATTTGTAGACCGATCCTACTAATATGGCTGGGATTTCTTCCGAACCGTTAAAAATTAACAATTCGTGGTTTTATTCGCACATTTTCAGTTTTTTTCTTGCCTTGAAGTCAGAAGACTATAAACACTTGACTGTATCCCTTTAGCGTATGAATATTTTCATACTGTCTTACAATTACTTTTTTTTGTTATTGCTTTTTAGTTGCCTGCACCATAGTGTTCATTTCTTGTATTATTTTGTTCTGTTTTCTTATTGTTATTGGAAACATCATTTTATACTTTCAGAGTAAACCTACGTTTTTATGAGATATTTAGTTTGTAGATGATAAGATGTACTGCTGACAGTTTCACTACAGAAATGTAGAGGTAATTTTTTATAAAAAACATACAGTTGGTAATTATATTATAAAAAAATATACTGTTTATTTTTATTTGTGGGTTCACTATGTGCCCATAGCCGGGACCCTAACATGTGCTACCATCCCGGGTCAGGGTAGAAGTGGGAACAACAGCAATTAAGAGGTGGTTCCACGTTCCTCAAAACCTCCAATCTCTCAATCAGAGGCCTTGCTGCCGGATGTAGTTTATCGTCATACCCAGGACAGTCTCCGATTGGTGTTCCCTAACTAGATGTGACTCCGAAGTCGCCTTGGCTGTCTCATTTTCCAAATGTATAAAAATGAAAGTCGTCAGTTTCTTTTATTTTTTTATTGTTTTACCCAATTCAAGGCTCATGAGCCACTCAAGGTAGAGAGTTACTGATTGAGGTTGTAGCAGGTAAAAAGAGGTTCTAAGAAGTGCAGTTTAACAGGATATGTAGGAAACATATCGGTTAACATTAGACTTGAAGAGGTTAAGATTGTCGTGATCGGGAAGCATCCTGTCGGTGTCTGTTCCACAAACCTGCGATTCTAGAGAAGAAGCTATCCGAATGGAACTCCCTTTTTACTAACGGAACACAAAGGGAATAGCTATGATTCGTTCCAGTGTACCTGGCATAGCGGATCTAAGTAGTCAAGTTCACGGCTGGTGGAAGTAGGGAATGTAGCTACTTAGAATATTTGCCAATTGAACGGCAAGGATCATCCATCAGAGAGCAACCATTCATTATGATGGGTGAAAGTTTAGGGTTTGCTTGGTGATGGTTGATCGTTAATAGTTTAAATGTTCTTAGATGTTACAAAACTGCCCTTCCTCCATTGAACCACCATAGCTGGGTCAAAGATGTAATTACACTTGATCTGAGGAACGCTCAAGCTGCTTGCGGATTTGACAAAAAAAGACGGAGAGAGACATTTAGAAAAAACAGTTAGACTATTAAACTCTCAAAAAATGATTTACAAATGCGGTTTTTACATTATGAAGCATACCCAAATCCTATCGGAGCGATCACCTCCCAATCGTATGCAAACTAAAGGTAAAAGGGTAAATAAACCAAAAGCAAAGCATAAATATTTAAAGCACCCAGCGACTCCATTTGCAAACAAATATATGGAGTCGCCTTTCAGGACAATCAACAACTCACTCACGGACTCAAAGTGAGCACCTTAAAGAAAACACTAGTGACAACAGCAGAATTAATTCCGAGAAAGAAAAAAAAGTTAGTGCAAACTAATTAGAATGCTAATGAACAGATCTCCTAGCAGAATTAGACTGGAAAAAGGACAAAAACATTATTACTTTGTTCAGGTCGCTTAAACAAGAAACGCAATTTTCATGATCAGAATGCTATCATAGGAAGCAGTTGAAGTGCAGAAATATCTCTCTTTCATACTAGCCGAGGTACCTGGCGTTTCTCGGGTGTACATTGCTTCAATTGTATAACCGCACCCCTGTTTACCCGCACCCCCTGTCTAGAAATGTTTGCCTGCGTCCCCGCTTGCATGCATCATCCGTTGGTATACTAAGCTACTCGCTCCTCATCTTTTTTTTACTGTATGTCCTTCGCAAGTGTTTGATTGTTCTTAATAAAGGAATTCCATCGATAAAATCTTCTTGTATGGCCTTTGCGCGGGATTAAATTGTTTCAATGTTTTAGATATTCAGTAAATTTCCGATGGCTGTAATAACTTTCAAATAGTATGGCATTGCACACAAATTTAATAATCAAACAAAAACAGAAATGAAACGTCAGAGATTGATTCAACTGCAAGTGCAACTGCATGAATGATCCCCTTCTTCTTCGTACGTTTACTGTAAAAATGGGATTAATAAGAGGTTCTCTGGGATTTTTTCCCTTTTAACGCTCCGTTAACGCTTCAATAATCCTTCTCAAACAATCATTGTATCAAAGGTTGTTCGAATGCCAATTTAGGATGGAATCATATGAAGAAACTATTGGCTAAATAGCAAAAGCCGATTTGGACCTAGTTTGTCGCAGATTTCGACCATTTAAATGAAATAATCTAAACCAAACATTCACACATGCGTGTCATATGTAATTTACATGGCAAATTTGGCATCGTATAAAAAACAGGGAGCTATGACCGAAAACCGGGCTTTTTCAACAGTTTTTCGTGGCTTTTCGTTATACGCGGGAACAGCGAGGAGGAATAAAACCATACCATCTTATTTCGTGCATGATGGAAAAAAAATTGTGACATGTTTGAGAAAATCGGATAAAGAATGAGTTTTTAATTTTAGTATGATTTTTTTTTCAGTTTTTTTAAATTTTTTGTGTGAAGCCAGTGTCACAGGAAAACTATCAAGCACTCTACATAAACCTCGTAACATGAGCTATGTTTTGAATTAGGTGCAAAGAACATCAGCTCATCCAGTTAACACTTTGTTTGCGTGCAACATTGCCTTGGATTTTGAAAAAAGTCGTACTCACCTTCAGTTTTATCAATTTTTCTGCCAAACCCGGGGCGGGCGGTGGGCTAAATATTGAAAGTTGGTCTTAACCTATATTTCATCGAAATCGGTCGAGAAATGCGGACGTGCATGAATGGCATATACACACAGACACACCCACACGCATCTTCTGTTTTATAGATAAAGATATTACTGAAAACTACTAGCAAAGCTTTGATCGACATGAAAAAGATCCTCAAATAATCTGTGACCTGTGTTAGGAACAAAACAAAACAACTAAGGAAAACATCAAGTGTATGCACAAAACATAGAAAGAGGAGTACGACAAGGGTGCGTTTTCTTAATGGATTTAATTAACCTGTAGTGAAAGATGATTTTAAGACAACGGGAAAGACCTACCAGAATTTCTTATCGGCATACAACACGGCAGATTCAGAAAGAGACATGTGACATTTTCAGAACAAATGTGGTAAGAAGGCTTGGAGAATTTAACCCTCACAGGACACACAAAAGGCGAAAGACAGAGAAAAAAACAAACGCCTATAACAAATAGACAATTTAGTGGATGAAAGCAAGAAAAATGGTACATTGTAAGAAGAAACAATCCATGATTGAGAGTGACAGCTGGACTGCTAGATATGGTCTACACTCCTGTATGATAGTGGTTTTCTTTTTGAATTTATAGGTCTGATGAATTGAATCCTGATTACAATTTCAATGTAATAGATTATAACCATGGAATATTAGTGTTTGAGCCTTTTATATTATATTCTTACTCTGTCGTAGACATTGAGTTCTACCTGGATTTTATCCTCTTGGAAATTCATATATATATATATATATATATATATATATATATATATATGAATTTCCAAGAGGATAAAATCCATATATATATATATATATATATATATATATATATATATATTGACCACTGATATTACATACATATATATATATATATATATATATATATATATATATATATATATACTTTGCTCTACCTCAGTGTATTGAGCACTTTACGTTTTTTCTTTGGACTAGTAATTACGACAGTTCGCGATTTTTTTCAGCCGACTCGGATGTTTTTACATTTTTTTCCAAATTTTTCCCTAGATACCAATTTGTTTTAATATATCTTTTTCCACACCAGTATAGAATTTAACATATATAGAGATTTTAACATGGTTACGACGAAATCTCTATTAATCATGTTTTGACTTAAGCCTTTTGCCTCGTACATACGACGTAAACTCCACGAAGGAAGAATACATTGTGCGACTGAAGAATACATCTACATACGTCGCTAGAGTGAGGAACGCGTCGCCTGTCAGTTTCTGGTTGTACGCCGTATTGGACTGTTGTGCATTCGCTCTCTTTCGTTTGTGTTGTGTTTAGATCTGGAAACACAATCTGATACAGCCGTGCAGCCTTACCATTCGCGTGGCAGTATGTAAAAATCATATCTTCCTGCTTACGATATGAATATTCTGCTATTATTAAACGGAACACTTTCCAGTTAACTCACCACTACACACGTTAAACGTTGAAGAAAGACTAACCACAAATGCACACAAATGACAAATGTAACCTAGTCTTCATGGCAAAAACGCTGCCATTTACATAAATTTATTTAAACTTAACTCAAAAGTGAAAGATTTGCGGACATACGTTTATATCACTCGCTCGCCATATATATATATATATATATATATATACATATATGGTGTACATAAAATTCGTGTGCACTTTAAAAAATTTATAACTTTATTTGTATTTGCGATAGAAATAATCTGTAAAAAAATGTTATAAAGTTTAATGTACCTAGCTTTAAGTTATAGCTAAAATAACTAATGTGATTTCAGGCATTTCTGTAAATCAGTTGGCAAATGTTTTCCGTGAACTGCAACTTTGTATTGCTAATGATGGAAGACATGTGGAAACTTACATAAAATTTCAATAAAAGCTTGAAAAATATAGATTTACTTCTTTCTAATCCTTTTTACAAATTATTTCTATCGCAAATACAAATAAAGATATAAATTTTTTAAAGTGCACACGAAATTTATGGACACCCTGTATATATGGACACCCTGTATATATATATATATATATATATACATATATATATATATATATATATATATATATATATATATATATATATATATATATGCTTTATTTTAGGATATTACATCAAAATCATGAAAAAACGCTACACAAGTGCAATCATGTTTCGATGCGTATTAACATATCTCATCAGGCGTTATTGATCTACTTTTGTATTGAGCCCTCTTTTAAATTGAATGTTACGAACATCGGAATTGAATTCTATTCGTCCTCATTTTACACACTGTGTGTTTATCTAAAAATAAATACGTTAAAATTCACCTCCTTCCATGCCGTGCGCCGACGGCTTAGTGGTAGAATCTCCGACTGACGCCAATTCAGTCGGGTTTAGATTCTAGCCACACTGAAGAGCTGCGAAACACTCTGTCTGAGGATGACATTATATATATATATATATATATATATATATATATATATATATATATATATATATATATATATATATATGAGAGGGAAATGGATATTTTGTCATGTGATGATGCATCATTCCTTTCAAAGAAAGTCGTGTGCTTTCAAACCCCATTTACGGTTTGTTTTGTCACTGCCAGAGTAAGATAACTCGGAACAAAGACATTCCTCGCCAGACATCTGTCACAGGTGGTTAAAAAAGTCTTTTCTCACGATGGGTCACGTGGCAAACCGTCTCGTTACGGACTTGTCACCACATCAACTACCTGCGTTTTCTTTTACAGTCTGGTAGAGCAGCTGCACTCCAAACATAGTTTGCAGCTGTCGGAACTAAAAATAATAAAACAAAAACGTGACTTCACGGCCCACTGCTTATAAAGTAGGCCATCTATTTGACTGTACAGCCTTTGTCAAGCTGGTGTCATTGGAGCATTACCTGAAGCGTTACATCTCATGTTTTAACCTGCAAGTTAATGTTTTCGCAATTAAATTCGTGTTAACCAACCAATCTTTATAACATTTTCAATATAGATTCATATAGATTCATTCATTCAATATATCAAGTAATGTTCAGATTATATTTATTTTTATTAGAAATATTTGCAACAATTTATTTGATGGTGTCAGGTTTTATTGTGCAACTCGAGGTTTGGAATTCTTATTGTAATTCAATATAGATAATAGTATAGTTTCTATCTGAATTTTTGTGATGTTGAGTTATCATTATTTAAACTATTTACATCGGACTATTGTCCTCACTTTTGTTGTTGTTATCACAACCTTTCGGCCGTTGTGTCCTTCGGCCTTCATCAAGTGTTTATCGATGCGGGTTACATACATGAAATTCCGAACTGAACCCTTTATTTAATCTCCAGGGGTAGACTGTGCTTGTCCACTGCTCATGTCTAGGGATATCATCTAGTTCTTATTTTCAGTATTGCTCGGTTATTGCTCTCCCTGTTTCCACTTAGTCCAAGTACACACTGCACGGCCCGGGGATACTGGATTAAAGCGCTGGTTCGTGAATTTGGTGACGTGGTAACTGAGTTCAATCCCTAGGCTAGTCAGGGTGTATTTGGACTAAGTTGTAACGGTGAACAATAACAGAACAGTACTAAAAAATAATAACTAGAAGAGACATGGGCAGTGGAATGAAAACAGTCTACCCGTATGAATTAAATAAATGCTCAATTTGCAATTCCCTGTAAGTTATGCGGATCGATATACACCTGATGAAGGCCGGATGGCACAGCGCTCGAAATGTTAGGATAACATGATGAGGACAATAGTTCGAATGTAAATAATGTAATTAATATTAGTATAGCTTTTTATTATATTATCATTTTTTGCGAACAAGTGTTTTCTTTTCTGGACTTAATGCAGGAAGAAATTATCCAAATGTTTGTTGACTGCAAGCGTTTTCGGTTAATCTATTAGCCATCTATTAGCCATTTTCAAGGATTTTAACTATATTATTCTAATAAGGTGCGTGCGATGTGACGCTATGGTTAATGGATCTGAATAAGAAATCGAAGAGGCGAGTTCGAATTACAGTCGGGTTAGTTACCATCAGTTAACACTCAAATATTCTTGGGAAGGTATAAATCCATCTCATCTCCTCCCCCCAGCTATGGGTTGAATAGCATGACAAAATTGGTATAGTCTTGCTTGGCAACTAGTTTATCGCTGAAAGAAACGACAGATTTACTGCGAAAGATCTTCTTCCTAGTCAGTCATGAATCGAAAGAGACATGATCCCCCAAACGTGCATCACGTATGGCACTTGACTGACTATAATAAATGGCGTGTAACGGCTACCGTAGTCAGTCTAAAAGTTGCCGAAAAATAACCATATCCTTAATTTCTGAATACGGCCAGTTCACTATGACCGTGTTCATAATTGATGACAAGGATTTTTTTTTTTTGCTTTTATAATAAAAGCTTCTGTTATTTTTAAACGATTTTTGCAGTTAGAGGTGCATATAATATTCGTGTTTCCAACAAGGTTGTTACTATTTCACGCTGTTTTAAACGTGTCCTTATAGAGCTCTCGTCAAAGAGATGTAGAATCAGTCGTCGTGACAGTTGGGTAGCAGTGTATCTATTTTTAAAATAATAAAATATTTTATTGCGGTGCAGCCGCCGACATTAACCACCTGCCAGAATATATCTGGGTATAGTTTAGCCTCGTCCAGAACAACTCTTGTGGTATGATAACATTGATTGATTGCTTGGTTTGTGTTTTTTACGGCTTATCAACCTTTGTAAGTTATTTATGCCCAGAAAATATTTTTAGATTGAAAGAATGTTCCGGGGATAATAATGATTTACTGATACAAGTTGTACTAATTAGTCCATAGCTGGGGCGAGAAGAGGTGGATTCATTTACAGTACATTTTTATAGGGAAATCATTTACAATGCATTTTATACTAAATTTATTTGCCTTGATTTATTCGCTAAAATCCTCTACAACCTGTCCGTCATAAATCAATCCTCCATTCACCATAATACCTCATACACTTAGGGGGCCTACAAAAACGCACACCATAACATGAAAATTTGATAATTCCATGATTTTTTTTTGTCGTAAAAATAACTTGGCTTATTAGGATCATTTTTTACGATTTTTTTTCTTTTCAACAAGGCGCGGATACTTTTTTGAAAGTGATGTTTCCCCATCATTTTGTTCCCGTAAGCTTCCTCCATACTCCCGATCTCATTGGATGGCGTCATACCAACAAAATATATCATGTCATATAAACAAACACAAGCATAAGGATTTTACTTTCATCACAATGTAGAAACGGTTTTGAAGCAATATTCCAATGTAAGAAAGATTAGAATTTGCACAAACATTGCGAAGTTCCACGGATATATATTCATAACGTTTCATCACGGGCGCCATCATTTGTAAATACCAGGGGATTGTTTACTAGAATCTAAACCATATTTGCCAGCTTTGGATGTAAATAGGTAGAATTTGTGTCAACAGTTTTTTTGTTCTGAGACAATCAAATTTCATATGAGATATCTCGTTGGCAAATTCCTAGTGATTAAATCAATAAAATTCTTCCTGTTGTGAAAAACGAATTTCATAACACATCAAGGTTTACAAAGAGAGAATGAGAACACACGAATACAATAAAAATAGTAATTAGTCTTTTGGTTGTAGTCATGTTCGTTTTTATTCATAAATACAATATTTAAAAAAAAAGCTTATGCAACACTAACGGATAAATATAGTTGTGGAAGGTAGCCATTTAATGTTAAACGTCTGTTCAATCTAAATACAATTTATGAGGCTAATGTTTATTTTTTATTATGTACAATGTTAAAAGAACTATAATACTCTATTTATATTGTTCAGACTATCGTCCTCATCTTTGTTGCCATATTTATCACAACGTTTCGGCCGTTGTACGCTCGGGCCTTCTTCAGGTGGTTGGAATGTCGAACTGAACGCTTTATTTCGCTCGCTGGGACACATGGCACAGTGGATAAAGGCGTTAGTTAGATCCAGTGACAGGACCCAAAGAGTGTGAGTTCAATAGCTGGTTAGGGCGGTGGAGAACTTGGAGCGAGGAATTAACAGGAGATAACTGATAACTGACATCCATTAGGCATGGCACGTGGAACTAGAACTGAGTGAAATAAAGGGTTCGGTTCGACATTCTAACCACCTGAAGAAAGCCGGAGTGTACAACGACCGAAACGTTGTGATAAATATGGCAACAAAGATGAGGACGATAGTCCGAACAATGTAAATAGTATACATAATACCTCATCTCAGAAATATATAAAGAAATTTTAATACTACGCTTCACAATACGGCCATATCACGTTAAAACATCAGTTCCCGTACGATCACTGAAGTTAAGCAACTTCGATCTTGGCCAGTACCTAGATAGGTGATCGCTTAAGAATGCCAAATGCCGTAAGCTTGGGAGTGCGGATGGTGAAATAGATAATGGCTAGGAATTATAACTCGGAGAGTCGAGTTCCATTTCTAGTTAGGTTTATTATATTCACTTATGTGCCAATACCCTTGGAAAAGGTATGACTCTACCTCTTCTCCCCCCGCTATGGGCTAATTAGTAAGACTTGTATCACTAAATCATTATTATCTAAAAAGAATTCTTACAAACTGAAAATATTTTCTGCCTTTAAATAACCTGCAAAGGGTTGATAAACCGTAGAAAACTAAAAAATCAATCAATGAAAAATTATTAAATTATATTTATCTTGGATACATTCTAACGCGAGATCGCCATAAATTATAAAAGACCCCAGTTAGTAAATATATTAAATCGATAATTACCTATAAGATGTGCGGATGTTGTAACAGTTATCGATACGAAATTCGAATGAGCTAGTCAAGTTCAAATTACATTCACTTTCGCAATAATTCCTTTGGGGATTACATTCTTCTAATCCATTCCATCGTGGTTAAATAGCAGGGTAAACTGGATGCTGTAGCCTGGGATGACAACCAGCCTAAGAAAATGACTACTCTGAAGTCAAAACCGCGGATGAGGAAACTGTTATATTCATATGCAAATCTCCACCATGTAAATAGCAGTTGATACAGCTGGAGGATAATCTTAACCTTAAAGACGAAACTACCAGAGAAACAGTAGTGAATACTTTTAACTAATTATAGTTTAAAACATTCTATTCACTACTACAAATTCTCGGTTCGGATATCAAAACCTAAATATTATAATAATTGTAGTTTACAACAGCAACTATCTCTTGCAAGAAGTCAATTCACAGATAAAAAAAAATGATTTTCATAAAGACTCTCCTTTGAGAGCCATAATCGCCTACATTGTGAAAGTATATGGTATTTTTTTACTTTAATATTGCAAGCTTATAAATATGAATTATTTTCCATTCTACAACCCTTATCCCGCAGATAGCAAATATTCTGATGAGCTACGTTCTTCCGTTCCACCAGCCCTGACCTTCATAGTTAAGAATTGCCATGCAATGTACACTGGAACGAACCATCTTCATTACCTTCTTATTCCGTTAAGAAGTATCTCTCGGACAATTTCTTCCTAAGAAACACTGCACTTTAGAAAAAAACTCCGGAGAGGACGCTTTCCCGATCACTACAATCTTAACCTCTTTAAGTTATGGTTAATCGTTATATTTCCTACATATCCTCTTACGCTACACTACACTTTTACCCCCCGCCTCTTACGTGCAACAACCAAAATCAGTAACCCTCTACCTTGAATGGCTCATGGGCCTTGTATTGAGTCAACAATGAATTTAAAAAATAACTGACGGGTTTCACTTTTTATACATTTAAAAGATGAGGCAGCCAAGGCGACTTTGGAATCATATCTAGTTACTTGGGAACACCTTCAATCGGAGATGATGATAAATCTACATCCGGAAGCAATTGGGAGATTGGTGCTTTCGAAGAGCATGGAACCACCTCTTAACTGCTGGTATTTCCAGGCCCACCCTGACTTGGAGTGGTAGCAACTATTAGGCTCCCAGCTATAGGCAAATAGCGAACTTCCAAACAAATTGAACTCAGGAGAACCGTCTGATCCTTCTAGAGATTGGCCCATTAGCCTTCTACCTCTTTTTGGTAAACTACTAGAGGTCCTAATACATTCTGAACTGGATAGTTACCTCACATCGCAGGTTCTTCTTTGAGATAAGCAATATTGGTTTTGTTCCTCTAGGTCAGCTGCTGATGTCTTAACGATTATTGCTGAAAGAGTCTATCAAGATTTAAATAAGAATGGTCAAGCTTGGGCTTTACTTTGGATATCTCGAAGGCATTTGACAGGATTTGGGACGATGGTCTTCGTCACAAGTTGAAAGATTAGGATTCAATCTTTCTTATCATTTCACGAATGAAAGTTGCCTTGAACGGCCACTCTTCTTTTTGTATTAATGCCTGTCCCCCAGGGCTCTATCCTTGGGCCTACGTTGTTTCTAATTGTTATCAATGACCTTCTTGATGGTTTCAACTCTCAGCACAATATCTATGCCCGATGACACAACTATTTACTCTAGTCTTAATAGTAAGTCTGATCGATTCGATAAGGTCAGATTAGCAGCTGGTCTCAAAAGTGAACTAAAATCTGCTGTTAACTGGGATCAAGGAATGGCTTGCTTGTTAATGTTAACGCTTCTAAAAGAAAATTGCTTTCTATTAATCATCTGAAAGACCACTTTCTGCCAACCCTCAAGAGAGTAACTCGTTGTGGCTTCTCGGGCTAAGGTTCTCTGCTGACATGAAATGGAAAAACTATATGGAATCAGTTGCTAGGTTTGCCCACTAGGAAAGTTGGTTCACTGTGTCGTGCTAGTCATTTTTTTTTCTAGAATCTGTCTTACATATTTATAAGTTTAGAATTCATCCATGTATCGAATATTGCTGCCACATCTGGTCTGGTGCTCCTGTTATATATTTAGAGACTCTTGATAAAATCCAAATAAGAATCTGCAATGTCATTGGTCCTGACCTGGAATCCTGGCCTCAGTCACCGCCGTAATGTAGCTTTCTTTGCCTTTTTTAAGGATACTTTTATGGTAATTCTTCTGATATAATTTTACTCTGTGGTACCTTGGATTTAAGCGCAGTAATAGATTAGCAACAATGTTTCCTCATTATACAGATGAATTGGCTAGATGTAATGGTAAGTTCTTTGCTAACAGTTTCTTTTCTCGAACTTCTCACTTGTGGAACACTCTTCCGGCTTCTTGTTTTCCAGTCAAATTTGATCGTCAAAAGATTAAATGCAATGTCAGTCTTTATCTACTCTTTTCTTGATTCCTCTTCTTTTAGTGTCCTCACTATTTAATGCTTTTTTCCTCGTTCTTTCACACTCAGTAAACTCTTGTGTCTTAGTGGCTTTATTACCTTGGTTGGAGTGAGATAATAAAAAATAAAAATAAATACCATAAACCAGTTATATGATCAAATTCAAAGAAGGCAATTCAAAAATTAATGAGAAAAATGATATTAGATAATGAATTTTTAAGTTTTATGAATATTTTAATATTTGTCTGTAATTTTTTTACAGATCTCAAAGAGATAAATCTACACCCGGAAGCAATTGGAAGATTGGTGCTTTTGAGAAGCATGGAACCACCTCTTAACTGCTGGTGTTTCCAGGCCCACCCTGACTTGGAGTGGTAGCAACTATTAGGCTCCCAGCAGTTGACTTGAATAGGACAATGCTATAGTGTTCAAGGAAGCATCTTGAAAAAACGAATCCAATGAAATATTTTATCACCTCCCATATCTTGTAGCAATATTTTCAATAATTAAAACAATAGGTATTTAAAGATGTCAGAGGTTTTAATGAAAACGATATTGATATATGACTGTGTTGATAATTACATATAACGCCAATTAGCATAAGAAAGAAATTTCCATTAATTATCATAACATTTAAAACTGCAATTTACATACTCTGTCTATATTTCTGAGATGAGGTATTATGTACAGTATTTACATTAGTCGGACTATTGTCCTCATCTTTGTCGCCATATTTGTGACAACGTTTCGGCCGTTGTACGCTCCGGCCTTCTTCAGGTGGTTGGAATTTCGAACCGAACCCCTTATTTTTGATCACTGGGGCAGACTGTTCTAGTTCCACGAGCCATGTTTGATGGATGTCAGTTATCAGTTATCTCCTGGTAATTTTCCCTCTGAAAGTTCTCCACTGCCTGAACCGGGTATTGAACTCACACTCTTTGGGTCCTGTCACTGGGTCCAACCAACGCCTCCATCCACTGTACCATGTGTCCTTGAAGAACCACCTGAAGAAGGCCGGAGCGTACAACGGCCGAAACGTTGTGACAAATATGGCGACAAAGATGAGGACAATAGTCCGACTAATGTAAATACTGCAATTCACATTTTTACAAGAAAGTTTTGCATGTAAAAATGATTTTCTGCGGATGCATCTTTTCATAATAAACATAGTCTTATTAATGCAACTGTTCGAAGAAATAGACACGTGTACCTAATCTAGGGAATATTTTTAGTGTATGTCATGACAGTTTAGAGACATGAACACCATGGAGAAGATAATAGGTAGTTTCAGTTGTTGGCGAGTCTTTTGGTCCTTAACCGCTTTGCTTATTTCGTCAGGTAAGACAGATTCGCTTGTCTCAGATTTGTGTTAGCGAGTTTAGCATCTTGAGTTGGCTGACCAAAACCTGCTACAAAGTCTCATACGTATCGGTTTTCAAGAGAAATAACAAATTTCATTTACTGAAGCCAACGGCGAAAATTCTCTTTTTATAACTGATGAGGAGGAGGTTTCTACTACATATTTGTCATCGAACTTTTTTATTACAAATAAGTAATTTCGTATTTAGATTTTATTGTCGCGAGGTTTTTCCCTATGTCTGCATTTTATACACACACACACACACACACACACACACGCACAAACATATATATATATATATATGCGCATGTGTTTCGTGACACTCCTCTGAAATCTTTAAATACCTATTGTTTTAATTATTAAAATTCGGAGGTGATGAAATATTTCATTGGATTCGTTTTTGTTTTTCCCTATTTTCTCTCACCCCTCTCTCTCAATTTGAATATCTATCTATCACAAGTCTGTTTCTATCTATCTATCTATCTATCTATCTATCTATCTATCTATCTATCTATCTATCTATCTCAAGCCTGTTCATATCTATCTATATATCTACCTATCTATCTATCTCAAGTCTGTTCATATCTATCTATCACAAGTCTGTTTCTATCTATCTATCTATCTACCTATCTATCTATCTATCTATCTATCTATCTATCTATCTATCTATCTATCTATCTCAAGCCTGTTCATATCTATCTATCTATCTATCTATCTATCTATCTATCTATCTATCTATCTAAGTCTGTTCATATATATCTAGCTAGATAGCTACCTCATTCTGCCTATATCTATCACTTCGAAGTGCGGGGTGGTGTAGTGTTTAGCCACAAGAAACCGAATGTGCAAATTTCGAATTTTGGTCAGGTGTGTTTGCGTGAATTTCGCACTCGCGCTCTTAGGAAAGCCATGAATCTACTCCTATCCAGTTATGAATAAATAGCAGGGCAAGCGTAAAGTGATGTCTTATTTGGTCTCTGAGAAGAGGAGGTAAACATCAAGAAAACTAAGTCTAAGCAAAGAAGTACGGACGGGCGTAGGGATCGAAACTCCACTCCATAAAAAAAAAATTACCCTCACTTACTTCAAATTCCAAGTGTAAAAAGCAATTTGTTTTGTTTTTTTTTAAATCATTTCACCCTAAGCAAGTCGGGAATGCCACTAGTACGCAGGGAGTTACAGAGTGAAAGTGAGAGAAAAGTCTAAGTATGGTGTGGGGTGAAGAAAGGACAAAAGATGAACAGGATTCAAGAAGATAGAAGATGGCGATTGACGTTGCATTTAAATTCTATTTATCAGGGAAGCAAGTAAACGGAAGGGAGTTCCACAGGCGGGAAGTACGAGAAAAGAAACTGCTAGAATAGAAGTGATGGTTGCACGTAACTATTTCAACAGTAAAACGGTGGGACATAGATCCCAATCTAGCAGCACGCAAAAACAAAGGTGCTGCAGACATATGTTTATATGGACTTTTGTCCTTATTTTGGTGTGAGGAAACCACCCCCAAATTTTGTAAACTTATTTTTGATACACCCCGCTTCAATAGATAGATAGATAGATAGATAGATACGAGAATATGCTGAAACGTTCTCGACCCACTCCACTATACAAAGTCTGACTGGTTATCAGAAGTTTTTGGAAGGGCTTCTTGTTTGGGTGAGAAGAACCTTTCAATACCTCCTCGTAAGTTCGTATGCAGGCTACTTTCGAAGCTGGTGAATTTCCTTGTAAGCGATTCTTTTATGTGGTGGATATCACCTGAAAGTGGACAATCATGGCATTTCACAATTTCCTGTATTTTATGACTCTTAATAAATGTTGTTTTTTTTTAATCATTCCTAAACCTTGTTCCGTCGTCTATTTATACATGCTCGCTAGGTAGTTTAAGCATTGTTTTCCTCTGTCCATGTTGCCTTCAATATGAGTATCAAATTTTCTAAGCCCTCTTTCCTCATTATGTGCCCAATTTTCTTCTTGTAGCACCAACTTAAACAAGGAGACCGTCCAAAAGAGTTGCAGAAGATTCCGAAGGCCGTGGTTGAAGCCAATGACGATTTTATTGAATAAATTCTCGCTTTAGTATTTCAAGACTTATTATTATTTTTTTGTGTTATTTTGGTAAATATATCTGTTAAAATGAGATGTTACAGTTTTGAACAACTACTCAGCGTATAACCTACCCTGTGTTGAATTTCCTTATCTCCTATAATATATTTATTGTAACTGATACATTCTACTTGCACCGAAGTATTTGAATATATATATATATATATATATATATATATATATATATATATATATATATGTGTGTGTGTGTGTGTGTGTGTGTGTATATATATATATATATATATGTGTGTGTGTGTGTGTGTGTGTGTGCGTGTAAGTGGATACTGAGTGGCGACGGTCTGTTTTATGCTTGAACGCAATCTTCAGGCCATGTGAGCTGGTTTTGGTTCGACTATTTATATATGCTGGTCAATGGTACATTATGCATAGTTTGGTCTATCGCGGAAACGGCATTATTTTTATTTTATATCGTGTTTTTGATTAATATCGTATTTCGAAGGATTTTTGCAGCTATTAAATAAATAAATGAATATATTTTCTAAAACATTTTCGGTTAAGAGGTGGTTTAAAAAACTTGTCAATTTTTCACAAAAATGTCTTCTTTTCCA
The DNA here is from genome assembly GCA_964036315.1 of Acanthosepion esculentum. Classification (NCBI taxonomy): domain Eukaryota; kingdom Metazoa; phylum Mollusca; class Cephalopoda; order Sepiida; family Sepiidae; genus Acanthosepion; species Acanthosepion esculentum. The sequence continues at coordinate 88,849,396 of OZ038490.1, read as the reverse complement.
AGTACTTTGATCGGCTGGGCCTGATTATGATGTAATCTATTTGTGAAATGTTTTAATTTACAGAAAAAATAGTTTTATAGTGAAAGCGGGTAAGATGGCGATTAAAATGATCTAATTAAAAATGTTTTAATTTACAAAGTTCATTTAAAGTGAAATTGGACCTTGATTATTGTACATTTTTATGACAACTTCAATTACGATGTAACTGATGTTATATTCAGCACGCACCCCCCACAGATATATATATATATATATATATATATATATATATATACAATATATCTACATAAATATGATATGTATATTTATATATAATATATATATATATATGCGGCCCTCAATATTATTTACATGAAGAGGAGAAATATATTGAAAACACTTTCCTGCATCTTCAGTACCCTAATTATTTTATATCAATGCAAAACAAAAGCATCATAAAATATTTTAAATAAAAAAAAAATGCCCCTCTTGACAAACCCAATAGATCAAAAACATATATTGTTCTACCATCTAACTCTATCATCACTGCAATTGAAAAGAACTTATCTAAAGTCAGCATAAAAGTTGTCACTACTACATCTTAAACAATTAAAAACTCGATCGCTTGTAATAATTGTCACAAAAAATACATCGGAGAAACCTCAAGGAATCTACATAAAAGATTATTTCAACACAAAAGAGACATTTTACAAAAAAATACATTAAATGCGTTGGTTGCCCACCGTAACGAGACTGACCAAAACTTTGACAAAAATTCTACTCTGATCAAAGGAGAAAACAATTCACTAGGACGAAAATGAGAAGGCTTTGATCGCAAGGTCTTCTACAGAAAATGTGCGCCCTGTCAGGTCTTCTATTATCACAATGTGGGATATCTAATAACAAAAGTGATGGAAACAGAAACAAAAAAAATAAATGAAATCCTCTAGATTATATATTTAAAAAAAATAGTAATAATTCCCAGCACCCCTCATTCGTGCGCATGTGTAGTCCGACTAACCAAACATATTTAGTCCGATGAAGTCCTAATGTTTTCTAATTCTTTCACACCCAGTCTTTGTGGCTTTACCGCCTTGGTTGAGGCAAATTCGATTATATATATATATATATATATATATATATATATATATATATATATATATATATATATATACACACACACACACACACACACACACACACACACAGGGTGACTGAAAAGTAACCCCCTATTTTATGTTTGATGGACTCTCCCGGCTTGTAAAAATTATAGTTAGACAGGAGAGACCATCATGCATAAAATAGGGAGTTACATTTCAATCACCCTTTATATATATATATATATAAATATCATCCACAGACAGGCTAGACACCCGATCACTTCAAGCCGTGGACCGAAAACCGACCAATTTGGTCTCAGTCGGAGATTCTAACTCCTAGGCTATCGACGCGCGGCAGAGAGAAAGGCAAATTTGTATGTATTAAGTGTATTTTGAAGAGTTTTCAGCCCGACCCACTTTCTAAAATCTGATAAAATTAACAAGCATCAGATTTTCATTTTTATTTCTTTTATTTTAAATTTTTTAGTAACCTCGAAACCTTTTCCGAAGTCTCTCGTATACATTATCTCTCATTTTCAACTCTGAAAATAAGTCTTTAAGATCAGCAGCCTTTTCAAAAAAAAAATATTACGATAATTGCGAACAGCAAGAAAAAATTCAAAAATCGTCCAAGCAAAACGACCGATTAAAGGTGATTAATAATAATCTACCAATTCTTGCAACCTTGATCCCCTTGCTCTTAATATCTCAATACGTATTTTGATTACCAGTTCCGCTGTTGTAGACGTAGTTATACGTCTTTATAAAACTTACATTACCTGCTGTCAACGTATATATGCTTTCTCAAGCGACCGTGAAATGCCTATTTCCAAACAAGTATAGATATATCCTATTTGTATTATATTGTGTGTTGGGCGAGTCTTTCGGCTAAGTCTGTGCTGCAGAATATCTGCTCGAAATAAGAATGGCAACGCCCACGTAAAATCGCCTGTTTATAGTCATTTATTTTCAGTAAAGGACAATTTCTTATTTATTTCCAAAACGGACCTACACAGCCTGGCAACAATGCTTTAACAATGAAACAGCGAAATGAATTATTGAAGAATGTATTGGTTTAAGAATAAATTAAGTTGAGTGCATCTACCACGTACGAGTCACGTAAACTTTTGCCCCGGTTGGATGCGCACGCTTACTCAACAGACAACCATCTTTCGCTTGGTTCATTGATTTGCGCCAGAAGATTTTACAGTTATCTACTAATCTATTTATATCAACCACAAACTGCTCGTATTTACAGATCCGCGTCTTATACAACGTGTATTAAGACAACAGCCCTATATTAATACAAGTTTGAATAAATGACGATAAAAAAAAGTATTTCTTTGAAATATTTTACTTCACACGTTTCAGATTGAATTTATTTCTAAATTGAACCATATTCATATTCATATTTAATTTGTAAGCTTTCTAATACATATTAGCCACGCTGTTCAATTTTCTGATGGGATTATGCTACAGCTATTGGTAGAGGGGAGACGCGTTTAGCGTAGCGGTTATCAATGCGAAAATTGGAATCAGCAAACTGAGTTCAAATCCCCGCTTAATCTGCTGTTTTGACTTTCGCAGCTTGGGTAAAGGCATAAATCTACCTATACCCACCCCCGCACCCTAGCTATGGATTAAATAGCAGAGTAGGCTGGACTTTCGAAACTTGAGTAGCAACCAGTCTAAGAGAAGAACAAATTTGAATTCAAGCCTAGGGACAAGGCGACGAGGAGAGCCTGTTGGTCTTGATAAAGAACGTCCTTCTTAGAACCTTGTGGACTGGCGCTACATATTCACAAACAAAGAACTGTACCAAAATAACAGAAATCACATCACTTGAGGACTTTCGACAGCAGCAACAGCTAAAATAGATATGGCATGTAACTCGAAGAGAAAATAATGACACAATACAGATGTTGACGTTCCATAGTACTTCAAACAAAAGGTTAGGAAGGAAACCTCAATCAATAGTGGGAAGAGTGAACTGAACTTGAGAAATCTATTTTTCTGAAAAATTGTTTCAAAGGAAAGATTTTATAAATTTCAACTGACAGCAGCACTGTCTTCTCGCTCAATGCATACCAAATGTTTCCTTATAAGGAAATAGCTAATATTACCATTACCATAGATAAAGCGTATAGGTAATATAGTTGAATTACGGTAAATGATCACATATAGAAACCAATATGTGAACAGGTTCAAAAAAGTTATACATCAAAAGTACTCGGACACTATATAATACGCATCTGTCTATAGTTCTGAGATGAGGTATTATGTACACTATTTACATTATTCGGACTATTGTCCTCATCTTTGTCGCCATATTTATTACAACGTTTAGGCCGTTGTATGCTCCGGCCTTCTTCAGGTGGTTGGAATGTCGAACTGAACCCCTTATTTCGCTCACTGGGGTAGACTGTTCTAGTTGATAACTGACATCCATTAAAAAAAACAAAAAAACATCGCACGTGGAACTAGAACAGTCTACCCCAGTGAGCGAAATAAAGGGTTCAGTTCGACATTCCAACCACCCGAAGAAGGCCAGAGCATACAACGGCCGAAACTTTGTAATAAATATGGCGAAACGTTGTAATAAATATGGCGACAAAGATGAGGACAATAGTCTGAATAATGTAAATAGTGTATATAATACGTAGTATGTTTTCTTTGGAAGTTATTACATTACTGTACAAACGTATGCATTATGCTGATAGCGAATACCATCCCCCGATACATTATTACGAGCCTCTAGACTCTGTTGATAAAATACAGCAAGAGGGGTAGAGGTGTTGATGGTGACCGACAGGGAAATTGTCGAACATTTTGCAGAGCATACTGGGCATCATGGGGACAGAAACTATACAGCTAGAATAGCACCCACCCTTTCTAATTCAAGAATAGCAGCAGAACGAATTGAACAATGACCCGAAGTTATTTAACAGGCCCTAAATGTGAGTGAGAGTTGTACCTTATAGGACATCATAATGCCAACGGCCGAATAAACCCTGCAGGATGCATGTCAGGTTTCCGTCGCACACACAAACGATTACTGTTTGCATGAATACTGAACTTTCCATCACCACTGACGATTACAGAGTACTATTCAATCACCCAAGTGACCCTCTAGCAAGACCACACGATATTATGTCGTAATCTGTCTATATTTCTGAGATGAGGCATTGTAACTATTTAAACTATTTACATCTTTCGGACTGTTGTTCTCATCTTTATTGCGTTTCGACCGTTGTATGCTCTGGCCTTCTTCATAATGCAATCTTTGTTATTGTTGTTATTCACTAGCTCTCTGTATTACTGGTTCCCATATTGTATTCACGTCTATGCTTGGTCGTCTAAGGCGATTTTGCGGTCTAGCATATGCGCTGATTCCTTAAGTTTTCGTATTTCCCACTGATGTTATCTGTCTATTATTTCAACCTCATCTCACGGATGGTGGTGATCTCCCTTCTCCCTTCATATACCCCCGTGGACTAAATAAATGTGTCGATTCGAAATTCCAACGTATATCACCTGAAGATGGCCGGATCGTACAACGGCCGAAACATCGTGATTATGGCCATAAAGATTAGGACAACAGTCCGGACGATGTAGATAATGTAAATATTATGCCGTAAGCTGAAATCTAGCTCGTGGCTTGCGTAGCTGTGGTTCTACGGGCAAACGGTTTGCAACGGTCCGCCTTGACACACCTAGTGCCACATTTTAAACTATCGAAGAGATGTACTGTGGACGACGTGTTGCATGTTACTTCTGCTCTTAAAGTACTTCGATCTTGGTGAGTGCCTGTACCATGTGACCGTCTAGAATTTGCTCTAGGTGCATCTAAATGTTTGACTACTGAAGCAGCATGCCCAACATGACGAGCAATTCTCCGAAATCACTATCCTGCTTCTTGATGACTCACAATTCGACCGCTCACAAAAAGCTCTGATAGAACAAAAGGAGCATGTGTCCTTTGTTACATGACAGCTGCTTGCACTGAACGCACTCACCACACTGAGCCTTATCGCAGCACGTTTAACTCTCTGAAGCTCACGCACTGTGCATTGGTATAAAAACGAACCGAAGTCTTGAAAGTTTTATCACTATATTAACTACATTTTCGCAGGCATATATTGTCTTCTTTTATCCGACGTACTCTTCAGAAGGTCAACCAAGATGAAGTCTCCCCATAAGTTCCTATCCTTCGTAAATCTACATCCGGTTTGTTTCATTACTATCCCTCCCAGTTCCTGTCTTTCTGTCCATTTATTCAGGATACGCCACGTGAGTTATTCATTGTTCCCCGCTGTCTGCCTTATCTTCGAGATGTCCTGTAAGTATCAAATTCTGCAAACCCTTTTTCCTCATTATGCGTTCCAGAAATTTCAACCGTCTCTTTGTCATTTTTAGTTTAAGTGTCCTTTTTGTTTCCATATTTCCTTAAAACTTACTAATTGCTCACATACTCGATCCATTGTATTCTCAGCATCATTCTGTTGTCTTAAGTTACCGCTTCATCTATGAGGAAATTGTCCAGCATTCATTGTCATATGGAAGGATGGATATTACATAACAGTTCAGCACTCTTTGTTTTTAATGACTATATTCCCTGTTTACTTTAGCATTTAGAAAGTACCTTTCGCTATTCGGGTTTCGGTATCGAATTTACTGTCATCTGTTAAGACACTTCCTCGACAATTAAATTTCGCTACTTTGTTGATTTTCAGGTATCCAATTCGTAGTTCGTGCCTTGGGTTGTCCTTCTGGCTAAAGACCATACATACTGTCTTCTTACAATGAATTGTCAGTCATTTCTTCCCACTTTCCTTTAAGATCTTGTCTAGGAATTTCTATCCTAATATTTAATCCATAGCTGGTGGGAGATGATAGATAGGTTAATACCTTTCCCAGGGATAATTTACGCGAAATTAAATGTAACGGGCTCGACTGGAATTCGAACTCGTTTCGCTAATTGCTGGTTTCAAGCCTCTAACTATTACACCACCTGCACATCCTTGCAGAGAAGTAAATATTTTCTTCTAAAAGGACCCAACGGACAAACCAGACCCATATATATATTTTCTTTTTACTTTCGTGTACATCGGTCCTGTGTCTCTCTTTTTGACTTTCATAAAAACCAAACAGGTCTACTTTTTAACACGGGTTCAAACCGAACCTGTGCCAATATTTTTTAATCTAGTGCACACCAGACACATGCATGACCCCCTATACTCCAGGCTTACACATGGTGCAAATAAGGACCAGAACTGGAGCTCTATTTCAAAATGTTTGAATTTCAGAGATTGTCATAGAAATTTACTCCTTTTGAAAATACTTGTAACGACATTTTGACCCATACTTGGGCATAATCATATGCGTTAAATGTTGAAGGAATAAAAATATGAGTTCTGGCAAATATTAAACACGACAAAAAGGACGCCTAAATTCCTGGAACAAGATATAATCCACACAATGTTGATATTTTGCTAAATAAAAACATTAATTTTCGCATAGATTAAATAAAAGTCTATGAATGTTTCAAAAGTTTGGGAGGTGGTTCATTGTTTGATCTGTTATTTAATTCCGATTAGACAGAAATTGTGGCACATCTGTATGCATAATGTTTGTAATAATTTTCCAGGAATATATTTGCAAAAATATTGGTATGCTTTCTTTCCATGATGAAAAATCTAAAACTTTGAACCAGACATGATTATATCACTTAGAAAGTAAAGCATAAATTACTCATAAAAAATGAAATTTCACCTTCAATATATTTGTTGCTATGAATAACACTATCATAAAGAAAAGTATTAAGCCAACTTTACGTGACAGATAAAGGCATTTTAAATAAATTACGCTGCGTAAAAATCGATGTAAAATGTCTGTTAAATATTAAACATAAAACATTAAAATTAACTTTATTGAAATAGTCTTTGTAATATTTATAAGACAATAAAAATATCTGATTAATAAACTATTTCTTTAAATAAAAAAAAATGCGCATTTTTCGGTCAAATCATACCATACGCAGACAGAGAGACGAAGGACAAAGTGACGAATGGGCAAAATGTTGAACAAAGTATCGAACGAACAAAATGTCGAATGGACAAAGTCGAGCTGACTAAATGACGAAAGGCCAGAAATGTGCCTACAATAGAATACTTTTTAATCTTTTATACATTTCATGCAAGTATCCTGCCGGTAAATAATTATTTTTAAATTTTAAAATATTGTAAAAACAAATATATATGAAGGGTATGACAAAAATGTATGGCAAAATATAGATCGTAATATGACGTTTAAAACTTGAAGGAATACTCGAATTTAGAAAATAAACTGAATTGTGGGGTAGGCAGCGCATATTTATAGTCCATAATGAATATATATATATATATATATATATATATATATATATATATATATATACATATATATATATATATATATATATATATATATATATATATATATATATATATATATATATGAGAAGACTCTCAATTCAATTTGGTAAAAACAAAAGCATAAAAGACGCTACCCGCCCAAATCGAACTGCCAACCGATGATTATGGAAGCTTAATTACTTTGAAGGCTATTATTTATTAATTAATGACAAATCTATGCAATAGAAAGCTTAGAATATCTTAACTGGTTATTTGAACCGAATTTTTTAAATCATGAGGCTATGTTCGGTTTTAATTTGTTCAACATTTTGTCTTTCTGGAACTTTGTCTTTTCAACATTATGTCCATTCGTCATTTTGTCCATTCGTCATTTTGTCCAATCGTCATTTAGTTTGCTCGACATTCTGACCTACTACTGATAATACTGCCTTGTCTAGATCTTTATATTTCTTTTTAATTTTGCGGTGTAAAAAGTTATATTACGGTATAAGAGCTATGGTAAAAAAAAATCAGCATTCATTTTTACCTGAACAGCTCAGGTGGTTACCACTTTCAGAACATAAAGTGTCTTTATTTGAATAACATGGTTGTCAGCAAACGGAACAGCCTAAAATACAACCTGCGAATTGGAGGCACAAAAATCAAGCCATTATGAAAATTTAAATATCTAGATAGTGTTTTAACAGCAGACAGAAAATATGACACCGAAATCCGAAGGCGCGTTTATAAAGATGCCTGTCAAAGCTAAGCAATGTATTAAGAAACAGAAATATTTCATTAGAAACAAGGAAAAGAGTACTAGACTGTTATGTAATATCAGTTCTCCTATATAGCAGTGAATGCTGGACAATCTTCTTGCAGAAGAGACGTTTGATAACAGAAATGTGTTTCTACAGAAGGATGCTGAGAATACCATGGACTGAACATGTGAGCAACAATGAAGTTTTAAGGAAAACAAGAATCCAAAAGTATCAGAAAGAAACAGTTGAAATCTCTGGGGCACATAATGAAGAAAGAGGGCTTGGAAAATTTAACACTCACAGGACATGTTGAGAGCAAGAGGGACAGAGGAAAGCAGAAAATAACCTACCTAATGAGCTTGTATAAATGGAAGGCAGAACGGGGATTAGAAAAAAGATAAATTTTACTCAGAACTACAAGAGAGAGGAAGTTGTAGAGAGTCATGATCGCCCACCTCATGTAAGAACACAACACGTAGTAGTAGTAGAAGAAGTAGTAGTAGTAGTAGTAGAAAAAAAGAACCAATTTAATTATAAAAGTTATCAACAGAATAATCGCTTATTTATAAGGATAACTAATGGCCAAACTGAGAATGAAGAACAAAAAACTTTATTTTTAAAATTTTATTTTCAAGGCTGAATACACGAGTTAATTAAGCCCATTAAGCAAGATCCCCTAAATTAGGGAAGATATAAGGTATATAATGGCTGATATAATTAAGAAAAGCACCTTCTTTGATGTAATAGTTTTACTTAATATTTGCACGCGCACACATATACACACACACACACACACATACATACATACACACACACGCACAAATGCACACACCTATTACAATTTTCTTAAATTTAACTTTACAGGATTCAATCAGACGCGCACCTGCAAGCTTTGAAACTTATATATGTGTGTGTTTGTGTGTGTGTATGTGTTTGTGTGTGTGTGCGTGCGTGTGTAATCCACCAAATTCTTCTCAATAGCGCAAAGGTGCTTATCACATAAGCAGCAAACAAAGACAACAAATTGGACCATTAAGCATAAAAGCAATCAACACAACATGGATGAAATGATTTTAAATTCATACTCTAAGTATATTTCAATAAATAAATAACAATGATGACACAGGAAGACGCAGACACGCGATATTTATAAATGAAGAAACCGACATAGCGCAAAAACCGATAATAGCTAACGACAGACGTAAGTGCTCTGACATCGGGCAATTTATATTTAGAAATGTACCGAAAACACAAAAAAAAATGTGATCGGAAACATAGAAAAAAATAAGTAAATAAATCCTTAACAAAACCTTTTTCTTGTTCTTTAAACAAGCTTGTATAAGCATTAATACATATATATATATATATATATATATATATATATATATATATATATATATATATATATATGTATGAAGAAATATAATCTTAAGGTGTGCTATATTTATGGGATAAAGTGCTCAATATCAGAGATAGAGCGTGTGTAAATATAAAAGTGAACATTGAAGTCAACTCTTAGAGACGACAGTCTGTTTCATGCTAGACGCAATCATCAGGCCACATATATATATATATATATATATATATATATATATATACATATATATATATACATATATATATATATATATATATATATATATATATATATATATATATATATATATATATATATATATATATATATATATATATATATTATATGATCAAACAAAACCGGGTTTTTTTTTGTATAAGGCAAACAATTCGGCCAATACGATATTAAAAGAATCGTTGACAACCTAAATAGAACATTAAGGAAATTCAAATAGATTAGGGAAAAACGAGGGACTACGACTAAAATACGATTTATTATTAAAATGGGAGAGAAGAAGAAAAAAAAGTGGGGGGGAGAAAATAACAAAAAATAGAATAAATTGTCCCAGAGAGTGTGAACATGAAACATCAGGACTCACAAGCCTCTTGGTAAAAAAAAGAAAACGGACAAATTTCTCTTTCTGTCGACACAGAGACCGTCAATGGGATTTGATATAGATTGCCCCCAAAACACGTAGATTCTTTTCCGACCGTGCTTTGCCCAACATGTTAAACGTATATGTATATATTTGTGTGTGTTACCTCGCTAAGGAATTCTAAATCTTAGTTTCAGTTGAAAGAAAGAAAGTAATAGTGATAGTAGTAGTAACAGTGGTGGTGGTGGCGGTAGTAGTAGTAGTAGTAGTAGTAGTAGTAGTAGTAGTAGTAGTAGTAGCAGTAGTAGTAGTAACAGGCTTTTCACAAACTGGGGTTTTGCCAAAGACGAGTAAGTCAACCAAACGCGTGTCATTAATTCGACCTTGTTTTAATGTTCAGTGAACCAGACACAAAATTAGTTCTTATAATCTCTCTTCTGATGGTTAGCTTATTTGTCATTGATGAATGAATTTCAGCGCGAACCGGGATTGGGAGAAAAGAAAAAATGTCATTCGTTCAAAAATACACTTCGAATATCAAAACTACAGAGATAAGAAAAAGCTATCTAGAAATACATCACCTACCTTAATTTTGTTTCAATGTCATGTCCCCTCCAGGACATAGGCGGCCATGGTTTTACACAGATTCATTTTCTCTATCTCTGATTGCTGTGCATTCTTAGGAACGATAGTGGAGTAATCCACTATTGGCTTCTCCATCATTTCGAATCCAAAGTTTACTTTCTCTTATCCTGGATGCCATCTAAGGCTAGAGATCCCAGTCTAGCTTGCTAATTAACCCATAGCTGGTAGGGAGAAGGTAAAGGATTCGTGCCTTTCTAAAAAATCTGGTGCGAAAGTGATTGCAACAGACTAACCCGGAATTTGATCTCGGCTCTTCGTTGATATCCGTCACACGAACCTCACATCCTATCTTAATATCCTGTACTTAATGTATTTTTTACTCGATTTGTTTCACCTTGTAGAAGATATGACTGACTTAACACTCGAATACCTGTGAGGAGATCTATTCTACTTGCACCTCCTCCCCAATCACTAAAGCCATAAAATAGTCGAGAGCTTTTTTCATCATACTGACGCCTTACCGGAAATGGCGGTAACTTGTTCTTAAAGCGAAAGGGGAAAATGCACGACTCACTGAATCGCTGCAGAAAGTATTCGGCTCCCCATGCCATGATTCATCGTTATAAGAGTCAGATGAAACCAAAACCAGATTATTACTGACATATATGGTCTGTCGAAACCTCACTATCTATCTTTGACAGCTTTAATTCTTTGTGCCGCGTCTTGCACGAAGGGCTTACTTTCTGTTCTGTGGCCTCTTTCCTCAACGCCGCAAGCCTATCGCTATTCAATCGTTCCACGACAAAAGTTCAGACTTACTCCAGTCTTTCGTTACACCTTTACATCTAAGAACCACCATGCCACGTCCACGGAATCCACATGGACAGAATTTTTCAAAGAACTGTTGCTTTGTGGAACAGACTCTCACGTGGATGTTTCTCTGGACGCTACAACCCGACACTCCTCAATTCAAGCTTCAAGGGTTCTTTCAGTAACACTCTACCTTGAATGGCTCTTAAGCCTTGTATTCAAGGGAAATTAGTAAATATATATCGCATGACGATTGCACTAGCATGAAACAGACTGTCGCCTCTAAGTGCTGACTTCCATGTCCACTTTTATATTTACACACGCTCTATCTCTCATATTGAGCACTTTACCCCATAAATATAGCACACTTTAAGACTATATTTCTGCATATATATATATATATATATATATATATATATATATATATATATATATATATATATATATAGTGGAACCTTTAATTCGTTCTTGTAGGCCATTCACAACCCAAAATGTTCATAAACCGAAACTATTTTTCTAATAGGAATCAATGTAGAGAAATAAAGTTACAGCACAATAAAATTGGAAAAGAAAAGCACGCCACAACACACGAATTTATACAATACGGCGGTCGAATCAGAAATGATTCCGTTCGGGTTAACTCGGTTCGACAATGTTGTTCGAGTACCGAAATTTTTGTTCGATAACCGAGGCATTTTCATCTCGAATTTTCTGTTCGAAAACCGATTTGTTCGACATGTGAGACGCTCGAGAGCCGAGGTTGCACTGTATTCCATATTTTGTTAAGGTAAAATCCTTTGTAACTATTTGACCTTAATAAGAAACGAATTCCAGTCGTAAATGAATATAGCGAGTCAAGCTTGCAACTAATTACTCGAGGTGTCTAAAATGATTTTCTAAGCGTAGCTAAGATGTGGCACAAGGCTGGATATACGAGGCACCCAGTGAGTGCCGAACTCACTACTCAGCCGAAATTGATCTAGCGAGACAAGCTTGCTAATAAGTACATCACGTTGAGGTGTCCAAATGGTTTCTAAGCGTAGCTTAGATGTGGCACGAAGCCGGGTGTATGCTAACCACTAAGCCACATCGAAGTGCTTAGATATCGTTGAGTGCATTCTCAAGGAAAGGCTGGAATCCCAACTCGAGGACACCAACTGTCCGGAGAAAGATAATCTGTTGACTCCCGGGATTAAATGAAATCCACTATCTTAGAATCCTTTGGAATTATCCTAAGCTTCTCCACAAAAGAAGCAAAAAAAAATAACAAAACTGGATTGGTTTTGATAAAGAAAAATCTTTACATCATAGCTCTACTTTCGTAAATGTACGGGACAACCAGCACTGTTGGCAACCCAAACATTTCCAGCAGTCAATGTAGAAAAACGTGCTTCTCCTGTATGGTAAAGGTCATGTATGGTAAAGGTCATGAATGGTAAAGGTCAAGGTTAGCCGTTCCCTTACAAGGAAATATTCGGCATTCATTGACTGAACATTTATCATTACTGTCGGTTGAAATTCATGTAATCTTTCTCTTAAAAGATTTTTTTTCAGAAAATAGGTTTCTTAAATCCACTGTTATCGCTTTTTCTAATATTGATTGGAGTTTCCTACATAGTTCATTCGCTTGAAGTCATTTTTAATTATTGATCTATGAAAACGGCTGCATATAGCTAAAGTTTAAAAGACCTCACCAATCACGAGTTTTCAACAGGCCTGAAAAAACACCTACATCTTCGTTCGCGTGGGCGAAGTCACTATATATATATATAACTATTTATAATAATAATACCTACATTCTGAATAAATTCAAATATGCTTACGTTACGAACGTCTTTAACAAAAAACAAAATCAAATCCTTTTGTCAAAAATTAGCGTATTTTAAGAAAAATATTAGATTATAGAAATAAATTTAAAATGAGTTGATTTCAGAATCTGAAAGTCTGAGTAAAGATAAGTAGATAGTATTATTATTTGTATTATTTTCTTCGATTTCTGTTGTATGCACATTTCTTTCCGGGTCCCAAACAGAGACCTAATGTCAGAAATGGCTTCATGACTTTTTTCATTGATCATTTTTTAAAAAGCAGTAAAATCACACAGATTTTACATAGATAAATCTCTTCGTAATGTGTGAGCTGTACTTGTGAGTAGAATTTTTTTTGTATTTCTTTAAGGCATGGGCTGCCAGGGATACCTTCAATGAGTCTATCGGAAACTTTTCCAGTCAAATCGAAGGCTCCAACCACAACTGGAATTATTAATGTCCTCGTGTGCCGCATTTTTTAGATTTCCATTTCAAGATCCTTGTATTTTGATAGTTTTTTGAAGATCTTCAAAGATACATTATAATTTTTCAGTAATTGCCATGACAATAAGAAAGCACATTTTGTTTTTGTGGTTTTTGAGCACGATGTCAAGACGATTAGCCTTGATTGTTCTGCATGTGTGTATTTTAAAGTCCCATAAAATTGTTACAAGTGCTATTATTATTATTATTATTATTATTATTATTATTATTATTATTATCATCCCAATGCGGAATACTTGATCTATATAAGTGAGAATGTCAGTGTGCCACTGTGTCAATTTTTAACTGTAATTATAAAGACGTCTTGCCTAAAAAGAAATATTTTCCAGAAATCCTCTTTCGATCGAATTTATCATTGTGTGTGTGTGTTTATTTAAAACTGAATTCACGCCAATCATGAATCGTTGTACTCACAATAAGACTTCTTGTCTGGAACATCTGTTGGGATCCAAATTCACTGCAGACGTCAAGTAGAACTCTTAGATACGATCCATCCATCGCTAAAGACTCTTGAAAAATGGTCGCTTGTACCACTTCAGAAAGTACCTGGCTTAACTACCATTCTCGAAATTTATAAGAATTAGATAAGACCAAAAATGGAGTATTGCTGCCATATTTAGGCTAAAGTTGCTCAGTGCTCACTTTCCAGTTCGAAAACGTTTACTCGATGTTGTGGGCGACTATTTTCAATCCTAAAAGCCTTTTTTCCCACAGACGAAACACCCGAAGCCTATCGCTAATTCGAATGTTTAGACAAGCTACAGTCTTTACTTCGATCAGTTCAAACCTTTACAGCTAAGACCCACCATGCCACCTACACAAGGTCGAATCATCCTTATTCCGTTTGAATTTCACTGGTAAGGGGAAAGTTCCACTCAGATTCTTCCTGAGAATCTCTACGTTTTGGATCAGACTCCCGAGAGGATGCTTTCTTGATTATTACAATTTCAACCTATTCAAGTTTATCTATCCTCTATAATAAGGTCGGCAACCTTTTCGGGATAACCGGTCAGATAGCGATGCAGTATCTTGGAAGAGGGCCATGATATCAAATGTACTATAATAAATTGTCTCGACCTAAGACCGCTCCGTCCAGAATGTTACCTTGGTCCGGAGGTTTAAAGAAAAAAAAAACTAACGAAGTTAATGTTATATTATTTAAACAAGCTTCCTTATTTTACTGCAGTAATAACAGGATAACAACTAACACAATCAACAAAAAAAATGCAAGTTCTTTACTTCGGTTAATTGGGCGGGCGGACAAAAATTATTCGCGACCGGGAGTGGCCCCGGTCCAGGGTCCAGAATCCGGGGTCCGGTGTCCGGGGGTTGCTGATCCCTGTACTTCTACGTCCATACGTCTACTTTATTCAATAACCCTCTACCTTGAGTATATCTTGTGCCTTTTATCGGATGAATATTTTAATAAAAAATAAAAGATCTCTAATACGATGACACTGATCATGGACCTTGTGCCAGACTCGTCTAGGCTTAGACATTTCTAAAGCTATTCTTTTTGTTAATCTCTTTCCGATTACATCTATCGATTCGTCTCTAGACGTTTTTGCTAATACTAACCCAACAAATAATCTCTTATTTTTACACCGCCATCACACTCCCGCTAAGTTATGTGTATGAGAAATAACCACCTTACGCACGCACGCACCTACTTTCTTATCTGTCTACATGCAAATCATTTAGCGTAGAATGCCAGCAGATTTCCATGGTTAAAATCACTGCAATGGTGCCGTCGTATCAATACCTAATGTATCAACAGGGCATTGATGATTAGCGGAAGTGCTTGTCAACTCCAGTTGTTGTGAACATTTACTTTAAACCTTGCCTAGCGACAAGCGAACCGAATTGACTTGCGCCTTTACAGAGTACAAGAGACCGAGAGAGAGAGCAAGAAAGGGTGGGTAAATGAAAGAAAGATAAGGAGAGGGTGCGTGTTTGCTAGAGAGAGGAAGGAAAACAGGGAGGATGACAACATGCGAAATATATGGAGACTTTGTTTGTGAAACAGGGAGAGAAACTAAAAGAGAGAAAACTGCCTGAGAGAGAAAGAGAAAGTGAGAGTATTTTAGAGAGGGATAAAATAAAATTAAAAAAATTAAAAATTCAAAGTGTACCCGAAAGAAAAAAAGCGAGATGTGTGTTTTTGAATAAAAGAAAGAAAGAAAGAAAGAAAGAAAGATATTGTGTCAGATAGAGAGAAAAGGGGAAAAGAGAGAGAATGTAGACATGAGAAATAGAGATCCGTGGGTGAGGGTAGGTGAGAGAAAAATAAAACAGAGAAAAGTGCATGACAGAAAATGTATGCATGTTAGAGGGAAGGGAAAAATGCGCGTGAAAGGAAAAGGGAGATGTGTGTTTTTGAGAGAGAGAGTGTGTGTCTGAGTAAAATATAAAGGCATAATGTCTATGAGGGAGTGAATCTCTCTCTCTGTGTCTCTCTCAAGCACATGCGCACACACACACTGTTTGTCTGTCTGTCTGTCTGTCTGTCTGTCTGTCTCTCTCTCTCTCTCTCTCTCTCTCTCTCTCTCTCTCTGCGCGTGTATATATGTGTGAGTGTATGTTAGATATTTTACGCACACATGACAAGTGGTGTTGGGGTAAAATTGAAGAATACAAACTAACGTCTACATAAATATGAGCAGAATACGAAAGTAAGAACAGACAGATTCATATTAACTGAAAAGACAAAGCAACTCAAGATATATAAACGGAAAGGGATATGAAGACGCAAATATTTTTAGTTACTATGTGAAGTACCTGTCTAAGCCGGAGAAAGAAGCCAAATCTTAGATCGCACCCAGCCATAATAGCTGTATTTATTTATTTATTTTACTATTGTCCGTTTTTACCACTTCAAACGTTATTTTTATCGGATACTCATATTTGAGTAGACACTCCATTTATTTTTTAAACCGTATATTTATTTTTGTATACCGGCCTGAATATTCGAGAAATCCTGTTCGTGAAAAAATGCGCCATGATCCGAACTTGGGTATCCACTAAAAATGACGATTAAAGTGATAAAAAAATGTCGGATTAACAAATAAAAATCCATTGAAAATTGTTCATCCAATGAAAGTTCCAAGCATCCCTCATAGTTGAGGTTTAATAAATAAGTTGTTTTTTTTATAAAGGGGGTTGCAAGGGTGCATATTATGAGGATATGTAGGATAGATAACGGTCGAACCTCGATTTGAAAAGGTAAAGATTGCAGTAATAGGGGAAGCATCCTTTCGGGAGTCCGTTCTACAATGCAATAGTTCTGGGGAAGCATCTGAGTGGAACTTCCTCCTTACCAATGCAATATGAAGGGAACGAGGATAGATCGACTCAGTCTACCTGACCTGTCTAATTTTTTAATGGTAATTTTCCAATTCTCCTATTGGAAAAATGCCATAAAAAATTAAACAGACAGATGTTGTCGATTCTTTTTAATCAGACTTGTTTGGGTATACATTACAGACAAAAAAGTTCGAGGACACCCTGCATTACCTTAAAAAAACACCTTAAAATCTTCGTCAACGAACAAAATAAAATTATCCTTAACGAATTTTTTTTTTAAATAACGTAAAACAAACGCGTGTGTATATATGTGTATATATGTGTATATATGTGTATATAAGCAAACAAAAATAAACACAGCTTTTAGTTATTATATCGTAATCAAATTAAAACATTTACTTATTATATCGTAACCAGATTAAAGTCAATTTAAAAAAAAAACAGGATGAAAAAGCAATTAAAAATATAATTTGCTCATACATATGATTCGACGATCCGAGCAAACACCTAAGATTTATCATCTACTATAAAAAGTTTAAGAAATCAAATTTAATTGTTACCAACAACACCGGCCTTAAAAAATATTTAAAAATAATGTCTATAAATCCTTATTCCTCCTGGGAAATTTTATCTCAACAATAATAAAAACAGCATTAAATACTTACATCGGGCACATAGGCACCACACTCTCAAAAACATTTACCTGTCACCTGTCGAAACACAGTGCAATCCGTGCACACAATAATAGCCCATCATGGACGACCAAAATATAACCATCAGCGTAAGAAAAACATTAGTGGATAACACCAAAATACTCTACAGTACTTAGTAAGGAAAGACTCAAAGTTGTCCGGAAAGTTCCTGCCGATTTTTAGTCGTTCATGTTCCAACATGTTAGAATACGTCAAATTTATCAACAGATATAATACGCTTACATTTCCAATTAGAGCACACTTCAAATTATCTCTTGAGAAAGAAAGGTTAAAATTACTTAATTCGTGTCAATTTTGCATCCCTATGAAAATGGAAGATTATAAGGTGTATTTTAGACACTTGATGCTTTTTTTTACCGTAAAGGCAAAAATGCCTTGCAAGCAACACAAAAGACATGTGCTGTGTACGGTGAAGGGGCTTTAGCTGACAGAACTGAACGGGAGTGGTTCACTAAGTTTAAAGTTGGTGATTGTAATCTTATTGATGAAGAACGATCAGACTCATCCTACATTACAGATGATGACTAAATCAAGACATTGATTGATATTAACACGCATTACACAACGCGGGATTTGTTAGAAATACTAAATTTATCAAAATCCACCATCCATAAGCACTTAGGGAAGTTCGGGTACTCAAATTGCTACGATGTTTGGAAACCACATGATCTGAGTGAAAAGAATCCTTTAGATCGCATTTCATCTGTGATTTGCTGTATAAACGCAATGAAAATGCACTCTTTTTAAAGCAAATTTTGACGGGTGATGAGAAATGGATAGTATACACAATGTTCAGCGAAAAAGGTTCTTCGGTAAGCGACATGAACCAACTTTAGCCGCCCCAAAAGCAGGTATTCATTCTAAGAAAGTCACACTGTGCTTCTGGTGGGATTGAAAAGGAATCCTGTACTATGAGCTTCTGCCAAGTAACCAGTCAGTTGATTCTGAAAAGTAATGCTCGCAACTGGACGAATTAAAGGCAGCAATTCAAGAAAAACACCCAGAATTGGCGAACGGGAAAGGTGTTCTTTTCCATTAGGATTGTACCGGACCTCAAATTTCTTTGGCGATCCGGCAAAAATTATTGCAGTTTGGCTGGGATGTTACCCCACCCGCCATATTCACTAGAGATTGCTCCTTCAGATTTCCATTTATTCAGGTCCTTGCAAAATAATCTAAATGGTAAAAATTTTAATTCTTTGGATAACTTAAAAAAAAACATCTTAATGAGTTCTTTGACGAGAAACCACCGAAATTCTAGGAAGATGGAATTTTTAAGTTGAAGGAAAAATGAAGAAAGGTTGTGCAGCAAAATGGTCCATATTTAGTTGAATAAATATTTGATGTCATAATTTAGTTTTGTGTCTTAATTTGCCTTTATGCATATAATCATCCACAGACAGACTGTTTCGCTGTCTCACAGCTCATCAGTGTGGCTAGACATCAAGTTGCCTTTAGCTAGGATCGAAACCGGGCTGAATTGGCGTCAGTCGGAGAATCTACCCCTAAGCCGTTGATGAAGGTGAGTTTAAGCGTATTTATTTTTAGATAAACACGCCAGTAACTGGGAAAACGCGATTCATTTTACCGAAGAGTATTGCATTACTCGCAATTAGAAAAACTTCATTCGGTGAATGATAAAATTATTCAAATCTAACAAAGAGATAAGCAGGTGCAATTTTTTTTTAACTTACACACTTGGCAGGGGGAGCTATTCAAAAATTGTTCCGTTCTTAAAATGAATGATTTGGTCGAAAAAATTTGTAGTTATTATGTTGTATGAAGGATTGTTTTCACGAGTCAAAAATTAGGCTCTTTGATTTAAATTAAAAAATGACATACTGAGTGATCCTACAACACGTATCGTATATAAATTTGAAAGCGCTGACTATAAAATGAGTTATATTGGTGAGGCTTCGCGTTATTTCGACGAACGTGCAATGGAACATCTGGTTCTGGATAAAATGTCTTCAATTTTCAAACATTTGTCAAATAACAATAATGTACATTTGTTTCTCTATCGTCGACAAGCGGACGCGCCATACAAATTGGCTATTAGAAAAGGATTCTCGGTTATAAAAAAATGGAGATTTATTTAAATAAGCAAATCAAATCATACATAATAATTTTGCGTACGTAAAAACAATTTTGTAGAATTATGACAAGCGTATATTGTGCAAACCTCTTCATTTTTGTTGCTCTTTCTAAGAATTTTGAATTATTGTCTGATTTGGTAAAAGTTTGTATTGTACTGTAGCATTTGAACTTAAAAATTAAATCAAGGTTAATCTTTGGCTCATGAAGAGAACAGAAGTCCTGAAACATATTCCAACATTCAATAATGTATATGGTAGGTAAGTGAATAACAAAATGGGAAAAAAATCAAAGTAAATTTTTCGTCCTATCAGATTAAAATAATGTTCTTGGTGATGTGATATATGTAGGAGGAAGAGGTTGTAAAGATTTTTTGTATTTTGTCATTTAATTAGCTACCATTAGTTTGATATATAGCGTCTATGTATCAAATTTCTCATAGATAGATAGAAACAGACTCAGATAGATATGAACAGACTTGCAATGGAAACGTCGGAAGCCTATCACTACTATATCGCTATTTCAATGGCAAATGTTCGGATGAACTCCAGTTTTTAGTTCAGCCAGTTTAAACCTTTACACCAAGGTCAGGCCATGCTACTTTCACTGCATTGATTCACCCACATTTCTTCCGTATTTCAAGAAGAAAGTTTCACTCAGAAAGCTTTTCCTCCAAGAACTGCTGCTTCGTGGAAAATCCACCACACCCACCGCGAGGATGCTTCCCTGAACACTAAACATCTTCAAATCAAGAGTAAACCGTTATCTATCCTCCTCATCCTCATAATCTTCGCTTCCTATTACCCATTTTTCGCTCATATCAAGCACCTTGTTCATCTTAACCAGTATCTCTCTACATTGTGTGGTTAACAAGCGTTGTATTAGGTGAACTTTAATATAAACAAGTATACTCTCACTATTGTTGTAGTCAGAATGAAAATATATAATGTAAACTAACTGAACTGCAACAGTTTGCGCGCTGTCGAATTTATTGCACACTAGACGAGATCTTTTAAAATACACCTACAGCGAAACCATTTCAACATGACAGAGAGAAGATAAATATGCACGGAAACGTTGATAACAGAGATTAATTCAACAAACTGCCAAGTCGAAATTCCTTTTGCGTGAGTGGCATTCGTTAATAAAATATAACGGAAAAAAAGAAATAGTTTCGATTTTTTTTTAATGAGAATCGTTTACTTTTTATAGTTCAATTTAGAGCAAATATGATATAGAGATATAATTTCTTCCACATGTATATTCGACAAATTCATTTAGATTTTAGGTCAAATGAATGTTCTTTTGCTTGTTTTGGGAAAGTTGGATTTTCTTCTCACACGTTGCCAAAAAATGTTCAATGAAGTAAGTAATAGCTATCTAGTTAGTGAGCTGATTAGATAGATAGATAGATAGATAGATAGATAGATAGATAGATAGATAGATAGATAGATATGAACAGAATTAGTTAGATAGATAGATATGAACAGAATTAGTTAGATAGATAGATAGATAGATAGATAGATAGATAGATAGATAGATAGATAGATAGATAGATATGAACAGAATGAGTTAGATAGATAGATAGATAGATAGATAGATATGAACAGAATGAGTTAGATAGATAGATAGATAGATAGATATGAACAGATTGAGATAGATAGATAGATAGATAATGAATAGAATGAGATAGATAGATAAATAGATAGATAGATAGATATGAACAAAATGAGATAGATAGATAGATAGATAGATATGAACAGAATGAGATAGATAGATAGATAGATAGATAGATAGATAGATAGATAGATGTTAAGTTGCAGGTTAGAACAGACACTATACTTCGTCTTTCTGTGTGTTTTTCCGGGTACTGGTCAGTTTTATAGCTAGCATGGTTCTTTGTCCTGTCGTGTTTGTCTAAAAAAGTGTTTCATCTTCATTCAGCGACTTCTTTTAGTCTTGGCAGCTCGTGAGGGATATTGTTAACCATCAGTCGAAATTAAATGTTCCGGGTTCATTTTTGCAACAGTTTCAGGTGTTTTTCCATTTTCAATCGAGCATTTACGATATCTATCCTTATTTAAAACATTGATGATAATGTGTTTTGAGGGTGTCGGCAAACAAGCTAAATACAAAATGTTTTAAATCAATGAAAAAGATATAAACTATAAAAATATATATTTAATTTAACGTGTTAATATGGCGCCTTGTCATTCTATGACCTTCATCAGTTACTCAACCATGTTCACACTCCTTCCCAGTCTTTTGAACAGGAGTAAAGATTTATCCCTTGGTTCCTGTTTAGGATTGGGTTTCTGATTCCTTCTAAGGTCTTTTCATTCCAAGTAGGCACATGTGTCTTAGTGGCAATATCACCTTGCTTGGGGTAAACTGATTATATATATATATATATATATATATATATATATATATATATATATATATGTGTGTGTGTGTGTGTGTGTAATTATTAGGAGGATTTGAATATTCATAATTAATCCTCAACAGAAAGCAGAAACCACTGGACAGCCGGGGACTCATCAGCAGTGCGCATCCACTACCGAGAATCGAACACGGATCGTTACGATATAGCCCAAGCGTCATACCCACTAGACCAACGGGTCTAGGTCACGAAGAGGCAGCATACTAGACTCCATATAGCGCCAGCTCTTCCCAAATTCCGTCGTGTGACTCACCCAAGTCTACTTAGACAAACGGACTGTGCCCCCTGAGTTACGTCTTCTATCCCCAAGCCGCTCCATCCGGAGCATTAGAAGCCGGTTCAAGTGGTGGTATATATAGAGAAATTATTAGGAGGATTTGAATTATCATAATGAATTCATCGAGTCTAGAAGAATACTCAACAGAATGCAGAAATCACTGGACGGCCGTTGATCTAAATAGACTTGAATGAGTTACACGACGGCATTTGTGAAGAGCTGGCGTTATATCGAGTCTAGTATGTTACCTGTTTGTCACCGAGACCCGTTGGTCCAGTGGATATGACGCTTGAGTCATATCGTAACGGTCTGCGTTCCAGTCTCGGTAGTGGATGCGCACTGCTGACGAGTCCCAGAAATAGGACGAAATGGCCGTTCAGTGCTCTCTGCATTCCGCTGAGGATTCCTCTATACTCTATGAATTAATTATATATTAGAATAGATTTTTTTATTAATCCGACAGATTTTTATCTGTTTAAATGTTATTTTTAATGGATATTCGTATTTGAGTAGGCGCTTTGTTTATTTATTAAACAATATATTTATTTTCGTCTACCAGAGAAATCTTATTGAAGTTAAATTTAGGCTCTTTTCTTCAAAATTTTTCTTTAATAAGATTTCTCGAACATTCAAGCCAGTAGACGAAATTAAATAAATATACTGTTTAATAAATAAACGGGGCGTCTACTCAAATACGAATATCTACTAGAAATAATGTTTAAAGAGATAAAATATATGTGTTTGTTTGTGTATAGGAATATGAAATATCCGAAATAAGTATATATGATGAAATGCGTGCAAAGCAGTTGGATGTTTAAATTCTTTTATTTTCTTTATTTATTTTCTTCTCTAGCACACAGCCCATTGAGAGTGTAGATCCCCTTAGACTTAATTCAACTGGAAGGAATACTTTGCTGTAACACTTGATACAGACTTGTTCTTCTTTTCGTATTATTTCTTTTGTACACTATTTACATTATTCAGACTATTGTTCTCATCTTTGTTGCCATATTATCACAACGTTTCGGCCGTTGTACGCTCCGGCCTTTTTCAGGTGGTTGGAATGACGAACTGAACCCTTTATTTCGCTCGCTGGGGTAGGCTGTTCTAGTTCCACGTGCCATGTCTAATGGATATCAGTTATCAGTTATCTCCTGTTAGAATATTTAGCCACCCCCACGAGGGTTGCGTGTGGCACAAGGCCGAGTTTAACGTGGATTCTCCGAGCCCGTAGGCTCGGCCAAAAAATGCCCGTAGAATCCGCATAACGGGATCGGGTTGGTCAACCGCCCCAACGAGACTTTGCACCTTCGGCTGAGCCTCGTCCTGGTTCCTGCTCAGAGGCAGAGAGTTCGACCGTCTAGCCGAAAAAGATTCACCTCTCCAAGTTCTCCACTCCCTTAACCAGGTATTGAACTCACAAATCTTTGGGACCTGTCACTGAATCTAACCAACGCCTTTATCCACTGTGTACGTACTTTTGTGTGTTTATATACTTTTGTGCATACATAAACGCATATATAATGGTCATCACCAGCAACAACAGCAGTAATTGTGCGTCTATTGCTAGAAAAGGGCTTTCTCAGTAAATTTTCATGGCGACTAACAACGCAGTGGAAAAAGACCAGAGATAAGACAGTGAGATGAAATAAAGAGGTTTGCTGGTAAACTATAGCGGAGAACATTACAATTTCCATTTATGCCTTCCCAGCGAACTCCTGTTTCTCATCTCGCTATCTTTTCGCTGATCATTTCCATTCGGTTCCCAATCAAGCAAACGTTGTTCCAACTGTTATCTTTTGTTCTTGTGATGCGTTTCACCCAATTCCCTTTCATTTATTTAATCACTTCTATCTTTCCTTTAGCTTTGTGTCTTCTCCTATCCATGTCAACCATTTTAAATATAAAGAAAAATATTGTGTATAAACATATAAAATAGGAGATCAACACTACTGACGGAAAAGTATTGGAACTGTGTCAGTTCCTTTAGTTTATGGACGATAAGATTTTAAAAATATTTTTCCAGTTGTGCAATATAGTAGAGTACTCGAAAAGAGGAGAAATACCTCCGCCTTCTCCAATCTCCAAGGTCCATTATAGACATTAGTATATTTGTAATATACAAACACCTTAACATAATGGAAGGAAGGACTAGAATAACCCAAATAAATTGATTCTAAAAATGAGTTATGCATGAAAATATATAAATGCACCACTGAAATACACAAATAGACTAAGACGGAATACATAATTACCGTAATACCGTGTGTATAAGACGCAGGTGTTTTCATGCAAAATCTTGGCCAAAACTGAGTCTTACACTTTAGTTTAAAAGTCAATCCCGTTTTTTCAGGACTCAAAACGGACAAAATCGGGTCAAATTGGACTTACCAGTTTACCGGAGAGATATCTATCTAATGGCTTATTACAAGAAAGGGAAATAAATCTTTCATAATGTTTCTCTACTTTTTCCGGATTTCGTTGAGTCTGGACATCTACGCGAGTTTTGAAATCAGTCAAAGATAAAAATTTTATTTAAGATAAAAAAAAATACAAAATGATTCATAATTTCAAAATAAAAATCATCAAAAACAATTTTTTCATTGAAAAGCAATTCATGATTGTTTTCCAATAAACAACAACTATAGCAAGTTTAGCAAACAACCAATTACGGACTTTGATGTTTTCGTAATGCTTACAAATCATAAAAGTAAACAAAATGTACTGTTTTGTGCTGATTTTTTTCATTTTCCTCTTTCTTTTCACAAGTTTGGACTGTTTTCTTTTCTCTAAAATCTTGTGAGTTTTATACATTAAAATAAGCTATTTTCCATGGAATGACTGATTTTTTTTAACTGCGTCTTATACTCCCTAACGATCTATACACAAAAGACTACGGCATATATATATATATATATATATATATATATATATATATATATATATATATATATATATATATATATATATATATATTTGATAAATTGTCCCAGACAGAAAAATCAAAAGATATATTAAAAAAATAAACAAGACAAGCAATATGTGAAGGGGTCAAATAAAAAGTTCTTTCGTGTAAGGTCCCCCTAAAGTGATACGATACAAACGCTAATGTCCGAATTTCCTATGTAAAATGCATTACACCGTCCGCCATGTTTAGTCAACCCG
Source organism: Acanthosepion esculentum (assembly GCA_964036315.1). Classification (NCBI taxonomy): domain Eukaryota; kingdom Metazoa; phylum Mollusca; class Cephalopoda; order Sepiida; family Sepiidae; genus Acanthosepion; species Acanthosepion esculentum. The sequence continues at coordinate 88,823,510 of OZ038490.1, read as the reverse complement.
CAAATGAATTTGGCGCTCGATTCCAGCGTGAGCTAAGCAGCAACTGAATCTCCTCACCAACGAGCTGGCATCTTGACAGTGGTAAGCAGATGTATACACAAGTATTGAATAACAAAGAGCAAACATACTGTGCAACGCTTTCCACTTTGTCATTCAGCTGCCTAATATTGTTCTGAAATATTAAAATGTATATACCATATTCTATCAATCATAAAACTGTCTATAATGTATATTTAAGAAGTTAGAACACAAAATACTGTCGCCAAAAGTAATTTACACGAGATAAGTAGAAACAAGGCAATTATCATTTTCTCATGCATAAACTGCGACTATTAAGTAATAAATATTAATATGTTAATATTCATTTTCCGAGGAATCAAGGCTGGTGATTTCAGTCGTGTTGTAAATAGGAGCAGATAGGTTAATTAATCGTTCGATTTACACTCCTCTCCGATATATTGAATAGAAATAGAGGTTTATCCCTTGCTTCATGTTTAGGATTAGGTTTCCGGTTCCTTCTAAAGTATTTTTCATTCTCATTCACTTGCATCTTAGGGGCATTACCGCCTTGGTAGGGGTGAATTGATTAAAATGAAAAAAAAGGATTCATGTCATAACGTAGAAACTTTTTTTCTAAACATCATTCTAAAGTTTGAGAGAGAAAACGCTGTTGCAAATAAGCCTGCACGTGGTAGGAAGAAGAAATTGGATGTGGAAGGAAGAAACGTGGACGTGGTAGGAAGAAACCTGAACGTGGTAGGAAGAAGAAACGTGGACGTGGTAGGAAGCAGAAACGTGGACGTGGTAGGAATAAGAAACATGGACGTGATCGGAAGAAGAAACCTGGACGTGGTAGGAAGAAGAAACGTGGACGTGATACGAAGCAGAAACCTGGACGTGGTAGGAATAAGAAACATGGACGTGGTCGGAAGAAGAAAGCTGGACGTGGTAAGAAGAAGAAACCTGGACGTGGTAGGAAGAAATCTGTACTTGATAGAGAGAAACTTGGACGTTGTAAGAAGAAGAAACCTGGATGTGGTAGAGAGAATCTTGAGCGTGGTAGGAAGAAGAAACCTGTACGGGGTAGGAAGAAGAAACCTGGATGCGGTAGGAAGAAGAAACCTGGACGTGGTAGAAAGAAGAAACCTTGACGTGTTAAGAAGAAACCTGGGCGTGGTAAGAAGAAACATGAACGTGGTTGGAAGAAGAAATCTGTACGTGGTAGAGAGAAACTTGGACGTGGTAGGAAGAAGAAACCTACACGTGGTAGGAAGAAGAAACCTGGACGTGGTAGGAAGAAGAAACCTGGACGCGGTAGGAAGAAGAAACCTGGACGCGATAGGAAGAAGAAACCTGGACGCGGTAGGAAGAAGAAACCTGGACGTGGTAGGAAGAAGAAACCTGGACGCGGTAGGAAGAAGAAACCTGGACGTGGTAGTAAGAAAAAACCTGAACGTGGTATGAAGAAGAAACCTGGACGTGGTGGGAAGTAACCTGAACCTGGTACGAAGAAGAAACCTGGACGTGGTAGGAAGAAGAAACCTGGACGTGGTAGGAAGAAATCTGTACGTGGTAGAGAGAAACCTGGACGTGGTAGGTAGAAGAAACCTACACGTGGTAGGAAGAAGAAACCTGGACGTGGTAGGAAGAAGAAACCTGGACGCGGTAGGAAGAAGAAACCTGGACGCGATAGGAAGAAGAAACCTGGACGTGGTAAGAATAAGAAACCTGGACGAGATAGGAAGAAGAAATCTGGACATGGTAGGAATAAGAAACCTGGACGTGGAAGGAAGAAGAAACCAGGACGTGGTAGGAAGAAGAAACCTTGACATGTTAAGAAGAAACCTGGGCGTGGTAAGAAGAAACCTGGACGTGGTTGGAAGAAGAAACCTGGACGTGGTAGGAAGAAATCTCTACGTGGTAGAGAGAAACTTGGACGTGGTAGGAAGAATAACTTGGACGTGGCAGGAATGGAAAACCTGGACGTGGTAGGAAGAAGAAACCTGGACGTGGTAGGAAGAAGAAACCTGGATGCGGTAGGAAGAAGAAACCTGGACGTGGTAGAAAGAAGAAACCTTGACGTGTTAAGAAGAAACCTGGGCGTGGTAAGAAGAAACATGAACGTGGTTGGAAGAAGAAATCTGTACGTGGTAGAGAGAAACTTGGACGTGGTAGGAAGAAGAAACCTGGATGCGGTAGGAAGAAGAAACCTGGACGTGGTAGAAAGAAGAAACCTTGACGTGTTAAGAAGAAACCTGGGCGTGGTAAGAAGAAACATGAACGTGGTTGGAAGAAGAAATCTGTACGTGGTAGAGAGAAACTTGGACGTGGTAGGAAGAAGAAACCTACACGTGGTAGGAAGAAGAAACCTGGACGTGGTAGGAAGAAGAAACCTGGACGCGGTAGGAAGAAGAAACCTGGACGCGATAGGAAGAAGAAACCTGGACGCGGTAGGAAGAAGAAACCTGGACGTGGTAGGAAGAAGAAACCTGGACGCGGTAGGAAGAAGAAACCTGGACGTGGTAGTAAGAAAAAACCTGAACGTGGTATGAAGAAGAAACCTGGACGTGGTGGGAAGTAACCTGAACCTGGTACGAAGAAGAAACCTGGACGTGGTAGGAAGAAGAAACCTGGACATGGTAGGAAGAAATCTGTACGTGGTAGAGAGAAACCTGGACGTGGTAGGTAGAAGAAACCTACACGTGGTACGAAGAAGAAACCTGGACGTGGTAGGAAGAAGAAACCTGGACGCGGTAGGAAGAAGAAACCTGGACGCGATAGGAAGAAGAAACCTGGACGTGGTAAGAATAAGAAACCTGGACGAGATAGGAAGAAGAAATCTGGACATGGTAGGAATAAGAAACCTGGACGTGGTAGGAAGAAGAAACCAGGACGTGGTAGGAAGAAGAAACCTGGACGCGGTAGGAAGAAGAAACCTGGACGCGATAGGAAGAAGAAACCTGGACGCGGTAGGAAGAAGAAACCTGGACGTGGTAGGAAGAAGAAACCTGGACGCGGTAGGAAGAAGAAACCTGGACGTGGTAGTAAGAAAAAACCTGAACGTGGTATGAAGAAGAAACCTGGACGTGGTGGGAAGTAACCTGAACCTGGTACGAAGAAGAAACCTGGACATGGTAGGAAGAAGAAACCTGGACGTGGTAGGAAGAAATCTGTACGTGGTAGAGAGAAACCTGGACGTGGTAGGTAGAAGAAACCTACACGTGGTAGGAAGAAGAAACCTGGACGTGGTAGGAAGAAGAAACCTGGACGCGGTAGGAAGAAGAAACCTGGACGCGATAGGAAGAAGAAACCTGGACGCGGTAGGAAGAAGAAACCTGGACGTGGTAGGAAGAAGAAACCTGGACGCGGTAGGAAGAAGAAACCTGGACGTGGTAGTAAGAAAAAACCTGAACGTGGTATGAAGAAGAAACCTGGACGTGGTGGGAAGTAACCTGAACCTGGTACGAAGAAGAAACCTGGACGTGGTAGGAAGAAGAAACCTGGACGTGGTAGGAAGAAATCTGTACGTGGTAGAGAGAAACCTGGACGTGGTAGGTAGAAGAAACCTACACGTGGTAGGAAGAAGAAACCTGGACGTGGTAGGAAGAAGAAACCTGGACGCGGTAGGAAGAAGAAACCTGGACGCGATAGGAAGAAGAAACCTGGACGTGGTAAGAATAAGAAACCTGGACGAGATAGGAAGAAGAAATCTGGACATGGTAGGAATAAGAAACCTGGACGTGGTAGGAAGAAGAAACCAGGACGTGGTAGGAAGAAGAAACCTGGACGCGGTAGGAAGAAGAAACCTGGACGCGATAGGAAGAAGAAACCTGGACGCGGTAGGAAGAAGAAACCTGGACGTGGTAGGAAGAAGAAACCTGGACGCGGTAGGAAGAAGAAACCTGGACGTGGTAGTAAGAAAAAACCTGAACGTGGTATGAAGAAGAAACCTGGACGTGGTGGGAAGTAACCTGAACATGGTACGAAGAAGAAACCTGGACGTGGTAGGAAGAAGAAACCTGGACGTGGTAGGAAGAAATCTGTACGTGGTAGAGAGAAACCTGGACGTGGTAGGTAGAAGAAACCTACACGTGGTAGGAAGAAGAAACCTGGACGTGGTAGGAAGAAGAAACCTGGACGCGGTAGGAAGAAGAAACCTGGACGCGATAGGAAGAAGAAACCTGGACGCGGTAGGAAGAAGAAACCTGGACGTGGTAGGAAGAAGAAACCTGGACGCGGTAGGAAGAAGAAACCTGGACGTGGTAGTAAGAAAAAACCTGAACGTGGTATGAAGAAGAAACCTGGACGTGGTGGGAAGTAACCTGAACCTGGTACGAAGAAGAAACCTGGACGTGGTAGGAAGAAGAAACCTGGACGTGGTAGGAAGAAATCTGTACGTGGTAGAGAGAAACCTGGACGTGGTAGGTAGAAGAAACCTACACGTGGTAGGAAGAAGAAACCTGGACGTGGTAGGAAGAAGAAACCTGGACGTGGTAGAAAGAAGAAACCTTGACGTGTTAAGAAGAAACCTGGGCGTGGTAAGAAGAAACATGAACGTGGTTGGAAGAAGAAATCTGTACGTGGTAGAGAGAAACTTGGACGTGGTAGGAAGAAGAAACCTACACGTGGTAGGAAGAAGAAACCTGGACGTGGTAGGAAGAAGAAACCTGGACGCGGTAGGAAGAAGAAACCTGGACGCGATAGGAAGAAGAAACCTGGACGCGGTAGGAAGAAGAAACCTGGACGTGGTAGGAAGAAGAAACCTGGACGCGGTAGGAAGAAGAAACCTGGACGTGGTAGTAAGAAAAAACCTGAACGTGGTATGAAGAAGAAACCTGGACGTGGTGGGAAGTAACCTGAACCTGGTACGAAGAAGAAACCTGGACGTGGTAGGAAGAAGAAACCTGGACGTGGTAGGAAGAAATCTGTACGTGGTAGAGAGAAACCTGGACGTGGTAGGTAGAAGAAACCTACACGTGGTACGAAGAAGAAACCTGGACGTGGTAGGAAGAAGAAACCTGGACGCGGTAGGAAGAAGAAACCTGGACGCGATAGGAAGAAGAAACCTGGACGTGGTAAGAATAAGAAACCTGGACGAGATAGGAAGAAGAAATCTGGACATGGTAGGAATAAGAAACCTGGACGTGGTAGGAAGAAGAAACCAGGACGTGGTAGGAAGAAGAAACCTGGACGCGGTAGGAAGAAGAAACCTGGACGCGATAGGAAGAAGAAACCTGGACGCGGTAGGAAGAAGAAACCTGGACGTGGTAGGAAGAAGAAACCTGGACGCGGTAGGAAGAAGAAACCTGGACGTGGTAGTAAGAAAAAACCTGAACGTGGTATGAAGAAGAAACCTGGACGTGGTGGGAAGTAACCTGAACCTGGTACGAAGAAGAAACCTGGACGTGGTAGGAAGAAGAAACCTGGACGTGGTAGGAAGAAATCTGTACGTGGTAGAGAGAAACCTGGACGTGGTAGGTAGAAGAAACCTACACGTGGTAGGAAGAAGAAACCTGGACGTGGTAGGAAGAAGAAACCTGGACGCGGTAGGAAGAAGAAACCTGGACGCGATAGGAAGAAGAAACCTGGACGTGGTAAGAATAAGAAACCTGGACGAGATAGGAAGAAGAAATCTGGACATGGTAGGAATAAGAAACCTGGACGTGGTAGGAAGAAGAAACCAGGACGTGGTAGGAAGAAGAAACCTGGACGCGGTAGGAAGAAGAAACCTGGACGCGATAGGAAGAAGAAACCTGGACGCGGTAGGAAGAAGAAACCTGGACGTGGTAGGAAGAAGAAACCTGGACGCGGTAGGAAGAAGAAACCTGGACGTGGTAGTAAGAAAAAACCTGAACGTGGTATGAAGAAGAAACCTGGACGTGGTGGGAAGTAACCTGAACCTGGTACGAAGAAGAAACCTGGACGTGGTAGGAAGAAGAAACCTGGACGTGGTAGGAAGAAATCTGTACGTGGTAGAGAGAAACCTGGACGTGGTAGGTAGAAGAAACCTACACGTGGTAGGAAGAAGAAACCTGGACGTGGTAGGAAGAAGAAACCTGGACGCGGTAGGAAGAAGAAACCTGGACGCGATAGGAAGAAGAAACCTGGACGCGGTAGGAAGAAGAAACCTGGACGTGGTAGGAAGAAGAAACCTGGACGCGGTAGGAAGAAGAAACCTGGACGTGGTAGTAAGAAAAAACCTGAACGTGGTATGAAGAAGAAACCTGGACGTGGTGGGAAGTAACCTGAACCTGGTACGAAGAAGAAACCTGGACGTGGTAGGAAGAAGAAACCTGGACGTGGTAGGAAGAAATCTGTACGTGGTAGAGAGAAACCTGGACGTGGTAGGTAGAAGAAACCTACACGTGGTAGGAAGAAGAAACCTGGACGTGGTAGGAAGAAGAAACCTGGACGCGGTAGGAAGAAGAAACCTGGACGCGATAGGAAGAAGAAACCTGGACGTGGTAAGAATAAGAAACCTGGACGAGATAGGAAGAAGAAATCTGGACATGGTAGGAATAAGAAACCTGGACGTGGTAGGAAGAAGAAACCAGGACGTGGTAGGAAGAAGAAACCTGGACGCGGTAGGAAGAAGAAACCTGGACGCGATAGGAAGAAGAAACCTGGACGCGGTAGGAAGAAGAAACCTGGGCGTGGTAGGAAGAAGAAACCTGGACGCGGTAGGAAGAAGAAACCTGGACGCGATAGGAAGAAGAAACCTGGACGCGGTAGGAAGAAGAAACCTGGACGTGGTAGGAAGAAGAAACCTGGACGCGGTAGGAAGAAGAAACCTGGACGTGGTAGGAAGAAGAAACCTGGACGCGGTAGGAAGAAGAAACCTGGACGCGATAGGAAGAAGAAACCTGGACGCGGTAGGAAGAAGAAACCTGGACGTGGTAGGAAGAAGAAACCTGGACGCGGTAGGAAGAAGAAACCTGGACGCGATAGGAAGAAGAAACCTACACGTGGTAGGAATAAGAAACCTGGACGTGGTAGGAAGAAGAAACCTGGACGCGGTAGGAAGAAGAAACCTGGACGCGATAGGAAGAAGAAACCTGGACGCGGTAGGAAGAAGAAACCTGGACGTGGTAGGAAGAAGAAACCTGGACGCGGTAGGAAGAAGAAACCTGGACGTGGTAGTAAGAAAAAACCTGAACGTGGTATGAAGAAGAAACCTGGACGTGGTGGGAAGTAACCTGAACCTGGTACGAAGAAGAAACCTGGACGTGGTAGGAAGAAGAAACCTGGACGTGGTAGGAAGAAATCTGTACGTGGTAGAGAGAAACCTGGACGTGGTAGGTAGAAGAAACCTACACGTGGTAGGAAGAAGAAACCTGGACGTGGTAGGAAGAAGAAACCTGGACGCGGTAGGAAGAAGAAACCTGGACGCGATAGGAAGAAGAAACCTGGACGTGGTAAGAATAAGAAACCTGGACGAGATAGGAAGAAGAAATCTGGACATGGTAGGAATAAGAAACCTGGACGTGGTAGGAAGAAGAAACCAGGACGTGGTAGGAAGAAGAAACCTGGACGTGGTAGGAAGAAATCTGTACGTGGTAGAGAGAAACCTGGACGTGGTAGGAAGAAGAAACCTGGACGCGGTAGAAAGAAGAAACCTGGACGTGGTAAGAATAAGAAACCTGGACGAGATAGGAAGAAGAAATCTGGACATGGTAGGAATAAGAAACCTGGACGTGGTAGGAAGAAGAAACCTGGACGTGGTAGGAAGAAGAAACCTGGACGTGGTAGGAAGAAATCTGTACGTGGTAGAGAGAAACCTGGACGTGGTAGGAAGAAGAAACCTGGACGCGGTAGAAAGAAGAAACCTGGACGTGGTAAGAATAAGAAACCTGGACGAGATAGGAAGAAGAAATCTGGACATGGTAGGAATAAGAAACCTGGACGTGGTAGGAAGAAGAAACCTGGACGTGGTAGGAAGAAGAAACCTGGACGTGGTAGGAAGAAATCTGTACGTGGTAGAGAGAAACCTGGACGTGGTAGGAAGAAGAAACCTGGACGCGGTAGAAAGAAGAAACCTGGACGTGGTAAGAATAAGAAACCTGGACGAGATAGGAAGAAGAAATCTGGACATGGTAGGAATAAGAAACCTGGACGTGGTAGGAAGAAGAAACCTGGACGTGGTAGGAAGAAGAAACCTGGACGTGGTAGGAAGAAATCTGTACGTGGTAGAGAGAAACCTGGACGTGGTAGGAAGAAGAAACCTGGACGCGGTAGAAAGAAGAAACCTGGACGTGGTAAGAATAAGAAACCTGGACGAGATAGGAAGAAGAAATCTGGACATGGTAGGAATAAGAAACCTGGACGTGGTAGGAAGAAGAAACCAGGACGTGGTAGGAAGAAGAAACCTTGACATGTTAAGAAGAAACCTGGGCGTGGTAAGAAGAAACCTCGACGTGGTTGGAAGAAGAAACCTGGACGTGGTAGAAAGAAATCTGTACGTGGTAGAGTGAAACTTGGACGTGGTAGATAGAAGAAACCTGGACGCGGTAGGAAGAAGAAACCTGGACGTGGTAGGAAGAAGAAACCTGGATGCGGTAGGAAGAAGAAACCTGGACGTGGTAGAAAGAAGAAACCTTGACGTGTTAAGAAGAAACCTGGGCGTGGTAAGAAGAAACATGAACGTGGTTGGAAGAAGAAATCTGTACGTGGTAGAGAGAAACTTGGACGTGGTAGGAAGAAACCCGGACGTGGTAGACAGAAGAAACATGAACGTGGTTGGAAGAAGAAATCTGTACGTGGTAGAGAGAAACTTGGACGTGGTAGGAAGAAGAAACCTGGATGCGGTAGGAAGAAGAAACCTGGACGTGGTAGGAAGAAGAAACCTGGACGCGGTAGGAAGAAGAAACCTGGACGTGGTAGTAAGAAAAAACCTGAACGTGGTATGAAGAAGAAACCTGGACGTGGTGGGAAGTAACCTGAACCTGGTACGAAGAAGAAACCTACACGTGGTAGGAAGAAGAAACCTGGACGTGGTAGGAAGAAATCTGTACGTGGTAGAGAGAAACCTGGACGTGGTAGGAAGAAGAAACCTGGACGCGGTAGAAAGAAGAAACCTGGACGTGGTAAGAATAAGAAACCTGGACGAGATAGGAAGAAGAAATCTGGACATGGTAGGAATAAGAAACCTGGACGTGGTAGGAAGAAGAAACCAGGACGTGGTAGCAAGAAGAAACCTTGACATGTTAAGAAGAAACCTGGGCGTGGTAAGAAGAAACCTGGATGTGGTTGGAAGAAGAAACCTGGACGTGGTAGAAAGAAATCTGTACGTGGTAGAGTGAAACTTGGACGTGGTAGATAGAAGAAACCTGGACGCGGTAGGAAGAAGAAACCTGGACGTGGTAGGAAGAAGAAACCTGGATGCGGTAGGAAGAAGAAACCTGGACGTGGTAGAAAGAAGAAACCTTGACGTGTTAAGAAGAAACCTGGGCGTGGTAAGAAGAAACATGAACGTGGTTGGAAGAAGAAATCTGTACGTGGTAGAGAGAAACTTGGACGTGGTAGGAAGAAACCCGGACGTGGTAGACAGAAGAAACATGAACGTGGTTGGAAGAAGAAATCTGTACGTGGTAGAGAGAAACTTGGACGTGGTAGGAAGAAGAAACCTGGATGCGGTAGGAAGAAGAAACCTGGACGTGGTAGAAAGAAGAAACCTTGACGTGTTAAGAAGAAACCTGGGCGTGGTAAGAAGAAACATGAACGTGGTTGGAAGAAGAAATCTGTACGTGGTAGAGAGAAACTTGGACGTGGTAGGAAGAAGAAACCTACACGTGGTAGGAAGAAGAAACCTGGACGTGGTAGGAAGAAGAAACCTGGACGCGGTAGGAAGAAGAAACCTGGACGCGATAGGAAGAAGAAACCTGGACGCGGTAGGAAGAAGAAACCTGGACGTGGTAGGAAGAAGAAACCTGGACGCGGTAGGAAGAAGAAACCTGGACGTGGTAGTAAGAAAAAACCTGAACGTGGTATGAAGAAGAAACCTGGACGTGGTGGGAAGTAACCTGAACCTGGTACGAAGAAGAAACCTGGACGTGGTAGGAAGAAGAAACCTGGAAGTGGTAGGAAGAAATCTGTACGTGGTAGAGAGAAACCTGGACGTGGTAGGTAGAAGAAACCTACACGTGGTAGGAAGAAGAAACCTGGACGTGGTAGGAAGAAGAAACCTGGACGCGGTAGGAAGAAGAAACCTGGACGTGGTAGGAAGAAATCTGTACGTGGTAGAGAGAAACCTGGACGTGGTAGGTAGAAGAAACCTACACGTGGTAGGAAGAAGAAACCTGGACGTGGTAGGAAGAAGAAACCTGGACGCGGTAGGAAGAAGAAACCTGGACGCGATAGGAAGAAGAAACCTGGACGCTTTAGGAAGAAGAAACCTGGACGTGGTAGGAAGAAGAAACCTGGACGCGGTAGGAAGAAGAAACCTGGACGTGGTAGGAAGAAATCTGTACGTGGTAGAGAGAAACCTGGACGTGGTAGGTAGAAGAAACCTACACGTGGTAGGAAGAAGAAACCTGGACGTGGTAGGAAGAAGAAACCTGGACGTGGTAGGAAGAAGAAACCTGGACGTGGTAGGAAGAAATCTGTACGTGGTAGAGAGAAACCTGGACGTGGTAGGTAGAAGAAACCTACACGTGGTAGGAAGAAGAAACCTGGACGTGGTAGGAAGAAGAAACCTGGACGCGGTAGGAAGAAGAAACCTGGACGTGGTAGGAAGAAATCTGTACGTGGTAGAGAGAAACCTGGACGTGGTAGGTAGAAGAAACCTACACGTGGTAGGAAGAAGAAACCTGGACGTGGTAGGAAGAAGAAACCTGGACGCGGTAGGAAGAAGAAACCTGGACGCGATAGGAAGAAGAAACCTGGACGCGGTAGGAAGAAGAAACCTGGACGTGGTAGGAAGAAGAAACCTGGACGCGGTAGGAAGAAGAAACCTGGACGTGGTAGTAAGAAAAAACCTGAACGTGGTATGAAGAAGAAACCTGGACGTGGTGGGAAGTAACCTGAACCTGGTACGAAGAAGAAACCTGGACGTGGTAGGAAGAAGAAACCTGGACGTGGTAGGAAGAAATCTGTACGTGGTAGAGAGAAACCTGGACGTGGTAGGTAGAAGAAACCTACACGTGGTAGGAAGAAGAAACCTGGACGTGGTAGGAAGAAGAAACCTGGACGTGGTAGGAAGAAGAAACCTGGACGTGGTAGGAAGAAATCTGTACGTGGTAGAGAGAAACCTGGACGTGGTAGGTAGAAGAAACCTACACGTGGTAGGAAGAAGAAACCTGGACGTGGTAGGAAGAAGAAACCTGGACGCGGTAGGAAGAAGAAACCTGGACGCGATAGGAAGAAGAAACCTGGACGCTTTAGGAAGAAGAAACCTGGACGTGGTAGGAAGAAGAAACCTGGACGCGGTAGGAAGAAGAAACCTGGACGTGGTAGGAAGAAGAAACCTGGACGCGGTAGGAAGAAGAAACCTGGACGTGGTAGTAAGAAAAAACCTGAACGTGGTATGAAGAAGAAACCTGGACGTGGTGGGAAGTAACCTGAACCTGGTACGAAGAAGAAACCTGGACGTGGTAGGAAGAAGAAACCTGGACGCGGTAGGAAGAAGAAACCTGGACGCGATAGGAAGAAGAAACCTGGACGCTTTAGGAAGAAGAAACCTGGACGTGGTAGGAAGAAGAAACCTGGACGCGGTAGGAAGAAGAAACCTGGACGTGGTAGGAAGAAGAAACCTGGACGCGGTAGGAAGAAGAAACCTGGACGTGGTAGTAAGAAAAAACCTGAACGTGGTATGAAGAAGAAACCTGGACGTGGTGGGAAGTAACCTGAACCTGGTACGAAGAAGAAACCTGGACGTGGTAGGAAGAAGAAACCTGGACGCGGTAGGAAGAAGAAACCTGGACGCGATAGGAAGAAGAAACCTGGACGCTTTAGGAAGAAGAAACCTGGACGTGGTAGGAAGAAGAAACCTGGACGCGGTAGGAAGAAGAAACCTGGACGTGGTAGGAAGAAGAAACCTGGACGCGGTAGGAAGAAGAAACCTGGACGTGGTAGTAAGAAAAAACCTGAACGTGGTATGAAGAAGAAACCTGGACGTGGTGGGAAGTAACCTGAACCTGGTACGAAGAAGAAACCTGGACGTGGTAGGAAGAAGAAACCTGGACGTGGTAGGAAGAAATCTGTACGTGGTAGAGAGAAACCTGGACGTGGTAGGTAGAAGAAACCTACACGTGGTAGGAAGAAGAAACCTGGACGTGGTAGGAAGAAGAAACCTGGACGTGGTAGGAAGAAGAAACCTGGACGTGGTAGGAAGAAATCTGTACGTGGTAGAGAGAAACCTGGACGTGGTAGGTAGAAGAAACCTACACGTGGTAGGAAGAAGAAACCTGGACGTGGTAGGAAGAAGAAACCTGGACGTGGTAGGAAGAAGAAACCTGGACGTGGTAGGAAGAAATCTGTACGTGGTAGAGAGAAACCTGGACGTGGTAGGTAGAAGAAACCTACACGTGGTAGGAAGAAGAAACCTGGACGTGGTAGGAAGAAGAAACCTGGACGCGGTAGGAAGAAGAAACCTGGACGCGATAGGAAGAAGAAACCTGGACGCTTTAGGAAGAAGAAACCTGGACGTGGTAGGAAGAAGAAACGTGGACGCGGTAGGAAGAAGAAACCTGGACGTGGTAGGAAGAAATCTGTACGTGGTAGAGAGAAACCTGGACGTGGTAGGTAGAAGAAACCTACACGTGGTAGGAAGAAGAAACCTGGACGTGGTAGGAAGAAGAAACCTGGACGTGGTAGGAAGAAGAAACCTGGACGTGGTAGGAAGAAATCTGTACGTGGTAGAGAGAAACCTGGACGTGGTAGGTAGAAGAAACCTACACGTGGTAGGAAGAAGAAACCTGGACGTGGTAGGAAGAAGAAACCTGGACGTGGTAGGAAGAAGAAACCTGGACGTGGTAGGAAGAAATCTGTACGTGGTAGAGAGAAACCTGGACGTGGTAGGTAGAAGAAACCTACACGTGGTAGGAAGAAGAAACCTGGACGTGGTAGGAAGAAGAAACCTGGACGTGGTAGGAAGAAGAAACCTGGACGTGGTAGGAAGAAATCTGTACGTGGTAGAGAGAAACCTGGACGTGGTAGGTAGAAGAAACCTACACGTGGTAGGAAGAAGAAACCTGGACGTGGTAGGAAGAAGAAACCTGGACGCGGTAGGAAGAAGAAACCTGGACGCGATAGGAAGAAGAAACCTGGACGCTTTAGGAAGAAGAAACCTGGACGTGGTAGGAAGAAATCTGTACGTGGTAGAGAGAAACCTGGACGTGGTAGGTAGAAGAAACCTACACGTGGTAGGAAGAAGAAACCTGGACGTGGTAGGAAGAAGAAACCTGGACGTGGTAGGAAGAAGAAACCTGGACGTGGTAGGAAGAAATCTGTACGTGGTAGAGAGAAACCTGGACGTGGTAGGTAGAAGAAACCTACACGTGGTAGGAAGAAGAAACCTGGACGTGGTAGGAAGAAGAAACCTGGACGCGGTAGGAAGAAGAAACCTGGACGCGATAGGAAGAAGAAACCTGGACGCTTTAGGAAGAAGAAACCTGGACGTGGTAGGAAGAAATCTGTACGTGGTAGAGAGAAACCTGGACGTGGTAGGTAGAAGAAACCTACACGTGGTAGGAAGAAGAAACCTGGACGTGGTAGGAAGAAGAAACCTGGACGTGGTAGGAAGAAGAAACCTGGACGTGGTAGGAAGAAATCTGTACGTGGTAGAGAGAAACCTGGACGTGGTAGGTAGAAGAAACCTACACGTGGTAGGAAGAAGAAACCTGGACGTGGTAGGAAGAAGAAACCTGGACGTGGTAGGAAGAAGAAACCTGGACGTGGTAGGAAGAAATCTGTACGTGGTAGAGAGAAACCTGGACGTGGTAGGTAGAAGAAACCTACACGTGGTAGGAAGAAGAAACCTGGACGTGGTAGGAAGAAGAAACCTGGACGTGGTAGGAAGAAGAAACCTGGACGTGGTAGGAAGAAATCTGTACGTGGTAGAGAGAAACCTGGACGTGGTAGGTAGAAGAAACCTACACGTGGTAGGAAGAAGAAACCTGGACGTGGTAGGAAGAAGAAACCTGGACGTGGTAGGAAGAAGAAACCTGGACGTGGTAGGAAGAAATCTGTACGTGGTAGGTAGAAGAAACCTACACGTGGTAGGAAGAAGAAACCTGGACGTGGTAGGAAGAAGAAACCTGGACGCGGTAGGAAGAAGAAACCTGGACGCGATAGGAAGAAGAAACCTGGACGCTTTAGGAAGAAGAAACCTGGACGTGGTAGGAAGAAGAAACCTGGACGCGGTAGGAAGAAGAAACCTGGACGTGGTAGGAAGAAATCTGTACGTGGTAGAGAGAAACCTGGACGTGGTAGGAAGAAGAAACCTGGACGCGGTAGAAAGAAGAAACCTGGACGTGGTAAGAATAAGAAACCTGGACGAGATAGGAAGAAGAAACCTGGACATGGTAGGAATAAGAAACCTGGACGTGGTAGGAAGAAGAAACCAGGACGTGGTAGGAAGAAGAAACCTTGACATGTTAAGAAGAAACCTGGGCGTGGTAAGAAGAAACCTGGACGTGGTTGGAAGAAGAAACCTGGACGTGGTAGGAAGAAATCTCTACGTGGTAGAGAGAAACTTGGACGTGGTAGGAAGAATAACTTGGACGTGGCAGGAATGGAAAACCTGGACGTGGTAGGAAGAAGAAACCTGGACGTGTTAGGAAGGAGAAACGTGGTAAGAAGAAGAAACTTTGACGTGGCAGGAATGGAAAACCTGGACGTGGTAGGAAGAAGAAACCTGGACGTGGAAGGAAGAAGAAACCTGGACGTGGTAAGAAGAATCTTTCGGCCAAAGCAGAATTTTACCTTTTAAGAACTGTTGAAAATAACCCCAATTACAATGAAGAATATCATTCATTGTTTGGAAGCGACTAGAGTGAAAGTAACAAGTAATATTATTTCTCGAACCCTGCACGTAACATCTCTCCGAATATACTGAATTCGTAAAATCCTTTTTTATCTGAAATCTTGTCATTTGAAATCTCGTTTAGCATTTCCAAATGAACCTACCGGCAAGCTAATTTCGTTTTAGGCGAATCTATTCTCATCGGAATAGACAAATCTCTTTGGGCTTAATGAAAAGAAATTTGTTTGGCGACATCAACATAAGGCTTTTTTTTCAATCCAAAATGACACTGTCCCTACAGCAAAACATGGAGGCGTGAGTATCGCAATGTGAGGATGTTTCTCTGCAAAAGGAACAGGAAACTTTCTGAGAATGATTAGCAACAAATAGGAGTATTGTGACATTTTTGATGTTAACTTGAAAATGTCATTGTCGGAACTTTATTCATGACAATGATTGAAAATCTAATTCTAAATTAAACCCGACGATTGGTTCATTGTGTCGTGTTAGACAATTTTTCTCGTCAGAATCTATCTTACATGGTCTACGCATTGAATCTTGTTGCTACATCTGGTCTGGTGCTTCTTATATATATCTAGAGATTCTTGAAAAAATCAAAAAAAAATCTGCAATGTCATCGGCCCTCATCCGGCATCGCTGCTTCAATCACTTTTCCACCGCCATAAGGTAACTTCTCAGTACATTTTCTTGAAATATTTTCATGGCAATTGTTCTGATAAGCATTCCTCTTTGATACTATTTTATTTCGTTTCTAGTAAATAGATTTTGTTTCATATCTGCAAGTACACATTGGGGATTAGAATTTTAAATTGTTGTTATATTCCGCCCCCTAAACAAGAATTGTATATATGGGGACTAATTAGAACTTCATAGTGACATTGAGGTATTATGGTGGATGTTGTAAGAATGGTAAGTCTGAATGCGTTGTTTTGGTGTAAGAAATTTTGTGGTATGTTTGGGTCAGTGTTTATGGCTAGCTAAGTTTAATGTTAAGACAGAAGAAGACTCATTCCACTTTTTGGCCTTGTGCCACATTTCTGTATAAAATGCAAAATAAATATCGCTTTCCTCTTTGGTAACTCGATTTAACGATTTTAAGATTTTCTAGATTGGATTTACTATTGAAATTGCCAGATGTAACCGTAAGACTATTTTGATGAGGCCATTTTACTAAAATCTTGTGATTGTAAATCTCGTTTAGTATTTGCAAATGAACATGAAGAATCTACTATTGTCAGATGAGAAAAACTCTTTTTGGCCTTAATGACAAGAAATGTGTTTGGAAATGCTTGCGGCGAGATTTCAATCGCCAGAACGTTGTCCCTGCAACAAAACATGAATGAAGGAGTACCATATTTATGGGTATTTCTCTGGAAAATGAGCAGGAATCTTGGTAAGAGTTAATGATAAAAGAAGAGGATTAGTGTGGAATATTGGTTGTCAAATTGAAAGCGTCAGTTAGAAATCTGAAACTGAAACGGTGATTGGAACTTTATCCATGGCAATAATTCAGAATAAACTTCTTCTAAATTAGCCCCGAAATCGAGTTTTACTTTGAGTTGACCTTTAGGCAGTTCTGATCTGAGTTCAGTTGAAAAGGAATGCATTGAAAAGATGTGTGAGAAGAAGTGAAATAATTCATCTGCAGCAACTTGAAGATTACGTACATGAAGTGCGGTGAAATATCTCCTTATAGTTGTTCGTATTAATTTAATAAAATATTAACAAAAAGTTTAGATAACATTAAATATCAAAAAGGCTGCACAATCGACTATTCATTCACATACAAGGGCGTAGTGATACGTTCTTGCTCCAACTCATGCTCCAAAACGAGTTCTTCAATGAGCAAACATCAGATTACTCATTTTGGGAAATGGGTCAGCCAAAGACTTTCCAGCACTCATTATCATACAAGTTTGTGTGAAATTATACATACTCGAGATGGTTCATACTATTTACACACACACACACACACATATATATATATATATATATATATATATATATATATATATATATATATATATCAAATATTTTTTTAAAAACACACACTTTTATACCAGTTCATGTTATGTTTAATACATTAGAAGCGTTATACGCTATTCACATGTTTTCTAATTTTTTTAATTCACTTTCAGAACCGTATTAATAATGAATATACAAGAACCTATTTTTGTTGACCCCAACCTATGATTTTTTGCAGGGGGAGGGGTCATAAAAACAAAGGTTTATCGCCAAAAGTACAATAGTTGAGCTGAGCTTAAAGAACGCATTCAGTTAGCAGTGCATGAGATAACTCCTGAAATACTTCAAAATATATTTCGCAACGCGAAGGATCGATTTGAAATTTGCAGGGATACTGATGG
>OZ038490.1:88766164-88801164 GCA_964036315.1 Acanthosepion esculentum | reverse complement strand
TAATGTCACTCTAATGGCTTTAAATTATTTTAATATAGAAAATTAAAAGATGTATTTTTAAGACTAGAATCAATGTTATTATCTATTGAAAAACAAGTTATGAATTTAATTTTTTTTTTTATTTTCCCTCGAAATAATCTGTGACTGTTCAAAAGAATTCTAATCATTCTGCATTATTTTTCTTACTTTTTTTATGGCTCTCGTTGCTGATGAATTGTTCCTGAAACCTGAATAAACTAAAACTGAGGCATGTGAAATCCGGTGATACTGAAGCCAATATAAATGGCTGTTCCTGCACCAAATTTAATAAAGCTTGAAATTCTCAAGAACGTAATCAGGATTATTAATCTTGACAAAAGAAAAACTGAATGAATAACAGTAAAACGAAATTCTATCACATCTAAACAACAAAAGTGTCACTCCTCTATGGTTTTTCAATTGGGAAATAGAATGTGTTTATTATCAGCACTTGCGATAAGGCAAACACTCAGAGCAGGTGTTTATTAGCGAGAAAATAGCTTCGTCTGTTCAACGGAAATTATCTCGTCCTTTCTAATAATTGGCTATGCGAGATACATCCACCTGTAGAGATATCTATTGTTTCAATGCGCGCTATTGCGATGTCCGCAGTGGATGTCTGGAGCTTAGAAATTCTTCAGAATGTAATGTTGGATTTTCGAAGATAGAATTTCAAGTAGGTAAATTCAAATTTAGCAAAAGTTACATTTATTTGGGGAAAAAAAAAACATTTCAATTTTTAACAATGGTAAAATCTCACTCGGAAATGAATTCTTTTATTACAATTTTTTAAAGAATCTGGTATTCTAGACGAAGTATGTCAACGTCTCAAGCAAAGCTTGTCCACCAGTGGTGAACTGGATCTAAAAATATTGATTTCTAGGAGATAACGGAGGTTCAAACACAACCTCCTTTCTTTTTATGTGTCATGTCCTTCCAGGACGTAGGCGAACATGGCTCTCCACCTCCCTCTATCCCTTGCATCTCTCAATAACTTCTTTCCGTCTTCATCCTCCCCCAGACCACGTTCTGTCATCCACTTGCTTAACCCCACCAGGTATGTCACGTGTTGTTTTCCCTTGTCTCTCTTTCCCTCTATTCGACCCGTGAGTATCAGATTCTCCAGGCACTCCTTCCTCATTATGAGTCCCAGAAACTTCAGCTGCCTATTCCTGATGTTAAGTATAAGCCTCCTCCTTGTTTGCATCCTCTCCGTCGTTGCTCACACGCTTGGTTCATGATATCCTTAGCATCCCTCTGTAGAACCACATCTACGTCGCCTCAAGTCCCTTCTTCATCTTTGAGGAAATCGTCCAACATTCGCTGCCGTAAAGAAGGACATATGTCACGTAACAGCTCAGTATTCTTTTCGTTGTTACAAAAGAAATAATTTGTGTATCGCAATATTCTACCCAGCTTTTGGAATGCGTCCTTGGCCATCCCAATACGTCTAATTATTATCTAATTTTCATGTCGAATAAATAAAACTACCCCTTCCATTCCTTTTCACTTCCGTTTAACACTGCTTCGTCCCTTCATACACTGAGTGATTGCTTCTTTCTTTATTGCATTTTTCTTTGGAGTATGTAGTTAGTGCCTGTAGTTGGGTGATGATAGTTTTCAAGCATTTCATTTTTTTCTGTAATCTTTTACAATTTTTACAGTTTTCGCTAATACTGTAAAAATTGTCTGCCTATATTTCTGAGATGAGGTATTATGTACAGTATTTACATTAGTCGGACTATTGTCCTCATCTTTGTCGCCATATTTGTCACAACGTTCTCCACTGAGTTCAATACCCGGTTAAGGCAGTGGAGAACTTTCAGAGGGAAAATTAGCAGGAGATAACTGATAACTGACATCCATCAAACATGGCTCGTGGAACTAGAACAGTCTACCCCAGTGATCGAAATAAAGGGTTCAGTTCGAAATTCCAACCACCTGAAGAAGGCCGGAGCGTACAACGGCCGAAACGTTGTGACAAATATGGCGACAAAGATGAGGACAATAGTCCGACTAATGTAAATACTGTAAAAATTGTATATTTTACTTGTTATTCATAATTAGAATTCTAGTTTGAATATATTTTGCCTTCAATGTACCCGATACAAAAAATATCAACTTTATTTCGGATTTATTATTGAAATAGCAAAATTTTAAAGTCAGTTTCTAAGCAAAAACCTGCGGAAATTAAGTATTTCTGTTCATTTTTAAGACAATCTTTAAAGCTAAATGTTCAGAAATTGGTAGAATATATGAATGTAGTTTTTGGTGTTAATACTTATCACCTTAAACCTCAACCCTTACACTGTATGCAGTGTTGATTTTCTAAAGAAAAGTGAAAAAATTAATTTTCCCTAATGTCATACGTCCCTTCAGGAGATCAAATAAAATATTAAGTTTAAACAACGTCATCGCTTCACTGTCATTAAACTCCTTAACGCGTTTTTCATTCGTTTTACACAGGTGCGTGTTAAAATGCTGCATACATTTTATTGATATGAAGCATTTTAGCATTGCAGCTCTACTTACTTCCTCTAATAGCTTGAGTCGATGGCTGGTAATGGTTTCGTTAGTATCATCCAAGATTTCTTGACGACGTTCCAGCAATTCGGATTCGGTTTTGGCATTGGATCTCACGGCACTCAATATGAATAAGTTTTTGGTGGATAAACAGCAAAGCGTAAACTCTTCTATCCGAAATGTCTGTTAAGATTAAATATCAATACCGTTGTGGCAATTACGTGCAGTCCCAGTGTACTTCGGCACGCAACGATAAAACTTGCTTTCGTCGCCAGCATTGACCAGTTCATATATCCAGCCGTAAAACATTCCGTCTGTTAAACGTACCTCTTTGGGGTTACCAATTGATTAGCACAAAGGTGGACTTTAGTGTACGTTAGCACCTTTTGAAGGGGTCACTTTCTTAAATGTCCCAGCGCATTTACAGCAGTGCTACTCAAAATGGTGGTCCGGGGACCGGTGCCGGTACGCGAACCATCAGCTACTGGTACGTGACCCGTGTCCAGGTCATGCTAAGGAATCATTTGTAAAGATTAAGGTTATATAATTTTTGTTTTTGTGTTAATAAACTGCTTATTTTTTTTATTACTTTTTATATTCTTTATATTGAATTATTTTTTTGCAAAATAAATGGAAGATGATAAATAGTTCACTTTTATTATATTCATTATACAGGGTGTCCATAAAGTTCGTGTGCACTTTTAAAAATGTATAACTTTATTTGTATTTGCGATAGAAATAATTTGTAAAAAAAGATTAGAAGGAAGTAAATCTATATTTTGCAATGTTTTATTGAAATTTTATTTAAGTTTCCACATGTCCTCCATCATTGGCAATACAAAGGGTAATACGATTTTGCAGTTCACGGAAAACATTTGCCAATTGATTTACAGTAATGCCTTAAATCACATTAGTTATTTTAGCTATACTTAAAACTAGGTACATTAAACTTTATACATTTTTTACAGATTATTTCTATCGCAAATATAAATAAAGTTATAATTTTTTTAAAGTGCACACGAACTTTATGGGCACCCTGTATATATATCCTTTCCGGTATAAATTAATATTACCACGAAATATTACAAGTACGTGACATTTTGAGAGAAAAAATGCCGGTCCGCCATATCAGATCGTTTGAGAAGCACTGCTTTACAGGATCTGATATTGGAGCAGCTGAGTTAAATATTTAGGTTTGTTTCATGAAACCAGATAAAATTCGCCTAATCATCATAGAAATCCTTATAGTCTTTTGTAAATTCGAGACATTTCTTCTTATTTGTTGCAAAATTGGCAGTTTGTGGTTGCAACCTAATTTATTTCGTTTTTTTTTTGTTGTTTTGTTTTTTGTGACGGAGAATCGGGTCAACCTGACAAGAGACCCAGAGTTAGTTGCGTGTGGTGCAGTAAGAACCAAGAATTACGTCCTTTTCGACAATTGACGTCGAGAGCGCTTCGCAGGAGAGGTACTTCATCCTCATTGCTGTCACCATGTGTCTCTAAAGATGCGAAGACCGGCCAGTTCGAGGGCGAAATAGAATAGACAAAGGTCTCCGTAACAAGCAGTCAATTGTGGAAGAGGACATAACCCCTGATGCTTACTGCACCACACGCAACCAACCCTGGGTCTCTTGTCGGGCTGACCCGATTCTCCGTTACATACTTATAAGACATCCTGGGAAATATGGCAGTGAATGCTGGACACAGATGAAAAAAGGACTTGAGGCAACAGAAATGAGGTTCTACAGGAGGATGCTGAGAATAACATGGACTGAACACGTGAGTAACGACGAAGTTTTAGGGAAAATGGGAACAAAAAGGACACTTACATAGAATCAAAAAGAAACAGCTGATATTTCTAGGACATATAATAAGGAAAGAGGGCTTAGAAAATTTGACACTCACAGGACATATTGAAGACAAGAGGAACAAAGGAAAACATTGCATAACCTACCGAGCGAGCTTGTGTAAATGATTAACAGAACAGGGATAGGAGAGATAGCAAAAAGACAAACTTTATTAAGAGCTATGAAAGACAGGAAGTTGTGGAGAGCCATTATCGCCGACGTCCTGAAGGGATGCGTTGCATAATAGTATTAGTGGCTTCTACATCATATGAAGACGTCATTCTTTTTAACTCTCAAGTTAATATCAGATGCCTGAACAATTTTCGGAAATTTTTCGGAATCAAGTGACTATTTGCAGTTCATCGACCTATGATATCCCCAAACTTTTATCCCAGTGGCACATACTAGCGTGCACCTGTCGTAGGCATGAAACAAAAGGATCAAGCTTACTTGAATCGGTAATAGTGATTTTCCAAGCCTAGCTTGGATGTGGCACAGGGCCGAAAGTAAGGGGCACCCAATGAGGATCGAAATCACTATTCGTTCGTAATTGTTCTAGCGAGACAAGCTTGCTAACCATTACACCACCTCGAGGTGCCTCTTGCGTCGGTAATAATTTCAAATGCCTCTCTTTTGGTGAACAACGCAAACACTTGATCTGAAGTCTAAAAGCGCTGGTTGAACATGTGAGGAATAATGATCAACCAGTTAGCTCACTAACAATTACCACACGCTGTAGTACTTGGGCCGGGTAACAGAAACTCAGTGGAAACGAGGCTAGCAATAAGCGAGCAACATTAAATAAAAAAAGTACAAACGGACAACAGAATGAGAACAACCTCCCGGGTAGAGTAACCGGAAGTCAATACGAAAATTCCGGGAGGTTTACATAGATCGATGGACATTACGGCTTAAAAGTTGGGATAGTGACAACAAAGATGAAGACATTAGTCCGAATACAAATAATGTAAATAATAACACTTTATTCCAGAAATTCAATCAGCTAGAGTAATACGTTAAAAAGTTCTGGGAGGATAGAATTATGATGTTGCCTGGAAGATGGCAGAAGTTAATGGAACAAAAGGTAAATATGTTGTTCAATGAAACTAATGCTGAAAATAAACTATATTTTCTTATATTAATTTTAAAAAAACGAGTGAACTTTTGAAGTTATCCAATATTTCTTGAAAGAAAAAGCAAAAAGCAAGATTTTCTTGTTTTTTTTTATTTTTTTCGTCTGTGGCAGTTTTAGAATCTGAATATAGAAAACGAATTTAATATTTAACCTTCAATAAAAAAAAGGATTTGAGAGAGAAGAGAAAGAAGCTAAAGAAAATACAAAGTAAAATAAGAGTATATAGGAGAAGAAAAAAGATAAGGAGGGAAAAGAAGTGTGTAAGGATAAAAGAAGCAAAAATGGAAGAAGATTAAGAGAAGCGGAAGTAAAAAGAAAATAAGTAAACAGCACATAAGGAAAGATGGAAGGTGTACGAAAATAAAGGAAAGTGAGAAATATGGCAATGGGAAAGACATAGAAATACACTGGAAAAGAAAGAAAGAAAGAAAGGGTCAGAGCAGAACGAATAAAGAAAGAAAGGGTCAGAGCAGAACGAATAAAGAAAGAAAGAAAGAAAGAAAGAAAGGGTCAGAGCAGGACGAATAAAAAAAGAAAGAAAGAAAGGGTCAGAGCAGAACGAATAAAGAAAGAAAGAAAGGGTCAGAGCAGAACGAATAAAAAAAGAAAGAAAGAAAGAAAGGGTCAGAGTAGAACGAAGAAAGAAATAAAGAAAGAAAGGGTCAGTGCAGAACGAATAAAGAAAGAAAGAAAGAAAGAAAGAAAGGGTCAGAGTAGAACGAAGAAAGAAAGAAAGAAAGGGTCAGTGCAGAACGAATAAAGAAAGAAAGAAAGAAAGAAAGAAAGAAAGAAAGAAAGGGTCAGAGCAGAACGAATAAAGAAAGAAAGAAAGAAAGGGTCAGAGCAGAACGAATAAAGAAAGAAAGAAAGAAAGAAAGAAAGGGTCAGAGCAGAACGAATAAAGAAAGAAAGAAAGAAAGAAAGAAAGAAAGAAAGAAAGAAAAAAGGTCAGAGCAGAACAAATAAAGAAAAAGGAAAATGAGAAGAAAACAAGAAAGAAAAAAGAAAACATGTACAAAGGAAGAAAAAGAGGGAAAAGATAGGAAGGAATAAACCAAGAACAGAAAAGAAAACATAAAGGAAAAAAGGACAGAGAAATGAGGGAAGAAGAGGACAGAGAAAAGAGGAGGAAATAAAAGGAAAATAACTGTAAAAGTCAAGAATACAAAAAAGACAGAAAAAAAACGATAATGGAAGAAGAGAGGACGGTGATTGACATTTCTGGTTCAATGTTTTCTCTTTTCTTTGTACTTTTTTAAGCCACGGGCCAAAACAGAACATTTGTATTTCTCACCGCGATCTGTAGACACAACAGATCCCGATGAAAAGATTGCATATTCTCAGTGACCCACTCAAGGATTCGAAGTCTTGTCATCTATTACCTACTTCTTAAAGAATCCATCGTTTAAAAGTCTCCCAACACCAATTGAATGGCCAAAGATTCTTTCTTCTAGGTAGATTTCTCTTATGGGCATGGACGGTCATGGATCTCCACAACTTCCAGTCCTTATAGCTTACAGCAATGTTTATCTCTTTACTATCCTTTCTAGTTCATGTTCTGTCATCCATTGACACAAGCCTGTTAAGAAGATCACTCGTTGCTTCACCCCCCCCCCCGACCTCATTATATTGCATGTCAAATTTTCCATGTCCTACTAAAAGAAAATTAACGTCATACAGTATATCTTCGAATGATATTGGCTTACGGCCATACCACGTTGAAACACCGGTTCTCTCAAGATCACCGGAGTTGAGCAACGTCGAGCCTCGTCAGTACCTATATGGGTGACCGTTTGGGAATAACAGGTGCTGTAAGCTTGGATGTGCGTTGGGTGTAATGCATAACGACTCGAAATTGGTATTCGGAAAGCCAGTCGGGTTCTTTGTATTCAATTACGCGCAAATACCATGGGGGAAGGTATGTATCCCTCCATTTATGGGTTAATTAGTAGGACTTGTATGAGTAAATCATTATTATCTCTCCAAACATTCTTGCAATATAAAATATTTTCCATCTCTTCCCCGCCAATTATTTTAGGAAAAACATTTCAATTCCAGACTATTTTTCTAAATTTATTTTTAATATAGTAACTAAGATACTAAGGCACGTTGAATTACCCGAATGGTGGCCAACACCTCTGCCAGACGTACGAGTTGACAATTGGACTCATTTCAAGCTTAGAAGGACATAAAAAAAGAATCAAGATCGACCTATGAACACGTCTGTAACTGTTTCTTGAACGTTACATTTTGGGCGTGTTTATACGTAAGTTTCTGAAAAGGTAACTTTCGGTAAAGACGTATATACACGTCTATATCGGGGAAGGGGTTAAACAACCCGCAAAAGGTTGATAAGCCGTAAAGCAGAAATCAATCAATCAATCAAATGGTATTTTTAAGTGACTTTTATACAAAAAAAAAACATAAGCGTGTAGCATCGCAGTTATCGCCGCTGAAACTGTGGTTGCTTACCCCAGCCGAGCATGTTGCGTTCAATTTCACCCAAATACCACTGGAATGCTAGGAATCCATCTTTTTCTTCTCCAGAGTCAATAGGATAAACTGGGCTCTGTAGTTTTGTTGGCAATCAGTCTAAGAGACGGACAACTCTAAATTAAAAAATAAATAAACGGTTGGGTTTTTAACTCACAACTACACCTCGTAAAAGCCTACCCGCTAGGGAAATTGTTTTAGATTTGTATTTTAGAACGTTCTGTCATCTACTCTTCCGTATCATGAAAATATTCTAGAGATCTTTTTTTGGATAAAGTTTGGAACAAAACTACATATATTCGTTCATTTCTCTGACTTCAAAAACCGAATGTGACAGTCTCCTGAGATCGGAGTGTAAGACGTCAAAACATCGGTAGCTATAGCAGCAGAAACGTTATGACAGTCAAGAAAATTGTCCCGAAAGAATAAATTTATAGTAGTGGCAAGATGTCATATGAATCTATTTGGCACGCAGAGCCAAAAACGGATATGTGCGTAGCGTGGCGGTTATCGGTGCCGGAAAATAGAATTGGGGTGTCGAGTTCAAATTCCAGCAATTGACATTTTGCCTTCGCACACACGTACAAATCCCCCTCTTCTCGCTACTCAGCTAAGGGTTTAATAGCAAGGGAGACACATCTCTCTAGCTTTGGTTGGCAACAAAGAACAACAACTCTGATATACAAATCCAGCTGGCTGTGGAGCTAACAACTCCACCCCATAAAAAAAAATACCACTTTGTTCAACAACTGTTCCCGCGTAGATGCTTCCCTGAACACCACAGTCGTAAGCTCCTCACGTTAAGACTCAATATACCCTCATTATCCTCGTAATCATCACTTTATTCATATAGCCCGCTTCATTCATCATAACCATTTTAACAGTAAACCTCTACCTTGATTGGCTCACGAGCTTTGTAGTGGAAGAAATTTAGTATTTATTTGGAATTTACCAGGTTAACGCAAACAACATTATATAAAAATGTTCATCCTGTTTATCTTTTCCTTATTATCTTTCGGCCTTGATCAGAACTGTTGGCAGTCTGTTTATCTTGATGATTTGTCTTCAAAAATGAAATAAATATATTATATATTTTCCTCTTCTGCAACCTTGGTTTTTCTTTTCAGCCTTCCTTTTTATCCTCTTTTCTATTCTCCTTCTGAATTTCCACTCTCTCATTTTTCTCAGTAGTATCGCTTCTTGTTCACTGTCTTTTTCTTCTTCTGATTTCATTTTCTTTCTTTCTTTCTTTCTTTCTTTCTTTCTTTCTGGAATTTCAGACAACTTCGATTTTTTTCTTTATTTTTTTGTATTCGCATCTGCTTCTTTTTCATTATTTTTTTCTCTTTACACACTTTTCCTCTCCCTCCTCCTCCTTTTTCTTTTCTTCTTCTTCTTCTTCTTTTTTCATTAGTTTCTTCTCCTACTCCTCCTACTTTTCTTTCTTCTTATTCTTCTCATGATTATTATTATTATTATTATTATTATTATTATTATTATTATTATTATTATTATTATTATTATTATTCCTTCACTGGAATCTCAAACTCTTTTATTTTTCCATTTTTCTTTGTATCTTCCTGTCCTTGTTTTGTTGATATTGTTGTTCATTAGTCTTGTTTCTTCTCATTATTATTATTATTATTATTATTATTATTATTATTATTATTATTATTATTATTATTATCATCATCCTTGTTTTGTTGTTGTTGTTGTTGTTGTTTTAGTTTCTCCCTCTCTTTTTCTTCTACTTCCTCCTTTTCCTTTTCTTTCTCCTTCATTCGTTTTGTTTCTTCTTCTTCTTCTTCTTCTTATTATTATTATTATTATTATTATTATTATTATTATTATTATTATTAGGTCTCTTCAGTATTCATCTCCTCTTTAATTTCATATTCTCTTCCTTCGTTTTTTATATCCTACTTTCTTCCGGTGGCATCCACGGTCTTCCAGTTTGTCTTCCGGGGGATATCGTGATAATTGTTTATAAAATAATGTCATTAAGCGGACTTTAGGCGGTGTTTAGGGGTAGGGAAAGTGAAGCAACATATCAACATTGTGTGAGATTTTCTTTTTGTCTCTTTTTTATTTTATTTTGTCCTTTTTTTCTTAATTAAATGTTACCTTTTACGACTGAATTGTTATCCAAGGACGAAGCAATGTATTTACTACACACTTTCGAATCATTAAAATAAAATAAAAAACTACGGCATAAACCGTGTGATACATGAGTATTTGACCTTTTACAGAAAGACACACAGAATAACGACACCGGTGATGTGTTTCTGAAAAATGAGTCATACTAATAGTCGACCCAATAGTTTATTGTTATTATTTCCTGATTTTTGCAAAAACAAATCCTCTGCTCAGGCAGATGAGCCTATTTCGCTCTTGAAAACATTGTTGACATTCAAATTTATCATATAGTCATATGAAATTATTTTTGTTTCATTTTAGCATTTAGGCAATATTTGATATTTAGGTGGGCTTAACGTAATAATCAACTTCGATTTTTTCAATCATATCACCCCCCATCCATATTAGGCAGTGAAGCCACTAAGACAGAAGGGGTTATTGAGTGTGAAAGAACAAGAAGAAGGAAAAGCATTAGGGAGCGAAACGAATAGAAGACTAATCAAGATAGTAGATAGCGAATAACACTGCAATTAAATTTTTGAAGATTAAAGTCGGCTGGAAAGCACGAAGCCAGAAGAGAGTTCCACAAGCGAGAATACGAGAAAAGAAATTGTTAGCAATCACTTACGATTACATCTAGCCAATTCAACTGTGAATTAATGAGACCTTGACGCCAATCTAGTACTGCGCATAAATTCATAAAGTCTATGTACATAGAGCGAAGAGTGATATTTATTTATAAAAATTACAAATGTGGCACAAAGCCAAAAGAGGGGATGGGGAAAAGGACGGTCTTCTTCTGTCTTAAATTTTAACTTAGCTAGCCACAGACACTGATCCAAACATGCTACAATATTCATAACATCAAAACAATGCATTCTTAATTACCATTCTTACTCCATTCACCATAATGCCTCATTGTTCCTAACTAGTCCCTATTTGTACAATTCATTGTTTGTGTGCGGTGGGGAATAAAGCAATAAAAACTATAGCGAAGTGTTCACCCGAAAAATTACGATGAAAGTATTTATAGAAAAGGCACAGGAAACTACATTACGGTGGTAGGAAAGTGACCAAAGCCGAGACGCCAGGCCAGGGCCAATGATATTACTGATTCCTCATTGGCTTTTATCAAGAGTCTCTAAATATATAGCAGGTGAACCGGACCAAATGTGGCAGCAATATTCATAGCATAGACGAATGGAAGGCTTATAAATATGCAAGATAGATTCTGACGAGAACAATTGTCTAGCACAACACAATGAGGGCCCGATTTTCTTAGCAATGGATTCAATATAGTCATTACACTTCATATCAACTGCGAATGTTAGACCGACAAGGCGTCATGAGTCACTCTCATGAAGGTTAGCGTCAACCATGTTGATAGAAGGCAGGAAGGGATCTTTCAGGTGATTAATAGAGTTTTTTTTAAGGGGAGGGTGTATTAAAATTAACAAAGCACTTTTTGCCCCAGTTAACAGCAAACTGTGTGCCATTTTTTAGATCACCTGCCAATTTCACTTCATCGAACTGATCAGACGAATTATCGAGACAGGAGTAAATAGTTGTGTCATCAACTTAGATACAAAGTTGAGAACAGATGTCATCAGTAAGATGTATGATAAAAATTAAGAACAAAGTAGGCCCAGAGGGAAACTTACATTAGTACAAAAAAAAATCTAAGAGCGACCATTTAGAACAACTTTCATTTCGCGATTAGATAAGAAAGATGGAATTAATTCAAAAATTCGTTCTGAAATACCATAGCCGTCTTAACGTATGGGCCGATGGGCACTTGCCCGAGGAACTCACGAGCATAGGGGCGCCAGGCTAATCTGTGTATGTTAAGTGATTTGTGTTGCAGAAGCCCCTTTTTAGGAAATGCTAAACATAGAAATTCCTACGACAAGCCACGATACTGCGATTGGTGAAAATATATGACATAATAGAAAGATCCATTTCATTAGAATTGGTTCTCGAATAAAAAAAGAAAGTGGGAGAATGTATTTTTTTTATCTGGAAGACACCGGAAATGGCGAGTACTTTCTTCTATCACCTACCTATATAAATGGAAAGGCTGGTTTGTTTCGTCATATAAGTTCAATTGCCGACAATTTCGCTATCACGGAAAAGATAAAAAAACTGACCCTGACTCCCGAGGATCAGTCTTCGCACAGTCCTTGCACAGACTCGCCAGTAAAACCCCCATTTCTATCTTTTAATATTTGTCACCAAGACTACTGTTAAGTTTTTGTTGGAGACAATATTATCTTTCATGTTGTCTCTGGTTTTATTTAATTCTTAAATTTTCCCTAGACTGAATCAATAGTTTTCAATGTTTAATTGTAATATATATATATATATATATATATATATATATATATATATATATATATATATATATATATATATATATATATATATATCCAAGTCTAGGATTGGTGTATACGGAGTAAATTCCAATAACCAACAATTACTATTCTTAAAAGAGTGCTCAATACAGAGTAGAGCATATATAATTGCTTATTTAAAAATTATAACATAAATATGTTATAAAATCACTACAAAAATAGCCATTTTGTTTCAACACCTCCGGTGTCTCATCAAGTGATGATGTTGAATGTAGGATAAAGTTGGGGTTTTACTAAAATAGAATGTATTTCTATTTTAGTAAAACCCCAACTTTAAAGCTTTTAATCGCTATTATAACCTTACTTCGTTGTCAAGTTTTTTGAATTCCCGTATACTTGTATTTTGATTGGTCATTCCTGCTTATGTAACAGCGTTTCCCCTTACGAAGGATCGTTAATTAATTTGAAACTTTTAAAACCCTTTATTCTACATTCAACATCATCACTTGATAAGACACCGGAGGTGTTGAAACAAAATGGCTATTTTTGTAGTGATTTTATAACATATTTATGTTATAATTTTTAAATAAACAATTATATATATATATATATATATATATATATATATATATATATATATATATATATATATATTTTACTTTTGTAAATAAATTATTTTTATTGTCATAAAACTCTAACATTGACAGTATTTTTCTTCTTCTCTCTCTCTCTCTCTCTCTCTCTCTCTCTCTCTCTCTCTCTCTCTCTCTCTTTGTTTTTGTCGCAACCGTGACAAAACGGGGACTCGTTTTACGCTTTGATGTTCATTTCAAAATAAACCGCAATTCAGTTTTAACTAAAACAAAAATATTTTTCTCATTCGATGTTCATTTCACAACAACAAAACCAGTTTTTGATAAAACTGATTTTGTATTTGTGTTTGTTTAAAAATGTCGTTTTCTGTTGAAGAATTTCTTTCTTCATTTAATTTTAATGAAGAATTAGACTTCAGAGTTATTGCAACTAACATTAAAAGATTAATAATACTAATATGAAAAAAAAAGCAGAAGTAACATTTACCCCTGCTGTAGTACTAGTAACAGCAAGGATATGATTATTGGATATATTTATACATTGTATGTGAAACCACGTGGTTAGAACGTTCACTTTCTGACCATGAGACCCGGATTCGAATCTCACCATCGTCAATTTGTCTTGACGTTATCGGTCTGGAGGTGGCGATCCCAGTGTGCGGCACCTTTGGAAAGTGCCTGTCAACCATACCACGATGATATGAACCAAGCCTTGTGAGTGATACCGGGTAGACGGAACCGTCGATGGCTGTGCTAGCTTGAAGTCACAAGTCATCGTGACCGAGGTTATGAACATGCTGGCCTTGTTAAGATTGTTGGTCACGCTAGACAACGCACTTCTCTCCCAGAAACCGTAACTAAAGTCTGCCCAAAAGAAAATGTTGCAGTATAAGCTACCGCTTGCCTCTGTGGGTGTTGACAAAACACAAAATGCGCCTGAGTAAGCGTCTGCAATAGGGATCAGCTACCCCCCCTAATAGATGGGTATTCTTGAATACAAGTGGCCAGCGATAAGACATGAAACCGGGTATAGAGCTATGCATAGATTATTAGTGATTGAACCTGAGATTCAATCCCAACATTGAACACTTGTAAGGTAAGCATGTAGTAGTTATTTAAGATTATGAATTATTCGGTACTCATTACCAGATATTGATAGTCTGTGAATATATGAATGTGTAAGCTTTTTTGTGCAAGTTTGAAAAGTGTTGAATGTAGTCGTGTATACATAGATGAAAGTAGTCTTGCATACATAGTGTTGTGGTAGGATCCACCTAATTTGCATAGTGGAGTACCGACGATATAAATATGGTTGGTACCGGGAAGACAGGGAGGCGAATCCAGAGATTCACTAGAGACTCTGCCCGACTGCGACTTAGTCAACACATTCTCCAGGAACGGTCTTCCCAGAAATATACAAAAGACTATATGTAAATATTGTGTACACTTTCTTGTTTCAATACATTTTATTCTAAGTACATTTTGTGTTTGCATTATTATTCCATGCGTTAGTCAAGTTTCAACACATAGATGAGGCTAGATCAGTGCCAGACACCCGAGCTATGCCACTAAGCTAGATCTAGGTCTTGCCCGGCAGTTTTGTGAATCAGCACACGGTAGAGAGTTTGTATTAAGAATAAATACTGCTCATGCAATTAAAGGAAGGACATGTTCATTATGGAAGCAAAATGTTTAAATATTTAGGTTTTGTTGCCAGCACACTTATATAATATAACCCTACATCCTGGTACTGGACTAAATACCAAATATTTAAGATATATATTTCCGTGTGAATAGCCATTTCAGCAGAAATGAAATGTGATGTTTTGAGTGGAGCACAGGAGAAGAAGAGAGCTGCAGAAGAGAAGGAGAAAATAAGAAAACTTCCATAATTAACATCGTGGCTCAACACAAGTGCAACGACAGCCATTCGTAGCATTCCTTCGGATATAGCATCCACATCAGCATCCATTCCTGCAATGCCAGCCACTAGTAATGTTCCTTCAGATATAGTATCCGCATCTACACCCATTCCTGCTACCAATCATCCTGTTTCAGCAGACATATCACCATTGCCCGTTGCTGCTGCTAGTGACATTTTACAAAAGGAAATAACCAAATCTGTAACAGTAAAGGAGTTAGCAATTCAAGAGACAGATCCGGGTCTATGAAACATTAATGATACTAACACAATAGATTACTGGATTCGTTGTGAGCTCTCATCATATCAGAATCGTGATAGCAAACTTTCAAAATCACGCAGAGTGGGGGAAAACAGCTGGAGTAAAGAATATGAAGGCGAGGTATTTATCAAACAATGTGTTCAAATGTGAACTGCAGAATGGCGAGTGTGTAAAACGTGAATGGCTACACTATTCTCTAATCCCGAGGTCCTTTATACTGCTTTCTATGTCGCCTATTGTCCAAGAAAGAATCTCCCTTTGCTACATTGGGGTTCAATGACTGGAAGCACAGCAATATTATTTTAGAATATGAAAATGGAGAACATCGAAAGTGCATGACAGCATATTTAATAAGGCATAAAGAAACTGGAAATGTAGATTCTTTATTACTTGGGCAAACTTGCTCAGAGCAAAAATATTGGCATGAAGTGTGGTTTCTATAAATCGCTTTCTTGCTACGGTCGGCAAATAATGGGAACTATTTAGGTATACTGGAGCTGCCGAGTGAATTTGACCCGTTCTTGGAAGAACATCTCAAAATGTATGGAAATCCTGGAAAAGAGGAATCCATCATATTTATCTGCAAATATTTGTGAGTAATTTATTGAATTAATGGGACAAAAGGTTATTTGTATAGGATGACCCAAAAAGACGGGAATTTTTGAAGTGCGTATTGCCAGACATGAGCAAGTGGCAACACTGCGAGACAGTGACCTAGGGCAAGTAAACATTTCGCCATTTTAGTAACAAGAATGAAATTCACAATATCCCAGCTGAGATGTTGCATCAGTAAATAGGGGTCTCAACAGCAGATTTCAAGAATGCATTCGTACAGGAGGACGCCATCTACAGGACATAATTTTTTTAAAAATGAAAATTCCATCATTGTTTCTTAAATGGCATGTTTTAAGGTTTCAATTACTATGAATTAAATATTTTTCTTCCATCACTCTTGGTTTTATTGAATTATTAAAAAGTTCCCGTTTTGGGGGGTCACCCTATACTATTCTTGAAGAAGTAAAAGAGTCGAAGTATTATTCAATAAGTGTAGATTCCACTCCAGACATCTCACATACAGATCAATTGACATTTACTGCCCGATACATTAATGGCCGTGAGCCTGTGGAACGTTTCTTGATGTTTATCCTCGCCTTTGTTTTCATGGAGCAAAGGATCTAACGAACACCGTTGTGGATTTTGTTAATGAGAACAAAATTCCACTTTCACACTGCCACGGTCAGTCAGACGATAAGGCCTCAAATATGACTGAACGATATACTGGGTCGCATGCACGAATTCATCAACTCAATGAGTTTGCTATCTATGTCCCTGTGCTGGACACACCCTGAACTTGGTGGGAGTAAAAGCAACAGAGTGTTGTCTACAGACTGTACAATTCTTTGACTTTGTTCAGCATCTGTATTCATTTTTTACTGGTTCTACTCATTGCTGGAATGTATTGACATCTTCTCTAGGAAAAGATTTTGTGGTCAAGCATCTGTCTGACACAAGATGGTCAGTATATTTTGATCATACTCTGTACGGGGGGTTTCGAAAAAATAAAACATGCACTGGATTCTCTATCAACTAACAATGAACAGCAAGTGAATCCAAGGCAAAAGGCAGAAGGAAAGAGTTAAAATGGAAAACCTGGAAACAATCTTTCTCACAATTCTTTCAAATGACATGCTAGAAGGAAAGAAAACAAGCAAGGTCCTGTAATCAAAGGATGTGAACATCCTTTTTGTCACGAATCTTCTTGAGTCTATGAAAACCTATCTTTAGGAAACTAGAGACAAATTTAGTGAATATGAATTCAAAGCCAGGAATATGTGTCCAGATACAGATTACAGTGATGGGGGGAAAAGGTCAACGAAAATGAAGTGTGCGTCTTAATAAACATGATGGATCAGCAGAAAAGGTACTTCTCAGTAAAACCGGAAAGTTCAAGGTGGAAACTTTCCTCCCTATTCTGGACACTAATCTCCGAATTGACAAAACATGCAGAGGCTTATTCACAGATTGGAAATCTGTTTTATTTCTTCAGTGAATTGAAAACCATTGTTTCTGATCCACTGAAGAAAAAGTGTGAACAACTGGCTAATATGTATCACAAAACCTGAATTATGACGACCTTTTAAATGAATATGAGCATCTCAAGTACTGCGTCTCTCTCTCTCTCTTTCTCTCTCTCTCTCTCTCTCTCTCTCTCTCTCCAGAAAAATAAGGGTTAACCATTTGCCCATAGCTGGGACCCTAACTGGTGCTACCACCCCGGGTCAGGGCGGACCTGGGAACACCAGCAATTAAGAGGTGGTTCCACGGTCCTCAAAACCTCCTGATCAGAGGCCTTGCTGCTGGGCGTAGTTTATCGTCTTACCCAGAACGGACAGCATGTTTTAACACCAGTTTTTTTTTGTTGAAGTGCCAATGCCAATAAAATAAATATATGTTTAATATTATTGACCATTTACTTTTTATTCCTATTAATGGTTGTCGTAGGGGTCCCAGCACACTGATTTTCCCAGGGTGGGGGGGCATAATGCTGTTAAGACGGCCCTGATTTCAACTTTTGGAGAAGAGCGGTATGACACTCCTGTCAAATGCTTTAGAGTTGTTCAAACCAACAGCCCGAGCTTCACCAGCCTTATCTCGAGTATGATAGACTCTTTCAGAAAATAAATTTCAAGTTTCAAGTCTGACTCTGAATAATATAACTAATGATAGCTCGTCATTTCAGAAATTCAAACAAACAGTATCATTATTGTTATTATATATGCATATTAAATATCTTATACACATTTTAAAATACCACCTTCTGTAGGGAAATATATTTTGTTTAATATACATTGTTCCTTTTGTATATTAATGCATACATATTTTTGTGACATAAACGAAAACTCGTTTGATACTTTTGTAATGTAAACAAATACCTGTCACTTTCGTAATAATCGTTCGTTTTAGAGCCTTTGTAATTGCAGATACAACTATAGTACGCCGTTGAACAATACTGGTGTCAGTCGCCTTCGAAAATCACTTGCACTAATAGTACTTGCTCGATAATACTCGAACAGTAATCCGTGTAGTGATCCGAATAGAGAAATAGTATAGTGAATAGAGTAGAGAATAGATGCCCATATAGTAATAGAGGATAGACAAAGTTGTCAGGATCATAGACGAAAGTTTTGTTAGCTATATCCTAGCATTTTTGGAAGTTTAAATATACATATATCGTATAAATGACGTCATGTACAGAATTTTATTCGACAAGATCCAAATGTTCATTTTATTGCACAAGACCAAAAAATAATGTTACTCATAAAAAATATTCACTTTTCTATCGATTTCTCATCCAAATTTACTCACACACGCTCATATTTATCATTTTATCCAAAAGCAGTTTCTTACTTACTCATTATTCTTATATAAGGAAAATCGAGTCAAGATAATTTCTTATTTCACGAAATTTTTTCCAGGAATATGATTAACCTTACGTTTTGACTTATGAACCGCAAAAATAAAGATGGCTGCTTCCTCCTCAAAAACAAGTACTGCTGCTGGTGGTGGTGGTGGTTGTAGTGCTTCTGCTACTGCTAGTGGTGGTGGTGGCGTTGGTATTGGCGGTATTGATTGAGAGAGCAGAAAAATGACGTTGGGGTAAGAGTATTCCAGGCCCCATGCAAGACAGCCAAACGGGCGCACTATGGTGGCAGGTTTAGATAAAAGCAGCACATGGTCTTGTAGAGGGAGCCGAGTTAGAAATAAATCCAGTTAGGGTAACCCAGTACGCTCAGATTGTCTCCGACTGTCTAGATGTGGCTCCCAGAGCGTCTTGGCTGCCTTATCCTTCACTCAAAAATAACCGCTCGACACTTGATCATGATGTTCCCTACTACTCTCTTTCTTTCTCCCTCTCTCTCTCTCTCTCTCACTTAATAAGAAGAAGAAGAAGAAGAAGAAGAAGAAGAAGAAGGAAAAAGAAGAAAAAGAAGAAGAAGAAGAAGAAGAAGAAGAAGAAGAAGAAGAAGAAAGAAGAAGAAAAAAGAAGAAAAAGATTCTTGATCTAGTTATTGTAAACAAAGACGCAAAATTCTATCAAATTATGAAATAAGAACATGGCTCTAGCTTTACCCATTATTATGAGAGTGCTTGGAATTGTCCCCAGAAGCACTGTAAACTAATTGGGGGGGCATCGAGAAATATGGAGAAAAACTGAAAATATTCAGACGCCAGCAATACTAAAATTATCTGAATACTGAAGATAGTCTTGAAATATAGAAGAAATTGATGTAACTTTATTACCAGCAAGAGTCAATAGTTAGTTATTGTAGGAAAACCCAATAAGTAAAAAAAATATAATTACAGAATAAATTTCTAGAACTTCGTGTTGCCGTTGTCTCTAGATTTCGCCTAAAATTCCGACAAATATGAAAACTGAAATCCAATTTTTTTATTATATCAAATGAAAAATATATATATATGCAGTTTACGATGTTCCCTTTTCATAAACAAGGAAAATTTATGAGCAGATAACATCTTGAAAAGTACACCTCTACAGTATTAACCAGTGGAATCAAGATTTTGACATATCAGTTGATTCTGAAAAAATTCTACTGTGTGAAATCCAACTTGGTATTGAAACAGCATAATAGCTTATAGAATTAAATTAAAATAATATCTTATAGAATGTGTACTGTGCTTAGTGCAGGTGGTGTTCCTGACTTTAATCTTCAATCTGGAGTTGAGTAACATGAAGATGCACCTTGTAAATATCAACCAGTGAGTATAGACAATGCTAGATTTAGAACAAGTCCGTTTCAAATGGACCAGATACTTGCAAGCGATGAAAATATATGAGAGCACCCACACCAAACAAACGTCGTAATCGAATGTGTTATGCGAACTCAGTGTAGTTGCACATTATGCTGCTTGGTAACACAAGTAAATAAGATTTTGAGCCGTTGTACCACGTGGTGTACGTCTGGATTATATTATGCTTTTTCTGGTATTTGCAAGTAGGTTTTCCGATTTCCGAAATGGCGGATAAAAAATAAAAATAAAAACAAGAAAGGTTGTGAGTGACAAGTGAATATTTGTTTCGTCTGCTGGAAACTCCATCTGAAACTTTTGTAATGTTTCAAGGGGCTTTTAAGAAAGGACCTTCATGTGAAACACAAGTGTACGAGTGGTGTTCACACATCAAAGACAGTGAAATTGAAGACCAATCAAAATCTGGTCGACCGTCAGCAAGCCAAAATGGCGAAAACTTTGCTTAATTGTTTTCTAAGGTTTATCAACCTTTTGCAGATCGTTTAATGCCAGAATATAATTTAAGAATTTAGTAAGAATATTTTAGAGATAATAATGATTTTACTGATACAAGTCCTACTAACTGAACCATAGAGAAGAGGTGGAGTCATACCTTTCCCAATGGTATTTACGCGTAAGTAAATATAACGAACCCAACGGGAATTGGAACTCGGTCCTCCGATGAACAATTTCGAGCTATTATCCATTACACTACCAGCACATCCAAGCTTACAGCTCTTAATATTCCCAAACGTCACCCATCTAGGTACTAACTAGGTTCGACGTTGCTTAAATTCGGTGAATGTACGAGAACCGATGTTTCATCGAGATATTGGCGTAAGCTCGAAAACCTTAAAAAAGTTATCCACACAATCAATAAAGACCATCGCCGAACCATATCTGAGGTGAGAGTTCATATCAGCAAATGTTTACAAGATTTGAATACGAAACACATTTTTCTAACAAATAATAGCTATTTTCTCTACCCTCTCGAATGTTTATAGTTGCACACATTAAAGATTAATATTCTTTCTGGTAATCTAATTGTTTTTTCAACTGATTTCTTTCAGAAAATTGTTTCATAATCTGATTTTTCTCCATTTATTCTATATCCTTCGTCTTTTCCTTGTCTACTCAATCAAAAAGTTTTAGGAAATATAGCAATAATGAAGTTATCTATTTTTAGCGTTGCAAATTTCCCAGAATTCCCCGTACACCTGCGCATCTACTTCTCGTATTATTTTATATTTTTATCTTGCTATGAATGTTTCTTCCTTCCATAACTTCTGCATGTACGTTTCGTCATTTTTATCTTGCTTTTCCGAAGCTGCTTTCTTGCGGTTATATTTTAATCTATTCCCTTTTAATATGTTTCTTATGTTAATAAGAATTATGTTAATAGTTATGTTAATTATTAACATGATATGAAAATGTTAACATATATTAAATATTATTATTAATAATAAAATATTAACATAATATCTTAAATATTATTAATTTAATATCAAAACATTAATATAATTTTGTTAATATTTACTTTTCTCGTGTTAATATATTTACTTTTTTTCTTACTATAGATATTTTTAACTAAACACGTCTTACTAATTAACCCATAGCTAGGGGGAGAAGAGGTGGATTCATAACTTTCTGCGCGTAAGTGAATATAATGGACCCAACGAGAATTGAAACTCGTCTCTCCGATTAAAAATTCCAAGTCATCATCCAATATACTATCAATACATCCAAGCTTACAGCACATGGTATTTCCAAGCGGTCACTTTGACAAGGTTCGGCGTTGCTTAACCGGTGATCGTATGGGAACTGGTGTTTCATGGAGATATGGCCGTAAGCCTGAAAACCTTGAAAAAGTTATCCACACAATCAATAAATACCGTCGCTGAACCATATCTGAGTTGACAGTTCATAGCCGTGAACTTTCACAAGATTTTAATAAAAAACACATTTTCCTAAAAAAAAAAAAAAAAGCTTACAGCGCCTGGTATCCTTAAGCAGTCACCCATCTAAGCGGCTACAATAATGTTGAAAATTATCATGCGGTTTTCCCAATAAATATAACAAGAAGTGTCGTCTGAGGATGACATCCTTTGGCAAGAGAATGAAGAGGCCGAAGATTATTTTGAACAGGACGAAGATAATATTATGAATGATAATTTGCTTAATGACAATTTAGATATTGGTTCTATAATAGAAAGTGATGATGATGATGATGATGATGATGATGATGATGATGATGATGGTGATGATGATGATGAAAATTAAAATTTCAGTAAATTGTTAACTTGATATCCTCTTTTCTTCGAAATTGGCCTTTTTATAGATTTTTTTTATTTTTTCGCGAAATGAAAAATGCGGTTACTGATAAACACAAATTTATTGACAAAAAATGTTACAATTTTTATTGCTGGATTTAAAAAGAAAATTGGGATAATATCTTTCTTATTTTAGAACAACGATTACATATTTATTATTATAAATCAATAAGGAAAAATACTTTTGTTTAAACCTATTTATAATACGCACCCCTACTATCACCCGTAATTTACTGTAAAAAAATGCATATTATTTTCGGGAAATTACGGTACATCAATTCAGGATTAAATGTTTATTCTAAAATTGGAAATTATTTTTCGAATAACCTAATAATAATTACTCTTTTCTCTTCCTGCTCATTATTGATGTTTCTGTTCTTAATTCTTTCACACCCTGTAACTCCTTGTGTCTTAGTGGCTTTACTACCTTGCATGGGGTGATACCGATAAAAAAAAAAGAATATATTAGAACACAAACGGTTTATTCTAAAATTGGACATTATTTTTTGAACAACCTAATATTACAGGATCGCCATTATTATGTTTTCTTCTTTCAGATGTTATAATGGTGGGTTGTGATTATTGTCGTTTTAAAGCATTATTTTCAACTGAGCCTCACATCCACTAAAGCTGCTTAGAGGTTTTCGGAAATTAATGGCAATAAAACAATTTCTGACTGGACTGTCTAAAGCCGTTTAAAGCGTTTTAAGTGATTTGTCTTTTGAAATAACAGCCCAGATGTGGATACCTATCACTTGTCGATTATGATGCTTTAAAATGCAACAGAAGAAAGGGGGAGAGAGAGAGAGAGAGAGTTGGGGAAAATATTAGAGCGTATAAAAAGTTATTTTAGTTTTCGACTTTCTTGAGAGCTCCGCCATGATTTTGAATCTTATGCATGTATAGCTGGCCACTCGTATTCGAGGGTACCCGTCTACTAAGGTGGCTAGCCAATCACTATTGCAAACGCTTGCTCGGGCAAATTATTATTATTATTATTATTATTATTATGTCAGGCACTTATTAGCCCACTTGTGGTTTATACTGCAACTATGCTGAGCAGACCTTAGTTACAGTTTCTGGGAAAGAGCGTGCTATCTACCGTGATCAGCAATTTGAACAAGCCATCGGCCACGATGACCTGTGACTTTCTGCTAGCACAGCTATCGACGGCAGCCAATTTCACTCACAAGGCTTGGGTCAACCCGTGGTATGGTTTTCAGTCTCCTTCCTGACATGGTGAGATTCGAACCCGGGGCTCATGGTCTTCCTTTATGGCTCCTTATTCTCATCAACTCCATCATTTCTTAAATGGGGCCTGTTCCTCAAAGTAACGGTTCTCGGGAAGAAGCTTTCCAAATGGAACTTCCTCCTTACTAATGGAATATGAAGGGAATGCGAATGATTCGTTGTGTGTGTGTGTGTGTGTGTGTGTGTGTGTGTGTGTGTGTGTGTATGTGTGTGTGTGTGTGTGTGTGTGTGTAAGGCGGGTTTTAGCTGTAAAGATCTGAACTGGTTGGTCTAAGGAATGTAGCTCGCCAGAACATTTTCCGATGAAATGGCGATATATAAGAGCGATAGGTTTGCAATGTTCCGTCTGTGGGACAAGAGAGGTACGTTAGAAAATTATTTATTACACACAAGACCGCGTAAACCTTTCTGAACTCTGGCATGGTTGGAAAGTGGAAATTGACTAACTCTATCTGAGATATGGCAACAATACGTTATTTTAAAGTGTGGGAAGTATATGTTACGCCAATATTTCGATCCCTGTCTGTTTTTTAAAATTAGAATTTCAAATTCTGTTTTATTATTATTATTATTTAAATGAGCTGAAAAACTGGTGCCAGTCGAAAATTGTGGATCACCTAGTGAGAATCGAACTCAACCAACAAGTAAACGCCATTTAACCAACAAGTAAAGTGCCATTTTTTTTCTAAGTTGGAACAAATTACCTCTCTTGAAGGTTGGCTTTCGACATTATGGCTTTTAACCTGGGCTCAAACACCGCACCGGACTCAGTGGAATATTAGTCTCTCCGAAAATGAATCCAACATGTGTGTGTGTGTGTTTTTTTTTTTTTTTGTTCTTTGATTTGGTAGTGTCTAGACACCATTCGCGAGACTGAAAGTCCAGAAACTGTCCGGCTAATTTTTTCTTTTGTATATATATATATATATATATATATATATATATATATATATATATATATATATATATATATATATATATATATATATATATATATATATATGAAAAGTAACTCCCTATTTTAAGTATGATGGACTCCCCTCCCCCGTCTAACTATAATTTTTACAAGACGGGAGAGTCCATCATACATAAAATAGGGAGTTACTTTTCAATCATCCTGTATATATATATATATATATATATATATATATATATATATATATATATATATATATATATATATATACGAATAAAAAGAGACAGGAGGAAAAACTATTCTTAGCCGACGCATTTCATTCTCTGAGGGGCTTTATCAAGGCAATGTAGAACTTATTTTGTTGCAAGTGTTTATATACAAAAGCGAGAATGTCATTTGTTTATCAAGGCTTTTAAATTTGAGAACGCTCATGAATGTTCATCAATTGGTTGAAAGGTCAGTCAAATCATGTGGAGGACACAAAGAGTCATAATTCAAAGTCTGGCAAAAAGTAAAGTAAGCGAGTAATATTCAATAACTTTTTATGAATAATGTTTAGATCGTGATTAGATTGTTATGGCATGAGAGGGGCCTGTGTGCAGTATATCTTCAAAGGCATGAACGACATATAGGATTAGTTTGGGAATAAAATCTTAAAAACGAAAATACTTTTGATACACTCTATTATATAATAGCAATTTTAATAGTGCTAATTATAGATAATCTTTACATATTGCATATGGGATTAGTTTGAGAGTAAAAGCTTAAAAAACGAAGAAAAATTATATTAATAATCGGAGACAGTCTTTCGTACGTGAGATACTTTTGGAATAAATGTCTGAAAAACCGAAAATACTTTTGATACACCCTAAGCTGACTAGAATTATACAGTCTAAATTATATCTATTTTTTTTTCATTTTTCCTGATTTTTTTTTTCAGTCTTTCATTTTCATATCGTTGCTTTGTTTTACCATTTCTTCAAATCCTTATACCTTTTCCGTCCCTAAAATCTTTCGTTTCTATCCATTCAGCACGCAATATTATTGTCTCTTTCAAAATAATGAAATCAACGAGACTAAAACTGTCATACGTAGAATTATTGTTCTGGACTTTGTCAATTGATTGGCGACGAATAGGTATGTATGTCTTTGAAACCTTCTTCAAAAGTGAATTCTTTTTCTTGCGAGAATGCATCTTGTAGTTTTCACTTTGTGTCTGCCACAAACTCACTGTCATCTGCGTATCTTATATTGTCAAGACCAGGGCCAGCGCGTCTTACCACTGAAACTCCTGACCGGGGGCGTTTTGGGGATTCCGTTATGGCCTCCTGCATTTTTTTTCAGCACTGTTTTATGGCCATCCTGTAATTTTTTAATTATTTTTAAACTGCCGCTACATTGTCAGTCATCAACTAATAACATACATCGTGTATCTGCATAGCCGGTGCGGTGCGTGCTACGCAGGAACCCCCGACGCGGTTGGAGCCTTAAAAGGACTAGTTTCAGCAGCGTTTATTTTGCTTTTTGTACATTTTTCTACCTAAGTTATATTGTCAATCATCAACTATAATAATCGACAGGGCCGGTGCTTACGACCCAAAACCTCTCAACCGCGTAGGGGCCCCATGCCTACTGGGGTGGGGGGGGGGCAGATGTGCTAATTTCTGTAGCGCTTATTTTTTAAATTGTAATTTTCTTTCTGAACAATTCTTTTAAATCAATTAAG
Source organism: Acanthosepion esculentum (assembly GCA_964036315.1). Taxonomy (NCBI): domain Eukaryota; kingdom Metazoa; phylum Mollusca; class Cephalopoda; order Sepiida; family Sepiidae; genus Acanthosepion; species Acanthosepion esculentum. The sequence continues at coordinate 88,774,853 of OZ038490.1, read as the reverse complement.
AGGGTAATGTATCTCGGTAAAATCATTTTTATTCCGAGATCACTAAGAAGGGTCTCTGATTTTTTTCACGAATATAATTTTAATTACTAGCCGCGGTCTTCTGGTTAGTATTACTAACTAGCCAGAAGACAAAGGCTAGTAATTAAAATAACATTTCTAGTGTGTATTTCTTTACATTTCTAGAAAGATAAAACCGAGAAAATGATCGCTTAAAAATGTTTAAAGATTTCAATAGATTATTTTTTTTCCCGAAAACTGAAATACTGTTTGTAAAATAAATTTTGAAGACAATCCCGTTTGTGTTGTGTTGGAATAATTGTAAACCTTTTTATTTCAGAGGAGATGCGTCGACGATTAATCTTTATGGAAATGCAAACATTTGCGACGTAAACCTTTTTATTTAGAGTAAAATTAAAACATGTAAAAAATTGGTGGTTATATAATTAAGAATAACATTTTCTCAGATTCTTTTTAAAATAAAAAAAATATTCATTATAAAAGTAAATAATTAATGAATATGTACTGAAATTTTCATTTAAATTGGATAATACCCCAATTTTTGGTAATTTAAATATCCCCCCCCCCATTTTCCTTTATGGTCCCCATGTTGGGAAACTGAAATCGACATGTATTAGGGAGATAGGGGTCACATCAAAGTTTCGGGGTGGGGAGACCCAAGCGCCGGTCCTAGTCAAGACTGTGTTGCCAACTGATAATAAATCCTGGTAAGATCTCTAGCTCCTTCAGCCTCACTGTAAAGTTTGAATAAGTCCGGCAAGAAGACGCATCTTTGTCTTACGCCCATTTCCATTTTTGTCTATTTACTCATTTCGTTTTTTGTCGTAACCCAGGCAGTTTGCTCTCAGTCTAAATATCTGTAATATTTTGCAATAAAGGTTTCTTATACTCTTTATTATTTCCCCTTCATCCCTTTTCTTAATATACAGGGTTTCTGTTCATAGTATAAATACAGTGTCAAATCGATCCTTGATTTTGTAAATTAACAGTATTTCTTCCTCCTGGCTTATTTCAATAAAAGCTTTTGCTTGTTGAAACAAAATTTATAAAACTAAATATATTCGTTTCTCTTAGTTTATTCCAATAAATGATTTTTGCTTTTTGATACAAAATTTAGAAAACTAAATGTATTCGTTTCTCTTGATTTATTACAATAAACGCTTTTGCTGTTTGATACAAGATTTAAAAAACTAAATGTATCCGTTTCTCTTGGTTTGTTACAATAAACGATTTTGCTTTTTGATACAACTGTTAGAAAACTAACTGTATTCGTTTCTCTTGATTTATTTCAGTAAGTACTTTTGTTTAAATCTTTATTTTTAAAAATCTGCGAAGATTCTCTCTAGCTTTGTTTATAACCTGGAGCTATAAAACTCGCTAATAGAATGAAATCAGAAAATAAAAGCGACTTTTTATTCATAATTATATTTATTGCGTCATCCTTATTCTTTTGCCATTATCATCTTTTTATTATTTTTATTTTTCTTGGAAAGATCATCAACATTCTAAAACGAGAAAACTGAACTTTATAACCTGGTGGGAAATCAATTTCAGAATTCTGTTCTTTTAATAATAATGCACACTATCTTCCATTTCTTTCTGTCTAAATCGACACATTTGCCTCTTCTCGATTATACCTCTCCTCATTTTCTTTTCTTTGCTCGCTCGCTCTTTTTGCTTTCCTTTCTCCACTCTCATTTTCACTTCGTCTGTTACTTTCTCATTTTATCATTTTCTTCTCTCTTTCTCTCTCTCTCTCTCCCTCCCTCAGCAACTCACTCTCTGATTATTCTTTGCCCTCTCTTCATTTCGCTTCGTTATTTTAATCTTCTTCTCTCTCTCTCTCTCTCTCTCTCTCTCTCTCTTTCTCATTATTCTTTACCATATCACTTTCATTTCGTCTTGTTGATTCTAATTTTAACATTTTCTTTCTCTCTCATTCTCTCTCATCATTCTTTACCCTCTCTCTATATCATTTCATTCTTGTTTCATTTTCTTCTCTCTATATCTCATTTTCTTATCTTTTCCGATTTTGCTCATTCTCACTCTCTTTCTCTCTCTCTCATTCTCTCTCTCTCTCTCATTCTCTCTCTCTCTCTCTCTTATTTTTTCTTTGGTCTCTCAATTTCAATTTGTCACCTTTTCTCATTTTATCAGTTACAACCTCCTCGTTCTTTGTATTTCCTCTTTTTTGCCTTCTCTCCTTCACTACTCATATCCCCAATCCCTCTCTCTCTCTCTCTCTCTCTCTCTATGTATATATATATATATATATATATATATATATATATATATATATGTGTGTGTGTATATATATATATATATATATATATGTGTGTGTGTATATATATATATATATATATATATGTGTGTGTGTATATATATATATATATATATATGTGTATATATATATATATATATATATATATAGAGAGAGAGAGAGAGAGAGAGAGAGAGAGAGAGAGAGAGGATATGAGATTAAGAGCTGAAGACGGCTGGTTTCAGACCAGCCACAAATAGACTATTCTCATCCTGAGGTAATTTTGTTTTTACCGTAATATATATATATATATATATATATATATATATATATATATATATATATATATATATATATTTCCTCCTCTCTTTCATCATAAAAATTTGACTTATCAAATGTTCTAGTAAATACGCTGAACGTGACAGATTGAAGAATAGGGAAAATATACAATAGTGAATCAGATGAAAAGTTTCATTCGACATTTTCGGAAAGATAACAAATGCGTCAGATACTTGACGAAGGCCGGAGGGTAGCGGAGCCGAGACGCCGTAACAAAAAATAACATCAAAGACGAAGAAACGAATGATTACCATCTTTTAATTTTTTGTTCCACATATAATCATTTCTGGCTTTGTGGTTTTTCTTCCTCTCACCTCTATTTTCTTATAGCAAGTTTTAGATCTCTTTGTTTCCATGTTTGATTTTAGTCGTCTTCTTTTCTTTTTATGTGCCATGTCCTTTCAGGACGTAGGCAATCATGGCTCTCCACCTCCCTCTATCCCTTGCAGCTCTCAGCAAGTTCCTTCCCTCTGCTTCCTCCCTCAGACCACGTTATCTCATCCACCTGCTCAAGCTCGTCAGGTATGTCACGAGCTGCTTTCCCTTGTCTCGCTTTCCCTCTATTTAACCCGCGAGTATCAGATTCTCCAGGCCCTCTTTCCTCATTATGTGTCCCAGAAACTTCAGCTGCCTCTTTCTGATCTTAAGTATAAGCCTTCTCCTTGTTTGTAACCTCTCTAGGACTTCATCGTTGCTCACATGCTCGGACCATGATATCCTTAGCATACTTCTGTAGAACCACATCTCCGTCACCGCGAGTCTCTTCTTCATCTTTGAGGAAATCGTTTACTATTAACAAACGGCTACATAATAATGACAATTTGGGACTGAATTTTGGAAGCGAGCTGCTTTCATCTTTGTAAATGAATTCCGTCGGTCTAATCGAAAATGGCGGACATTTACGGCATATCATTTTGATAATTAAATGGGGATATATTTCCAGTGATTGAATTTTCATTTTGTATAAAATTATTTTGAATAATAAAAAGAAATAACGAAATTACTACATTTTTTTCAATCCCTAGGTAACTTTTAAGGCACACTGGACAAGAGACATCCGAGTAAAATTGTGATGAAAAATGTAGAAAGAAATAAAATTAATCAAAAAGACACAATACACAAAAAATTAGTAGAGAAAGTAAGAGATGAACTGACTGAACTGATAATGGTGATGTTGATGTTAATGGATAGCGGCTCGGATTGAGGAATCGGAGAGCCGAGTTCGAATTCCAGTTGAACCTATTACATTCACTTACGTGCTAATACCCTTGGTAAAGGTATGAATCCTCTTCTTCTCGCCCACCCCCAGCAATATTGTGTGCTGAATGAATAGAGACGAAAGATTTTGGGGACGGAGATGTAAGGACTTGAAGAAAGGGTAAACAAAAAACGATGTGAAAATGAAAAACTGAAAAAAAATCAGAAAGAACGAAAGAAAAATAAATATAATTAAGACTATGTAATTCGCATCAGTTTAGAGTGTATCGAAAGTATTTTCGATTTTTTTTTATAGACGTTTACTCCAAAACGTATCTCACGTAAAGACCGAAACACTATCTCTGATTTTATATTATTGTTGTGCTTCTTCGTTTTTTGAAGCTTTTACTTTAAAAATATTCCATATGCAATATCTAAAGATTACCTATAATTATCACTATTAAAATTACTATTATATATTAGAATGTATCAAACGTATGTTCGTTTTTTAAGCATTTAATCCAAAATTAATCCCATATGTACATGTAAAGCTTATACATATATATATATATATATATATATATATATATATATATATATATATATATATATATATATGCCGGTGTTACAGCAAAATTGTCCAAATCCTGTAACAGTATAATATTTAAAAAGAACTAACTGAATTTCTTTTTTCCAGGTGTTCAGATAAGACGTTTAGCCATCTTGACACCATTTGTCGTAAGAATTACAGAAATATTCTTTGAGTTATTCAGCGAGAAACAGAACCGGTTAAAACTGTTTTGTTTCAGCCCCACTATATATTCCCAACTGAGCAATAGTGAGAGGAAAAAGATCATTCAAGCCTTCAGTAATGGTACCAGTATTCATACTTCTATCCTCAAAGTCAATATTCATACTTCTATCCTCAAAGTCCATTCAAGAACCATCAAGAGAACGGCGAATAAGTTTAAAAAGGAGAGAAAACTGGATCAGGAGGTCATAACAGCAAGAGGGGCCATCATTCTACCTTAGAGCTAAAAAGATCAATTAGAAAAGATCCAACTCAATCCTTAAGATGTTTGGCACATGAGAGAGAAGTTTCAGCGATGGCAGTCCGATGAAAAAAGACTTGAAAATGAAATCGTACGTGAAATCTATGAGGCACCTTGTTACTCCAGGACAGAAATTTAGAAGGTTAGAGAGGGCGAAGATCATCTTGAATAAGTTGGAAAATTATCCTGGAATAATATATATATATATATATATATATATATATATATATATATATATATATATATAACTTCATTTCAATCCTTCATGAGCTTCCGATCCTCAGTTATGATTAATTAATGATGAACATGTCATTTTCGTTTATGATCGATTTCATCACGATTTTTCTGATAAGCTTGGAGAGTAATTATACATTATTATTGCTCAAAGTAGAGTCCAACAGTGTTAGAAAAACCTCGAAGAATTCCAGTAAGATATCTTTAATCATTTCTACGATACAACGCTTCAAACCATAATCTAACAAATGGACAATTTTGCTTTTACACGATTTAGAAGATTTGCTGTTACACCCGGTATATATATATATATATATATATATATATATATATATATATATATATATATATATATATATATATATATATATATACCCCTGGTCAAAAGCTTAAGGCCAGATAGAAAAGGGTTAAAAATATAAAATACTGTTACTTTAATCAAAATATATTTGCGAAACATTTACACTTAATTAGAAAATGTAGTTTATCAACATACAAGTGAAAATTTTAAGCTTTTAATTGATTAATTTAAACAAACATTGAAAAAAGGATTTTTTGGTTGGTCATAAAGATAAGAACATGTGTGAAAAAACAAATTACTTGACAAAAATTATAGAACTAGTCAGTGTGTCCATTGCTTCAGGTGTGTAGACATCTGCTTAGCTCATTTCCAGTATTAAATTTCAGATTTTAAAATGGCTAAGGGTTAAAATTTTAACAAAGTTCGAACAGGGTAGGATTGTTGTACTTCAAAGACGAGCCATTGCAAATGAAATTGGCCGTAGCAGAACTGTCATTACTAACTTCATTAAAAATCCGGATGCGTATTCTTCTAAAAAATCAAGCGGTCACCCCAATAAAATCTCACCTTCTTTAGACAGACGCATTAGGCGAGAAGTTAAGAGAGATTCATGCCTAACATCAACGAAAGGAATCATTCGGCATTCCTTGACCGAGCAGCCGACACTATTTTCGGCTGAGATTCATAGAATCTTTCTATTTTTCAGGAAATAGATTTCTCAAGTTCAGTCGCTATAATCACTATTTCTAGTATTGATGGGGAAGGGTTCCTTCCTAACCTTTCCTTTGGGGTTGTGTGGAACGTCTACATCTTGATTATGTCAATACGTTCTCTTCGAGTTACAAGTGTTATCAATTTTAGTTGTTGCTGCTGTTGCAAGTCCTTAAGTGATGTGGTTCCTCCTATCTGGTACAGTTCTCTGTTTGTGATTCTGTAGCGCCAATCCACAAGGTCCGAAGAATTACGAAGTGCCCCATGGCCTACAGTCACAGACTTCATTTTTCCAAGGCCATTTTTAATCACGGATCTGAGAAAGCCGTTGTATACAGCAGTCAGTTTTGATATTTCCGAACAGGTTTAACGCCATATATGTCATCCATATGCAATTTTTAAAGAATGAATGGTTTTATTTTTAATCCGACATTTGTATTACTTCAAACGTTATTTTCACTGAAATCCCGTGTTTGAAATAAACGCTCTATTTTTTTTATTTTAAAAGTGCACAGGCCGATAGACGTAATACACATTTTTTAAAAATAAAAAGCAGAACATCTATTTCAAACACGGGTATCCACTAAAAATAACGTTTGAAGTAATAATAATGACATCCATATGAGAAGTCTAGATCTGACTATAACATGACTCGAGTTTTCCAGTTAATCTTTTGACTTTGTAGCAATTTGCGGTGTTGGGCGAAACTACCTCTAGCGCAACCTTTTCTATGTTCAATTTCCTTATTTGTTATATTTGTTATAAGTGATCCATACAAACAGGTATTTGAAGTGTTTGTTATTTGTTAAATTTGATTCAGGGAACGTGACATCACTGTTTTCTTAGATAGATAGATAGATAGATAGATAGATAGATAGATAGATAGATAGATAGATAGATTGTTTTTACTAATAGTCACCAAATACAAGGCCCAAGAGCCACACAACGTGAGAGGGTTACTGCGTGGACTTATATTAGCGTACAAAGGAACAAGCGTTAGGAGTATAGATCTGAAGTAGACTTTAAAAGGAACCGGAAACCTGATCCTAAACAGGAAACAAGGGATGAACCTCTACTCCTATTTAAAAGACTAGGGAGGAGTGTGAACCGGACGACAGGCGAACCTATCTACTCCTATTTTACTATGCAAAGATGCATATTGGTATTAACCAACTGATGTAGTTTCAAGATATATGTATATGATAAATAAATAGGTCAAATGGTAATAGCTGTGTCTATTTGAAATATTTACAATGTCTTATTTGGTAGTGTGAGATTTTATTACGCAATTCAAGTGTTCTTTCTCATATTTCAAATAAATATTTATAATATAGGGTGTTTCAGAAAAAATTGATACATTTCGTAATCTAATAACTTGGCTGATTCTCGTTCAAATTATCACAAATTTGAACAGCATGTGTAGAAACAACTGAAAATTCTGTTTAATGTTTTATATTCTTTTCTCTTCAGGTATAAATGCCATTCTCTGGAAAAGAAAATGCTATTTGCGTGTTAAAGTATGCTCGCTCGAATACAGTCGAATAAGACTACAGAGTGCATTCGTGAGAGAATTCACTAAAACTGCACCAACTGCAATGCAGATTTAGACATGGTATAAAACGTTCACAGAGGAAGGCTGTCTATGCAGGGCAAAAGAATTGGCAGGAACTGGACTACGGTCTTGATGTGTGCAGTGTCACTTGTGAAATCGTTCATGAAATCCAGATACCTTTGAATTTCTCAAACAAATTTTGATGAGTAAATCTTATTTTACTCAGCAATAAGACTGTTTAGTTTCATTTGCCTAGACTCAGATATTTACATCTCAAGTGATATCAAATTATTTGAAACAGCCTTTAGTACACTTATTGATATTTATGTTTTTGAATTTCAATTATACAAAGACTGTTATGGATCGTAAAAGCATGTAGATTTAACAAAGAATATGTTGTAAAGATATTAAGTGAATGGAAATATAGCGTTGGACATTGTGAAAAATTTGGTCATAGAACAAGCAAAAAAGAAATGAAAAACATTTTGAAGATAAGAACAAAAAAATTACTAAAAATGTCGCAAAAAATAGATTAGAGAAAAAATGAAAAGGGTAACAAGCAAGAAAAATGGATTGACTAGCAAGAGAATATTTTGTATTCTGAGTAAAAGCGAAGAGAAAAGATGCAGAATCTTAAGAATATTGGCTAATGAAATAAAGCAAACAAACTAACACATGTAAGTGAACATCACAATGTGTAATATGTAAGATGAGCGAAGAACTGGATGAAAGCTTATTTACTCAACAGTAATCATAAATGTAGAGTTACATTAGATGAACCCGGTTATGTGGCTAGAGGTTGGGTCTGTCATGGAATTATTCAGTCAGCATGGCTTGGAGACATGGCGGATGATATGAAACAATGAAGAACCATATTCCAGCAAAGAAAATGATCATCATTGCTTCTGAGGCTGATGAATCTTTTTTGAACTCATCAGACGTGCCGTTTTCGAAAATGGATCCCATCTACACCATTTTTAATGCGTCACATAACTCACATCGTTTCAAAATGTATTCAGCTTTAC
>OZ038490.1:88718664-88761164 GCA_964036315.1 Acanthosepion esculentum | reverse complement strand
ACATTGTTCAATATCATTTCTATTTGAAGTAAACGAAGGTCTTATTTGATGGCACATTGATTTAGTAATAATGTGCTTGTGCCATTCATCTTGTCCATATACAATTTGTAAAGTTTCAGTAAATTATAAATTTTATAAGACGTTCACTGATCAGCAGAATGAAATTCCAACGCTATGATTTTGAGCCTAAACTTAATCTTTTAAACTCATTTCCTTAAAAACCGGTAATGATTTCGAAAAAATATTTCGTATCATTATTTATCATGTCTGTACTGATAAATGATCAGTTACCTCCCCTTAAGATCTAGGCGATATAAAAAGCACCCTGTTACATTCGTCAGTAGACGAGTAGTCAGAGTAAAGTGCAATAACGTTTTGGTATAAGTTTATTCACTGGTTCTGTTTTCACTACAATGTCATACCTCAACTTTGAAATTGAACGCTATACGGCGGTTCCAAAATCAACCTGTCCTACTCTTAAATGGTCAATGAATTGTTCTTCTACAACCTCCCGAATTGTTTTCCTGTGGGTCCCCTTCATTCAATAATGTTTCCCATTTGGTTGTCGACAGTCGTAGAAGTATGTTCGTGTCATGTTCAAGGTTCTCTGCCTCGTTTCGTAATTAATGGAACAAATATTGAGCTATTCGTTCGTTGACAGGCCCTCAGACAAGCGCATGACTGAATATGCCGAGCGTTTCCGTTGCTTTACGTCCCCATTTTGAACTCAGGCAGCAAAATCGCACGGATTTGCTTTATTCCCCCTCCCCATCTTTACTTTGACATCCGACAAATAAACAACAATAAGCAGTGGAAAGAAAACATTAGCATAAATCAATAGAGTGAAATTCTCGCATTGAAATTGTGTATTACATGAACATAGTTTATTCCGAAATTAGCATCAACGTTTAAAATAATAAAAAGAAATGTAATTATTTTTTTAAACAACCTGAAAACTTAAATCGTTTTAAAGTACCGCGTGCACGCGCAAGTCATATCACGCTATGCTTTCCCTGTTAACTTTTGATATTATTTAATATTATATTTGATATCATATTGTCAATGGTGACTGAGAGGGGAACGCGTACAAAATTGCAGCTGCGTTTCATGGAGAAATTGTGACATTTTACAATTCATAAATACTTCTTTATTTCTTTTATTTTGTGTGCTATGAAGGTGTGACATTAATCACAAAAGAAATTTGTTAGAGGGAAGGAGACCAGGAACAAAATTAAAGAAAGAAAGAAAATTACTTCAAATAAAACAAAAAAGCAACAGAGAAATAAATATATAAAAAGAAAGAACTGATATTAAAAAAAAGAAACAATAAAACAAACGAAGGCATGAGCAAGAAAGAAAGAAAGAATTGAATACAGCTAGAGATTAAAAAAAGAAAGAAAGAAGCAAGAGATATGAAAAGGATGAGAGAAAAAGCTCATGTTAAGAGAAAGAAAGAAAGAAGGAAAGAAAGAAAGAAGGAAAGAAAGAAGTTATTGATGAAAGGTAGGAAGAATGAAACTACTGATGTAAAAAATGAAGCAACGAGATAGTAACTTAAAAAAGGTAAGAATGAAATAATTTAAAAAATTAAAAAATAATTTATTATTTAAAGAAAAGAAAGAGTGGAGCTACTGATATAAAAAAATGAACAGAGACAGTAATTTTTTTAAAAAGAAAAGGAAAGAGGAAATAATATAAAAAATAAGTAAGAAAATAACTTGCGATTTAAAAAAAAACAGAACCAACTGATATAAAAAGAAAAAAAGATATTGTTATTTAATAGAAGAAAGGAAGAAATAACAAAGTGCTATTAAAAACTGAGGATGTATAAAGAAATTAAATGGTTTAAGATAAGGAGGAATGAGAACGCAAATAAAAAAGGATGGAAGAAAAATGCAAATAAAAAAGAAAACGCAAATAAAAAGAAATGAAAAAAAAAATTTTAACAAAGAAAGGAAAAGAAAAAGAAAGGAAGGAAAACGCAAGTAGAGAAGAAAGGAAGAAAAAAAAGAAAGGAAAAAAGAAGAAAAACACAAATAGAAAAGAAAGGAAAAAATACGTTGTGATTTCGAAAAGAGTAAATGATATAGAAAGTAAGTTAAAAAGAAAGGAAGAAATGATCTAAAAAAGAAGTGGAGATTGCATTTTACGATATAATAATAATAAAAAAAAGAAAATGAACTGTAATTATTGCATGACTAAAATAAAGCGAAAATGTAGTCAAAAAGAAATACTAAAGAATTTCTTAAAAGTTTACGCAAGAAGACAGCGCACAGATAAAAAAAAACAATTTTAAAGGGAATGATGACACGAAGAGGATATTTTCAAATTCCAAATGATTTTGTATCCAATTTAACAGTCGCTGCAAAGATAGCTGTGAACTTGTTAGGATGAAATTTGATTTTTATGGCTCCGGTACAAAATTCTTTTAAAGTATCAATGTGAAGTCTTCTTTGAAAGTAATGATAATTTGGAATCTGTGTCGTACAGAAGTTTTCTTCTAAATAAAAATAAAAGTGTCAAATAAAAGTTAATCAAAACCACGGTAATTTCACTTCTTAATCGGGGAACTGAAAGGAAGGATTTTTTCTTTCGAACAAAAACGTAATACGATCCATTGTTAAGAATGAGGGTAAAATGGTCGGCTCCCTGTACCGCTCCAGTAAGTACCTGGATCCTCCTGTTAACCTCTACCTCAGCGTTTCTCAACCTTCCTATCCTTGCGTAACCATTAAAATAAATTACATGTCTCAAGGAACCCCTGTGCAAAAACAAAATTATATATCATATCTTTCTCGTTTTATTTTCATTTATAGTTCACGTGGTAAATATCATAGTATATATTTTTGTATAACTGGTTTAAGGGAAAATTAATACTTCTTTGTTAAATTTTTCGGTAATGCTAAATAAAATTCATACTATTCGTTTATAATATTTCATTAGGGAGTTTTCATTCACACAAAAAATTCTAAACTCAAACGTAAAAAATAAACGTAAGTAACCAATATCATATACCAATATAATATAAATGTAAACAGAATGTAAACAGTAATATTACGTATATGAAATTCAATAAAAAGTCACTGCTCTACCTTTACAAGAGCACTGTTGTTATATTTGGGCGGGACCTCACTTGATAGAGTCCAAAAGCGTCTCCGAGCCCTTGTGGGTGACGAATTATTCTCCACCCTCCAACCTCTCTCCCACAGGTGGGATGTGGCAAGCCTCTCGCTGCTCTATCGCTACTTCCACGGAAAGTGCGCGAACGAACTACGTTCCCTGGACCCGGCAATTCAAACCTTCACAGCAAGAACACGCCATGCCACTCACATTGTAACAAACTACTCATTGGTAAGAAGTAAGTTTCACTCGAGTAGCTTCTTCCCGCGAACCATTGCCCGGTGGAACTGACTCCCAAGAGGATGTTTCCCCGATCACTACAATCTTAACTTTTTCAAGGCTGGGGTTAACCGTTATCTTCCATTCTTATACACACAAATGACCTCCAGACGTAACCCTATACCTCCAGTGGCCCCAAAGCTTGTAAAGAGTAAACCTAACTGCAAAAAATCACCTCCCTATATATAGAAAATATTTGAAAACTTCATTCATGTTAAAAATATCAAAGTATACAGAGTAATAAAACCCACGGCCGCATGCCTTTCGTCTTCGTTCTTTCCCTCTTTCTTTTCAGCGAAAATTTCATTTCATTTTTCTCTAGCTTTCTTCCATCACGCCTTTTTTTGTCTTCTTTTTCTCCATTGCTTTTCCCAATTCTGAATTCTGAATTGTTATGCTGAAATGAAGAGATAGATAGATAGATAGATAGATAGATAGATAGATAGATAGATAGATAGATAGTAATCAACACTGCATGATTATTCTCAGTTTCACACCTAAAGCGATCTACTGGCTTTGTAGCACTAGTCTATTAGCTTGCTCGATATATAGTCCACTGAGGGAGTAAGGCAAGGAGGAAATCGGCTCTTCCCGGTTCTTTTGCTTAGAGCTAATACTTTAGGTAACTTATAGTCATGAATTTTAGTTGGGCTTATTTATTTGAATTTGTTGCATGAAAATATTTATTTTTATATTCATTTATGTTTCATTTACTTATTTTTCAATTTTTCTATGTTTTCTTTTGTCCTAAACTTTGGTATTTGAAATACAGTTAACTAGAATTTAGTTATTTAGTCTTTTGCGTCATAACGTGGTTGTAGGTAGCGTAGAAGGAATTTGCTTTTGTGTCAGCGTCTAGAAATAATCTCTGATACTTTGCCTAGGAGTTTATCTTGCCCTGTAAATGTAATTGTCGCTATCTTATCCGTTAATCAAAAGTTACATTTTATTGAGTTGTTATTGTGAACTGGTTCTGTTTTTCTTATTTTCCATGTATATTTTTAGTTTCCATATATACTCTGAAATGGCTGCACTGTTTGCATATGTTTTTGCTGTCCAGTGATGTTTTATGTAAGTAGCTTCTCTGTTTCCATGAACCAGTTATTTTTTCTACTTTTTTTAGATCTTACCGTAGCTTGGTATATTACATGATTTTGTAAGCAGTTTCTGTTTAGTGATCATCTGTACTTTGTTCCTGGGTTACAGGAAGGGCTGTGAATTTCTTTAGTGTACTAGTTTGCTGCAGATATAACAAAGTTTTAGAGTATTCTATGAACTATTGTTTTGCTGTTTACTTGATTTTATCGATGACATTGATAAATATTTAAACTATATTTAGGCGTAAATGTAAGTATTGCTGAAAAGTCACTGTCTTTTAATACTATTCCATTATCGTTTTTGGCTTCATTGCAAAAAATTAATTTGTCGAGTTGCCACACAATCTGCGGCTAATGGAGTGGAATCTGTTTGATTATGCTTTTGGCTGTATGAAATGATTATGCAAAGTGAGTTGTCACTTGTTTTTCTGAAGAGTTGATATTTATTTTCCTGGGGATTTAAATTTACAGTAAAGAAGACAACCTCTTTTTGGTTTGTTTTAATATTGATTTCAAATCCTATCTTTGTGAAATTTTTTAATAATTTCTTTTCTGACTTTATCTGTTTGGGGTGGTGTCTGTTTTAGTTTCTTATGATTATGAGTCCATTGCCTATGTACAGTCCTATGTCTTTTTGTTCAAAATTCTAGCTATTGTGTGGAGAATATATATTTCGACCAATTCGCAGTTTTATGCTCCATCATAATTTCTCATGATTATGTCAAATGTTTAATCTGATTCCATCTTTAATAATGCCGTTTCATTGTTAAATAGTAGTAAATTTCGGCAGAATTCTATCATTTTAGTTGATCTTTTATTATTTTTCTATATTACTTTCCTAAGTAGAGACCTTTATCTAACATTCATTAATGGATGGACGGAAATCTTTAATATCAAGTTGAGTGAGTGCGCAGTTATGTGTGTCTTTTATCTTACGAAACCAGATTATTATCGATCTTGAGATTTTCCATTGACTTAGGCCTAAAGTTGTTCTTAGTTCAGACATCATTTCTTTTACCATAATTTTGCTTATTTTTTCTAGTTCGCTTTTTGTTGGACTAATAGTCCGCATGTTGGCATAGTTCAGAAGATTTCTTTTATTGTGATGAATGCTAGAAAGCAATCATTTAGGTTTGATTTTCATGATTTCTTAGTCTTAATCTTTAATTTCATGTTCTGTTGCTTTGAGTGTTTTCGTGAGTGTTTTTCGAAAATAAATTGTGCTTCGCTCGTACATGGTTTTAGGCGGGGACGAAAACCTTAAGTAATTACTTTTATTTTGCTTATGCTCTCTTTTAGTTGTTGCCGTTTTGTAATTTGTTTTTAGTTGGTCTACGTTTTTACGCAATTTTATCTGTCTGATAATGTTCGTTAGGTCCGTCTCAAAGTCATCTAGTTCGTTGTGTTTTGATCCTGAAATACCAACTACATCTTTCTGATTAGTAAGTATAGGCTCCCTTGTAGGTTCCTATATTCCTTAAGTCTTCCTTGTTGCTCAATGTTCAGCATTCATCGGCGGAACCACTTCTCTGCTGCTTCAAGTTACGTATTCAGAGATTGTCTAGCATTCACTGCTATATAGTGCTGAACTACTGTTATATAGGAATAACGTGTCGCTGCCGACACTTAACTTTGAACATAGATCGCCAGAGAGTAAACACAGGTGATCCCATTATTGAATTAAGTAGATCAAGTGACCATAGAGGAAACTCATACATGTAGGAAGTAGCTGAAGACGAACGATCGTCATTTCTAGTCTATCCTCTATTACTATACGGACCGCTATTCTCTACTCTGTTCACTATACTATTTCTCTTTTCGGATCGCTATACGGATTACTTTTTTTAAAAGAGTATTACCGAGCAAGTACTATTAGTGCGAGATTATTCGAAGGCGTCTGACATTAGTATTGATCGACGGTATACTATAGTTGTATCTGCGATTATAAAGTCTCTAGTACAATGAACATTACGAAAGTGGCAACGAGTATTCGTTGACATCACAACAACTACAATGTAATATCTAATTATATTAGATAGTAGTTCAGCACTCTTTTCTTTGTTTCTAACGAAATTTTTTGTCTCTTTTAACACTTTGCTTAGTTTCTGGAAGGCATCTTTCGCGATACACGGGATGTCTAATTTCTACACATGCATTTTTTGGGCATCTCCCATACACAATTCACGTCTTAGGCTGTATCATTTGCTGATGATCATGCATCCTGTTCTGTTATAGTTGTTAGTCCTTTCTTCTTGCTTTTCTTTACCACCTTAACTTTTTCTTTTGCGTTTTCGTTCTGAGTCTGCTATCAGTATAGTGACATTCGTGTATCTTATGCTGCTTAGATTATGCCAGCCGATGATAAATCCTGGTCGGTCTTCCATTTCTCTTAGAATCGTTTTGTTGCAAAGATTAAGTAAATCCGTCCAGCGAAACACGCCATTATCATAATTTTTTTTTCTGTTTGTTGCTTATTCACAGAAGCCGTTCTCCGTCCGCCTGCAAGAGAAATTCATCCGGATATAAAAATCTCATTTGATAGAAGAGCTCTTTCACGCACACACTGCCTGCTTAAGTGCAAACTACTTCTTCGTTTATGTGCTGTTTTTTTTTTCAGGAAGTGGGCAATCATTGTTCTCCACATCTTCCTATCTTTTGTAGCTGTGAGCAATTTTTCTTATGTGTGTATTAAGTGTTATCGGATATTTACGAATATAAAAATGTTATTTTTTTATGCGTGCAATTGATATTCTATAAAATAACATTTTTTATATTTGTATTTTGGGGAGGAGCATCTGATGACGTCAGAGATTAAAACCTCTGATTTAATATGAATTTATCACGCGGCCTAATTTTTTTTTTACACATAAAAAGCTCAGCGTATGAAAATATGAAATGGACGTTTACTGTATTACTCTATTAAGAAATATTAAAATTACATTTACTCTCCTAAGTAAAGTTGCTGCAATTGGAATAATACGCTTTTAAACGATTTAAAGAAAGGATAGAAAAAATAAAAGCTTATTTTCAGTGTTAAATTTTAGTCTACCTTTCACAGCATTGATATTCGTTTGCATTTAAAAACTATTAATAAAGTTTTTTTTTAATATCTGAACGCCTTTATTTGTGAATTTTCTTGAAACACTGCTCATTTAATGCACCTGTTCTGCATCTGAAATTCAATTCGGTGTTTCTTCCTACACGGGCTAAGAATATTTGTGAAATTTAAAAAATAAAAACATAACGCGTCGCTTCAGTTTTTTTTTTTTAACGCAATTAAGACTTCCTTCTCAGTATTTTTATTTCCTTTTACACTCACGTTTAACCTTAAAAGACAACAGTTTCATATTTCGTTAGATCTTACAAAAAGCGAAAAAGATTCGTAATTTTAAAGTCAGGTCACGTGTTCCTTAACCCATTCGGGTCATAGGGGTACTATATGCACTGCAGCCATAGCGGTGTATATAGGGAAAGATAGTCTGAGGGAGCCTTCCTCTTCCTCTTCAGATTGGTTTTGAATTCAGAGTTTTCAATGTAATAAATTATAACCATGGAATTCCAATGTAATAAATTATAACCATGGAATATTAGTGTTTGAGTCTTTTATATTATATTCTTACTCTGTCCTGGACATTGAGTTCTACCTGGATTCTATCCTCTTGGGAATATATATATATATATATATATATATATATATATATATATATATATATATATATATATATATATACATTGACCAGACCACTAATATTATCAATATATATATATATATATATATATATATATATATATATATATGTGTGTGTATATATATATATATATATATATATATATATATATATATATATATATATATATATGTCTGTGTGTGTGTACATATTTAGATATAGGTGTGATTTAAATAAGGTGTATTTAGGCAGCAAGATTTCCTTCAAATATGATTTGTTGAATAATATCGACTCTGTAGAAGTTCTCTTCATTCTCTCTTTCTCATTCTTGTTTTTACCTAAACTTTACTTCCTTGAATTTACTACAGTGTAACCCGGATATAAGAGAGTTGTCGGGACCGGAGAATAAGTCTCTTATACCCGGGTTTCTCTTATATCCGGGTTTGGTCTATTTTGTTTTATTAACACAGGCTCTAATTTGGGACCAGAGAAAATCGCTCTTATATTCGGGTTTATCTTATATCCGGGTCTCTTATATCCGGGTTACACTGTACAAAGCAAACTTCTGTTGTCATCGATATTATTATTATTATTATTATTATTATTATTATTATTATTATGATTATTATTCATGTACCGTGTCCCTTCAAGACGGTGGGGGGCGTTCATGGCTTTCAGCAACTTCCGATCCTTCGTACATCTAAGTAATATTTGTCTCTTTGTTACTTTCTTTTCAGCATCCTTCTGGATATTTACTAAATGGGATGCTGACTAGAAATATGGACAACAAGACTGTATTGCACTAATTTCCCAATTGAGGTATAGCCTGTCCGCCTTAAAATATCAGCATTCCATATCTTCGTACCTGTTGCATATATGCAACTATCACGGCCACAAGGTAACCCTAAAGGAAGAGATAGGAAGAATATGCTGCAAAAATCTTCTAAATGAAAAGTGATTGTTGCCTTAAAAATCAGCGTTCAAAATCTTTACTTTTACCTTAGAATAGTGACCGTTGACACCAAACGTATGACGATAAACTACATCCGGCAGCAAGACCTCTGATCTGGAGGTTTTGAGGAGCGTGGAACCACCTCTTAATTGCTGTTGTTCCCAGGTCCACTCTGACCCGGTGGGGGTAGAGGTAGCACCTGTTATTATCCCAGCTTTGAGAAAATAGTTAACCCCAAAATCAGGGTCAAAACAATATGAAAGTATAAAATTACATTTTTGTGGTGAAAATAACAGCAATGCATTTATTATAATGAAACTACCAGCAATGCATTTTCATAGTAACAAAAATTACCAGCAATACATTCTTGATAAAAAAAATTACCAGCTATACATTCTTGATAAAAAAAATTACCAGCAATACATTCTTGATAAAAAAAATTACCAGCAATACATTCTTGATAAAAAAAATTACCAGCAATACATTCTTGATAAAAAAAATTACCAGCAATACATTCTTGATAAAAAAATTACCAGCAATACATTCTTGATAAAAAAAATTACCAGCAATACATTCTTGATAAAAAAAATTACCAGCAATACATTTTTGTAAAGAAAACTGTTAATACTCCTGATAAACTCGCATTAAATGACCCATAAGGAGTTGATATGCCGCTAAACAATTAATCAATTACGTCAGCCATGAGGTAGGCATTCCTTTATCCTAGCTCCCCTTGGCTGGCAAGGATTTTAAAATCTGTGGACATCAATAACATTTCAGGATACGTGGGCAATTATCGTTTTTTTTTCTTCTTTTCTTTCGTGTTTCATTACCAAGGTTTCGTGATATACGGATTCTTAGCGAAAAATGATACTTGTTTGATTTCAATCATAAATTTGTGACAAGACAAAATCTTATAGCGACAGCAAAATATCAAAATCAATTAAGAAATTAGAAAATATTTCCATTAAAATCAGATGCTGTCCATATCTCGCACTTTCTCTGTCTGTTGCTTTTCAATTCAACCTTTACACAAGCCCACAAACATACATATGCATATGTGCTATATATTTTGAATAACGTCGTTAGGGATCTAGCCGTTTTCTTTCAATTTTTTAACATTTTGGAGCATAACAATGTCTCAAATGCATTCGTCATACGTAGAAATAAATTCAATCACAACTTTGATCTAAAGAATGCCTCACTTATTAAAAGATAAAATAACTCAGCTAGAAGGAAAATTCTCGTGAGTGCCTCTATCGAATCTTGTCAAAATATATATCTACGGCCCGGATTTTTTCCAATATCTCTATTCCTGAAAGAATTACTCCCTCCCAAGACAACATACATGACTATGAAAATGCTAAAAAATTAAATGAAAACTGTTAAATCCATAACCATATATGCATGTATAAAAGCATTCGCACGCACACACACACATATTCATATATAAAGGAACATACACACACGCATACACATATATATGCATATATAAAGGAACATACACACACATATATATGTACATATAAATGCACATACACACACCCAGTCCCCCACGCACATATAACACACACACACACATATATATATGCATATAAAAGCTCACACATACAGATATATAAATATATATATATATATATATATGTGTGTGTGTATATAAACACATATAGATAGATAGATAGATAGATAGATAGATAGATAGATAGATAGATAATCGTTGTTTAAAAAAATACACACTGCTGAGGGGTGACGGTAGTTAAAATAATAGCGGTGTCAATGGAAAAACCGTCCTTTTGAAGCTCCATTTTTTACGGGCACGAGGTCCAACTTTGCCTAATTTTCATTTTTTATCATCTTCTCTTCCATTCATATTACACACTTCAGCATTAAAACTTTGTAACTTTCTCCACTGAGCCTTGTATTGTGTAAGGTTTAATACAATAGTAACGCCCCTTTTTAATTATTAATTTTTATTGAACAAAAATAAACTACAGTAGCTTAAGAAAACGTATAAGCATTGTCACAGCAAAACATGATTTGTCAAGATTAACAAACTATCCGACACTTTCAAAATGCTCCCCTTCATGTTCAGTACAACACTGAACCCTTTCAGCAACATCTCTACAAACATTTGATACATTTCTACATTAACTTCAGAAAATCTATCAGAAATTGCTTGTTTTAGTTCCGGAAATGTTTTCGGATCGAGCCTGTAAACAAGATCTTTCAGTACACCCCATAAGAAAAAGTCTGGTTGTGTTATGGCCACTCAATTCCTCCACTTTGTCCTAACCAACTTAGCTCGAATTTAAGATATAACCATTCCCGAACGCGTCAGCCATATTTAATTTTAAGCCATCTTAAACTATTTTAATTTATTTTTGTTCAATAAAAGTTCATAAATTAAAAAAAGGGCGTTACTTTTGCCATACACTGATAATTAAAAAAAAATACTGAAAAACTGCCTTTTCGAATATTAGAACTAAGCGATAATCATTATGAAATTTTAAGTAGTCTTTACCTCCACTTAATATCACTTTTTATCACTATTTTCAGGATCGAATAACTTCTAACCGTTTAATTAGTGTCAAATAGTAATAAAGGAGAAGCATCCGACGATATATGAACTGGGATCCTTTTTTGAAACGACGACACAGACAAGAAAATTTGTGATTTGATAGGGCACAAACCTACATCTACCACCGTACCTCAGTTTCACACCATCTGGTTTTTATTACTTTATAATGGTCTTCAATTACCTGAAATCTGAGAAGAAAACATCACTTATCTAGTTTCGTCTTTATCTTATTGCTTTTATCGGGACTTACGAGATCGACTATTCCCCGACCGTTAATGCAACGTGAAGTAAGAATAAACACACTATTAGGGAGTTGTTAACTATGCCTTAATACAGTACTTCATCGATTATCCGTACCTCCAAAAATCTAGATGTGCAGTGCCTTGCTGCTGAAGGCTCTTCTAATCTAGCTCTAAATCCTCAAGGAGGGCGGTAAGCTTTTAACAAAGGAAAGAAAATGCGGCAACCTCCTCTAAATCTACACAAAACTTCAGTCAGTAACCTTTTACTTTGAGTGGTTCTTGAGTTATTTATTGGTGAACATTTAGTAAACAAAAATCAGGACAACATCTTTCAATTTATAATTGATGCAGGAATAGTTACAGGTTTTTCTTTTTTCAAGAGTAAGAATTGCTTACGATGTTAAGTAATTTATGTTGAAACACCAGTTCCCGTACTATCACCGAAGTTAAGCAACGTCGAGCCAGGTCGGTACCTAGATGGGTGACCGCTTAGGAATACCAGGTGCTTTAAGATTGGATGTGTGAGTAGTGTAATGAATAATAGCTCAGAATTGTTAATTTATAGCCGTGTTCCAGTTGCGTTCTTTATATTCACTTACGCGCTGATGCCCTTGAGAAAAATGTGAATCGATCTATTCACCCTCCAGTTATGGATTGATTATTAAGACATGTGTCACTAAATTATTATCTCCCAAAAAATCTTACAATCAAAAAATACTGTCCGGCTTTAAATAACCTGGAAAAGGCTGATAAGCCGTAGAAAACGAATTAATCAATCAATTTTTGTTCGAAACAAAGATTATCATGCGGTTTAATTTTAGTTTCATATTAATAATGCAATTTGGAGATTCTAATTAATTTCCCGTCGGCATGTTGAATAATAACGAGATAATTATTTGAAATCACAAAATTGGGCAATTATAGCTTTCGTATTAAATTGGGCGACTAGTAATTCAAAGGCAGTTATTTACTTTTACTGTTCTCCTTTGAAAACCAGTCCTCAGAAGAAGAAAGTACAATGAAAAGAACAAAGAATTTCCTTAGTGAAAATTTACAATGATTAGAGACGCCTTAACTTAATGCTTTTCACAACGAAAGAAAGCTCGCCTAAAAGGAAATGTTGCTGAGTGAACTAGATTAAAATAAACTTCGACGTCAAGATAAAATATACATCTTTATAAATAATAATAATAATAATAATAATAATGCATTTTTATTATAAATTTTAGTTTTCTGAATTAATGTATTTTTTGACAAGTACAAACTTTCACAAGGGACAAATGAATTAAATGTTTGAACTAGAAAATGAAATTATTAAAAAAAAAACGAAATTAAATATACAGTGCTGTGCAAAAGTAAGTGAACCCCTTAAATTATATATTTTTTAAATTGTCTGTTTTTCCAGATAATCAACAAATCTTAATCAAACTATATACAGTGTAACTCGGATATAAGAGACCCTGATATAAGAGAAACCCGGATATAAGATAGATTTTCTCTGGTCCCAAATTAGAGCCATACTTACCTAAACAAAATAGACCAAACCCGGATATAAGAGAAACCCGGATATAAGAGACCTCCTCCGGTCCCGACAACTCTCTTATATCCGGGTTACACTGTATTCATTAAGAAAAACCATTATTAAATAAATTACAACCACCTTCAAAAACTTTTGCCGAGCTGTAATAAAAATATTAGCTAAAAAATAAAAATTAAAATGCGCAAAAGTAATCGACACTCTGCATATTTGTTTTACATGGTTGCCAGTGCAAATAATTTTTTGTGCATGTAGTGAAAATCAAAATGACACTTGTTCATTTTTTGGTAAGCTGTGTATCCTTCAATCAAGCAATATAACTCATTGTGTATGCAAAAGCGTTGCAGTTAGAGACTAAATCTTTAAAAAATGAGCCAAGATCAAAAGAACTTCCTGGAGCTTTAAAAGATCGTATACTTGAAGCCTATAATGATGAAGAAGACTACAAAAAGCTATCAAAACGATTCGGAGTGCCTATCTCCACTTTGCGACCAATTATTTTAAATGGAAGGCTTTTAGTATGACGGTATCAAAATAAAAAAATATCTTCAAGAGCAATTAGACATCTCGTTCGGCAATTCCTATACGAATCCTGCTGTGACTTCTGTGGTTCTTCAAGGACCCTGGCCAATATCGGAATCAAAGTGCATACATCTATAGTGCGACAAAATGTGAACGATGCCGGTTTTTATGGTAGAATGTCTAGAAAAAAAAGCCACCGCTTACAAAAAAAGCACAAACAATTTTAGCTCAACTATGCCAAACTCATATTAATAAGCTAGAAACGTTCTGGTAAACGTTTTTATGACCAGATGAGACCAGATTAGAGCTTTTTGGAAGGAACGATAGGAGGTATGTCTGGTGAGTTCTTAATATGGATTTTGAAGATAAGAATTCCGTGCCAACAGTTAAACATGGCGACGGCAGCATTATAATTGGGAGGGGGCTTTGCTGCAGCTTGAACAGACTGCACAATGGACTCTTAAAGTTACCAAACAATTTTGAACGAAAGTGTCTTGCCCTCGGTTCGAAAGTTGGGTTAAATTAGGTCTGGATCTTCCAACAGGGCAATAATCCAAACCATCAAAGCAAATCCACAGAAGAATGGATTTGAAAAAAGAAATTTCAAGTTTTAGAATGGCCTGATCTAAACCCAATTGAAAATCTGTGGTTCAAGTTAAAGAAGGCATTATATGCAAGAAACTTAGGTAATATCGAAGAATTTGGGGAGTTTTTCCAAGAAAAATGATCCAAAATTGACGATCACTACTGTCAGAAACTTCTTAAAAATTATAGAAAAAGACTGACGTCGTGATCTCAAAAGGCGGAGTCACGAAATATTAAAGGTAAGTGTTCACTTTCTTTTGCACATCTTAATATTTTTCTTCCAGCTTTTTTGAAGGTGGTTGTAATTCATTTAATAAAGTTTTTTTTTTTTACAGTCGTTCTCTCACAAATGTGCAGTTGCTTCCCTCTGTCTTTTCTACAAATACTTTCACGGTAACTGATCTTACAAGCTACTTCCGCTGGTTCCCAAAACTGCATGAATTTAAACGTGCTACTAGGTTGGCATCTTAGTCCCACCCTTTAACTGTCGAAACGGTTAAATGTAGCCGTCTCTTCTACTCCAATAGCTTCATGTCTCGCACTTCCCGTCTGTGGAACGCCCTTCCTCCTACTTGCTTCCCTGTTAGCTTTAATCTACAAATATTCAGATGCAATGTCAATCGACATCTCCAGATGCCTTGATCTATTCCATGTCCTTCTCTTCATCCTTTCCTATTTCACGCCTCTTTACTCTTGCTCCCACTCTCTGTAACCCCTTGCTTGCTATTGACACTCCCGCCTTGCTTGGGATGAAATGCTTTAAAAAAATCAATATATAGTTTTATTGAGATGTTGATTATCTGGAAAAAAAGAGACAATTTAAAAAAAATATTATCTCAGGTGTTCACTTACTTTTACGCGGCATTGTATATAGCAATAAAACAGTAACTGACATTGAAGAAAGAAAGAAGTTAAAATGATTGATCCATTCATTCATTTTCTACGGATTATCACTCCTTTGCATGTTATTTAACGTCAGGATATATTTTTGTTTTTATGATAATGGTTTAGTGATACAAATCTTACTAATTAACTCTTAGCTGGAGGGAGAAGTGGTGGATTCATACCTTTCCTAGGGGTATTTGCGTCCAAGGGAATATAACTAACCCAACGGAAATTGGAACTCGGCTGTCAGATTTACAATTCCGAGTCATTACCCATTACACCTCCCGCACACCCAACTAGCACCTAGTAGTCCCAAGCAGTCACCCACCTAGGTACTGATCAGGCTCGGCGTTGCTTAACTTCGGTGATCGTACGGGAACCAATGTTTCAACGCGATGTGGTCGTAAGCAAAGTTGGAAAGAGAAATTGCAACAAGGAATGCGAGAAGAATGTATTCTTGTTGGCGCAAGAGATTTCAGTCCTTCAGAAATCGTCAAAGAGACATAACACCAAATGACATCCGCGCGCTTGAAGCGTCATGAGCCAGAAGAATGGTGCATTAAAACCTACTCGTTATTTTTCAACAACAAGATATATCGGCTGCGAAAATAAAGAACTCATCAATAATTTGAAGATCAGTTTTCACTAATCGATAAGATTAAAACTCACAGAATCGATTTCAAATCTCACAACTCGAATCCTTTTTCGAAGTACCAGAAGAAAACGCTAAACAATTCTTGCTTTTCACAAGTGACTTCTTGCACAGACAGGAGTTGATAACTATGCCTTAATACAGTACTTCATCGATTATCCGTACCTCCAAAAATCTAGATGTGCAGTGCCTTGCTGCTGAAGGCTCTCCTAATCTAGCTCTAAATCCTCAAGGAGGGCGGTAAGCTTTTAACAGAGGAAAGAAAATGCGGCACCTCCTCTAAATCTACACAAAACTTCAGTCAGTAACCTTTTACTTTGAGTGGTTCTTGAGTTATTTATTGGTGAACATTTAGTAAACAAAAATCAAGACAACATCTTTCAATTTATAATTGATGCAGGAATAGTTACAGGCTATTTTTTTTCAAAACTGAGAATTGTTTACGAGGTTAATTAATTTATGTTGAAACACCAGTTCTCGTACTATCACCAAAATTAAGCAACGTCGAGCCAGGTCGGTTCCTAGATGGGTGACCGCTTAGGAATACCAGGTGCTTTAAGCTTGGATGTGCGAGTAGTGTAATGAATAATAGCTCAGAATTGTTTATTTATAGCCGTGTTCCAGTTGCGTTCTTTATATTCACTTACGCGCAAATGCCCTTGAGAAAAATGTGAATCGATCTATTCACCCTCCAGTTATGTATTGATTATTAAGACATGTGTCACTAAATTATTATCTCCAAAAAAATCTTACAATCTAAAAATATTGTCTAGCTTTAAATAACCTGGAAAAGGTTGATAAGCCGTAGAAAACGAATTAATCAATCAATGTTTGTTTCTTTCTAAAATACAAAAGGAAAAAACATTTAGAAAACTATCTGTCTATTCGAATGCGAATCCCTTTGTAAAATCCGGCCAACAATAATCTTATTTAACGTTGTTCCTGAGTAATCACAATAGAGGTTTATTCCCTGTTCCCCGTTTAGGATTTGATTTCCAGTTCCTTTTAAAGTCTTCTCATTCTCTTTTACTCTCAGTGATCTCTTGCGTCTTAGTGGCATTATCGCCTTGCTTGGGGTGAATTGATTTTTTTAAATCCTAGAAGATTCATTGATTCTTAACAGATGCATTCAAGTTGATTTTAACATCACCCCTAATTCTATTGAAAAGTTATCTTTTCTAATGGGCAATTTTTGTACTTTCTCAGTACTGTATATATTACTATATATATTAATACTACCCACACACTTTGTAATTGCAGGAATAGAGGTAACTAACCTTTGGTTTCGTTGGCTGGTTGATATTGTTTACCGGTATGTCAACATCTCTATGGGTTATTTAATGCTGAAATGTAAATATTTTGAACATAATTTTATAGCTCCAACTGCAGATAAATGTATTGTTAGCCATTTTACTATAAATAGGTATTGCCGGTCAATTTTTAATTTAAAAATTTATTGCTGGTATTTTTACTATAAAATTGCTGATGTTATAGTATAAAAATTATTTTATAATTTCATAGTGTTTTGTTTTTGTTTGGAAGTTCCCTATTTTCCCATAGCTGAGACCCTAATAAGTGCTACCACCCCGGGTCAGGGTGGACCTGGGAACAACAGCAATTAAGAGGTGGTATCGCGCTCAAAACCTCTAATCTCCCGATTAGCTTTGCTGTCGGATACTGTCCTTTGGTGGGTAAACGCTTAATATCTAGCGTAGTTTATCAAGAAATTATGGGAGCTAGAGGTAAACCTGGGATGTTCTACATTGGTGCAACTAAGGAATCATGGAAGAAGAGACATAATAACCTCAAGATTGCATTTGCGAGAAGTTCAATGCGCTAAGAGTACAACACTTTCCGGATATTTGTGAGAATTCAGAAATAAGGGCAGGGAAAACACTTTAGCTGAAATCGAGGCTTACAAAGAAAATTTACGCCTGGAGAACGCAACAGAATAACCACTCCGCTATCTTTCATGAGAATGTGTAGCAATTCACAGATAATAAAGAAAGGGAAACTGTAAAGCGTTATGATCGCAAGTATGAAAGTAAGTACTTGCGATGCAACCTACCTCCTGAGGTTAATGGGCGTATTTGTACTTTTGAATACACTTGGGAGTGAACATTGAACCCTTCCAAACGCGGTCAGCTGCTTTGATTGAGTGACTCTGAAATGTACCTCTGAAGTTAATGCTTATATTCTAAACTAAGGATTTGTTTTATCGCTAATATATCACACGGTTTCCATTGAAATATGGAGATGAGTGCGCACACACACACACACACACACACACACACACACACACACACACACACACACTACTCACATGCAATGTGGCATATAGAATTGTTTGCCTTGACATTAAAACCCTCTAAGCATAGCTTGCAAATGGGCCTAGGCATTTTGCCGGTTTCAAAAAGAATAGATCTTAGAAAAGCTAGCTTCTGAACCAACCCGAAAGAATAATTTAGCATCATTTGATCAAATACGGATGTTTGCATTTCGGGTCTAAACAGCCCCGGATGCAGGAAATAATGACATATGACATGCACATGTCATGTATACAACTGCTCGCCTCTCTACGTTTATGCATGAAATCGACAGAAAAAAAGGTGAGTATATGTGGAAATACAGAAATCCCTCGATTAGTGCGGCTAATGTGTACATCGGTAACTATGAAAAATTAATTACTATGATGAAGAATGAAGAATGTTTTACCGCACTAATAGAGTATTATGTATGTACTAGTCGAATTTTGGTATATAAAAATGTTAGCGCACTAATCGAAAACGAGGCTACACGTTGAGACAAAATATTTTTTTAAAATATTTTATTACATTTGCATTTATTTATTACAATTACATTTGTTTAACACGTTCTAATCTCGTAAGTGTTCCAAATGTCCGCCTTTAAACTTGAAATATTCATTGAAACACTCCACAACATTGACACACGGTATGACACATATGCCGACCCATATCGATGTCAATAAATGACGCAATTGTCAGCTCAATGGCCAGGCAATTGCGTTTAGAATGAAACAGACTGCCGCCTCTGTGTATTGACTTTTAGCGTCCACTTTTACATTTACATAAGCTCTATTCCTGATTTTCAGCACTTTAAGCTCCCAATAAAATTAAATTTCGGCATAACCCATGAGGAGTTGATGTGCCATTAAACAAATAAACAAATAAAATAAATAAATAGGGCTAAGTAACCACAACTAGTAAATCGGTAACAGACGAAAAAAAAAAACAGCTCCTTTGCTGAATATCTCCAAATTACAAAGTTTATTCTGTCAGCAATTATCCTCGCCAGATAACAGATTAGAGGCCGAGCCGATTGATATGTTCGGATAACTTGTCATTTTATAGCGCCAGCAAAATTCTAACACCGGAGATTACTTATAGCATGATTTGGATCGCTCGAGGTTGCTTAACGCAAATGATGTAGAACATTTGAACTTTTCCTTGCATTAATTGTATCATGTTTTGGTGATTAATTCCCACCAATTCGAATGTAAAATCTCTCTAGCATTAAGTACGCATGGATTAACGAGACACCATTAACGTCAGACGTTCAAAGTAGATTATTAACATTTTTCTATTTTGAGCTAAAAATGAAAGTTCACTTAGAGGCACGACATACTAATTAAGGCAATTAACATATAAAAGTACTTAATCGGAAAGAAGCATAACAATATATATATATATATATATATATATATATATATATATATATATATATATATATATATATATATATATATATAGACGAGTGTAACAGCAAAATTATCCAAATCGTGTAACATCAAAATTGTCCAATTGTTAGATTAAGCTTTGAACCGTTGTATCTTAGAAATGATTTAAAATATCTAATTGGAATTCTCTGAGGTTTTCATAACACTACCGGACTCTACTTGGAACGATAAGAATGTATAATTACTCTCTAAGCTTAACAGAAGAATCATGGTGAAATCAATTATAATCGAAAATGATATGTTCATCATTAATTAATTATAGCTAAGGCTCGAAAGCTCATGAATATTGAAATAAATTTCAAATATATATATATATATATATATATATATATATATATATATATATATTATTCCAGGATCATTTTCCAGTTTATACAAGATGATCTTCGCCCTCTCTAACCTTCTAACTTTCTGCCCTGGAACAACAAGGTGCCTCGGATTTTTCACGCACGATTTCATTTTCAAGTCTTTTTTCACTTCCCTTTGAACTGTCAAAGTGAAACTCCTCTCTCACGTGTCAAACATCTTAAGGATTGGGTTGGATCTTTTCTAATTGATCTCTTTAGCTCTAACTTGAAATGATGATCCCTCTTCCTGTTGTGACATCCTGATCCAGTGTTCTTCTCTACTGTCACCTTTGTTAAAACTTATTCACCGTTCTCTTGATGACTCTTGAATGGATTTTGAAGATGGAAGCCAGAGTATGAATTGTATCAGTTGCTCTCATTGAGTGAATTTTAATTTTTTAAAATATTAATTTCTCTGAGAAAATCGTTCATATAATCACTACGTAAAATAACCCATAATACAGAGTCTATTCGGAAAATATGATGTCATTTTTAATATCACAAGAATTGTTTCAGCGGCGGTCCATCAAAAAGGGCTTAATGCGCATGTGAGAATATCCACTCTTCTATGGAGATCAAATCGGTCGGCAGTGAGTAAACTTGCGTATAGTATATTCAGTGATCGAACGAGTAGATAAACGAATCCTTGTTCGGGGATTTTTGGTAAAACAATTCATCACCCAGGTACTTCAGCCTACTTGTAGTTTGGGTTTGGTTCCCTGAGACTGCTGTCTATTGTCACTGAAAGAGAGGAGATTTCAGACCGTAGATGAGATTAAGGAGAATGCGAAAAGGCAGCTGATAGAAATCCAAAGAGTGCTGTTTGCAGATTGTTTTGAAAATTGAAAGAAACGCTAAGAGCTCATTCACAAAGACGATAGTGTGTGTTTTTTTTTATGATTGCTCATCAAGCAGATGAGTTTAGCATCATCTTCACCAAGCTATTATTGTCATGATGATTGTTTATTATTAATCTTGTTTTATCATCATCATCCTCATCTTCACGATAATTATTATTATTGCTGTTGATTGATAGAGCAGCACGCTGACAAAGTGCCACTGGGGTACAAATATATGAAGCCAATATATCCGCCATGACAACCAGTTTAATAAGGGCGTTCTAAGTTCATGCATCATAGCCCAATATGCGCGTTTTAATGATACGTCTTGATAAATGCAGTGTATATCCTGGCAGATAAGGTCTAATTAAAAATAATTTCAAATCGAGTAACCGAGTCCACTGAAGCGTTCTTCGATTGAAGGTATCCTCAATGTGATTCCCAAGTCTGCTTCATCCGTCAAACTTAAAAAAAAAACAGTTCTCTCTTCATCCAGCTATGATCAATACCGCCCCCGCTACTCCTGCTCATGTCAGTTGCTAGAGTTAAGGTTAAGGTCGGACAAATGACAAGCAAATCCCTGGTACTAAACGGGTTATTTACTGTAGCCCATCGTAATTCACCAAGACAATATATGTGCCGTCAAACAGTATCAGAAACCAGGAGAGCCATGTCTGCTGCAACATCAGGGAATTATTATTATTATTATTATTATTATTATTATTATTATTATTACACTCCCGAAACAATGCCATTTCCAAAAAAGATACAATGTTTAACAATATTTCGACAGTACGTCTGTTTTATTCAGGTTGCAAATAAAACAAGAATGCATACAAATATAAAAAAGACAAATGAATGTACAAACTAACTCGTCTTAAAAACTCCGGTTGTACATGACAAGGTAAATGAAATGTAGTTAGTTTCAATGGGATCTCAGTGGAATGCCATTAATATAATGGAGAGTGTGTTATTATTTTTGTTTAAATTCTTTTTGACCTGCAGCTGTTTTATAATCACATGTTGAGCCATAACCAATTAGTTAGGGCAGCTCGACGTGATGGAATGGTTAACAATATTATCACGCTTGAACCATTACAAGTGAGTAGTGAGCTCAATCCTCACTGGGTGCCCCATACTTTCCGCCTTGTGCCACATCTAAATTGTGTTTAGAAAAACAACCATAACCAATTATAGTAAGCAAAATACGAGTTTTTTTTTGTTTTTTTTTGCTGTTACCGCTTAATAAAACAAAACAACTTTAAAAAATTATTATTATTATTATTATTATTATTATTATTATTATTATTATTATTATTATTATTATTATTATTATTATTTCCTTTGGCTTCTGTTGTTTACACATTTGCTTTCAGGTCCCAACTAGAGAACTAACGGTAGAAATGACTTCAGGACATTTAGCACTGAGCATTTTTGTTAAAAAAAATAAGCACACAGATATTTTACATAGATAAGTCTCTTCTTCCTACTTGTGAGTACAATTGTTTGTATTTCTTTAAGACATAGGCTATCAAGAATCCCTTTAATGAGTCTATTGGAACCTTTTCCAATCAATCCGACGGCTCCAAATACTTGAATTATTGAAGTCCTCATGTGCCACATTTTTTAGATTTTCACTTCAAGATCCTTGTATTTTGATAGTTTTTTGAAGATCTTCAAAGATTCATTACAATCTGCAAGGACTGTTATGTCAGTAAGAAAGAACTTTCTGGTTTTCTGGTCTTTGGTCGCGATGTCTGGGCGATTAGCTTTGATAGTTTTGTCTGTGCGCATTGTAAAGCCCCATAAAATTGTTACAGGTTTTATCTCTGTAACCGGGTCTGGGTGATGTTCATATCAGTTTCTTGCAGTTTCCTTCCTGTAAAAGTTGCATATTTTCCAGTGCAGATATTGGCCCACTCTATCATGCCGTGTTTCATATTCAGTGGGTGCTAACACTGCAACCTGATCCAGTATGGTCATTTGTTTCTGGATATTTCTATATATTTATCCCAAGTTTCTTATGGTAGTTGGTACTCGAACGATAGAGAATTTCATCAAATCCACAAAACCTTCATAGTACTCTTGCTTGCCCAAACACGATCTTGGTTTGAAAAATTTCAACCTTTACACAAATATTCCAATTCTTTCCCCTCTCGCCTCATTTTTGAAAGGGGCGATTATCGGCAACTAGTCTGTTTTTCATCTACTTTAGTTATTGGGTAACGTCCTGGGTAGGATTTTCCTAAGTGTAATCAACAAACATTTCAACCATAACTCTTTACTCAACAAAATCTTCAATAAGAACAATGTTAAGATTAGCTACATCTGCGCCAAAACCTTGGGGCAACATATAGCACAGCATAATAATGTAACATTAAATAAATACTTAAACAACCTCAATAACAATATTAACACAGAAAAAAGTGTAAATGTCAATAAAACATTAACTGTCCAATAAATCCTAAATGTATGTATAAAGGTGTCATCTGTATGGCTAACATTAAGCATAATGGCGAGACTAAATTTTATTTCAGTTCCAAAACCAACCACTGGAAAACCCAGCATTATCACCATAAAAGGACACTTAACAATAAGCAATATGCAAATGCCCTCTCAAAATTTTACTGGGATATTAAAACAGATGAATATCGGCCGGTTGTAAATTGGAATTTCGTCGCCAAAACTACACCCTTTTCCGGCCGCGGCGACTGATGCAACCTGTGTTTGCTGAAAAAAAGATTCATCCTCAAAAATATTAATTACCGAAATCTACTTAATAAACGAAATGAACTCATTTTAGCTTTTGTGATCACAGGAAAAAACTCTCTTAAAGTATTTTAATTCAGGATAGATAAATTATCCAAATATCACATGCCTTTTACATATTTTGGGTTACGTATTGATTACCCCCCTTTAACCATTTTAACGTCTATTAATACTTATCGAATTACCAGATGTTCCTCTTTTAATCTTTAAGCTTGCATCTTTTTACCCTTTAATCTTTAAGCTTGCATCTTTTTACCTTTTAATCTTTAAGCTTGCATCTTTTTACTTTTACTATAGCCCCCCCCCCTATCTACACTTGACATTTTATAGTTACGCCCCAATATTATATTAAGTTGATATTAACTTTGAGCTTTGAATCTGCGTTTAATTTAGCGTTCCTCCCATGAGACCCAGTATTTTTTTAAAAACACAACCGTAATAGTTCGTGCCTGATGTGTTGGTAAAACCACGAAACTTTAAATTGCATTATGAACATAGGTATATGTATATTTATTAATATATACTTCTTAGCTGTGTCTAACCATATTGAACACTGTTTTGGTTGCGCCCTATATTAAATTAAGTAAATATTTATTCGCTTACCTGTCTATGTACGCTAAAGCACGTATATACAGTTGTTAATATCTAATTATTTGGTTTATAGCCACATTTATACGCGTGTGTGTGTGTGTGTGTGTGTGTGTGTGTGTGTGTGTGTGTGTGTGTGTGTGTTGTGGCTTACCTACGAACGATAATGGGTATGTCCCCATTCACAAAAATACAGTAGTAAATACTGTATGTTGGTCTGCAGTTGTAGATTCATCTCCAGCTGTGCTGGTCAAACTCTCTGTCTTCGGGGAGAGAGGATCCCCAGACGAGGCTATGTCGAAGGGCAAAGTCTCGTCTCGGGAAGCAGCTACCCAACCCCGTTTTTTTACGGGGTCTACGGGGAATTTTTGGCCGAGCCTACGGGATCCGATACCCCACATTAAATTCGGCCGTCTGCCACATCTGACCACG
Organism: Acanthosepion esculentum; assembly: GCA_964036315.1. Taxonomy (NCBI): domain Eukaryota; kingdom Metazoa; phylum Mollusca; class Cephalopoda; order Sepiida; family Sepiidae; genus Acanthosepion; species Acanthosepion esculentum. Next base: position 88,736,315 of record OZ038490.1, on the reverse strand, counting down.
TTGGGCGGTTGGTAGGTACCCTGCAGTTGGAAATTCATTGTGGAATTCACTTGACTCACTTCTAGAAGTTGACTACTTCTATGCGCCGCTGGAGAATCTTATGTGTTGCTCTTGTCCTAAGTATTATCGTTAATTACCATCCTTCGTGTGATTAAATTAATCAGTAACCTTCCCTAGATTACAACAATAGATAGATAGATAGATAGATAGATAGATAGATAGATAGATAGATAGATAGATGTGTAAATATAAACTAAAAAACGAGATATAAGTAGCTGTATATGCGTACGATAGCATGCATACACAAATAAGCAAATAAATATTTATTTAATTTAATTTATGCTGCAAACAAAACTAATATCGGAAGAATGTTCCTAGATTTAATTCATAAGCACTTTAACAATTCACCAACACTAAAAAAGATTTTTAACAAAAATAATGTTAAGATCAGCTACAACTGTGTTAATAACATCGAAAAATTTATATCCCAACATAACAACATTATATTAAATAAATATAATTCCAACGTTATTTGTTTTAATAAATGCAACTGCCGAAATGATCAGTCCCTTAAACGGTCAATGTATGACTGATAATATTGTATACCGAGCTAGCATATATTCCGGTAACAATATTACATTTTATTTTGGTTCCGCTGAAAATCCTTGAAAATTTCGTTTTTACCATCATCGAATGGTAATATAAAATACAAAAACAGAACTGCTCTCTCTAATACAGTTAACAGAAACACGCACACAAACACAAACACACAATTAGTAACACGCATGCGTGAACACATAAACATACACGTGCGGATAAGTGTGTGCGAACACGATTGTGTATGCTTACATACGTGTACATACATGGGCACACACATAGATACACTCCAGCACAAACATACATACACACGCACACACAAATCAACCGTAACCTAAACTAAACGGTCAAAATAATAACAATAAATCAGAGATCAAAGGAAAAGGTGAGGAAAGAATGAATGTAAAAAAAACAAAAAAGGAAGGAAGAGGAAGAGAAATGAGCAACCAATCAATACCCATCAAGCGAAAAGAAAAGTAAGACATTCATGCCACAATAAAAGTACAAAAGAATCGAGAACTATTAACAGTTTAACTCTGTTCTGACGAGTGGTTAAATTTATATAGCCCCGAAATTTCGAAATAAACATGAGTTAAGTAAATATATATATATATATATATATATATATATATATATATATATTACCGGACGAGTATAGCTGCTTACATTTATAAGTTTATTAGTGTTATATATATATATATATATATATATATATATTAATTCTATTAACAATCTATCTTTATCTCAGGCACAATTGTGTCTGCTCAATACCCACAGAGCCCACCTGTGGTTTATACTGCAACTATGCTGAGCAGACCTTACTTACAGTTTCTGGGAGAGAGCGTGTTATCTAGCGTGATAAACAATTTGAACAAGTCCAGCACACCCAAGCCCTCAGCTATCGATGGCCCACAAGAGTTACGTTTACCCAATTTCACTCACAGGCTTAGGTCAACCAGTGGTATGGTACTTTCCAAATGTGCCGCACACTTGGGTCGACCTCGCCCTCCTGACAATTCGACCATGGTGAAATTCGAACCCGGGTCTCATGGTCAGAAAGCGAACGTTCTAACCACTCGTTCTAACCATTTCTACTGGGGCAACTATGTCTACATCTGACCAAATCCTTGTTGGCTTTTCTCACCAACCAGGTGTTGTCTCTTTTATTAAATGGTGTAGTCTGGCTGAATATAAAAATTCCAGACTATTTTTATTCCTTTTATTCTTTGTATTTTCTATTTAACACAGGTTTTTCAAAATTTCATTATTCCTCGCTTAATTTAATGCTAAAACCAATCTTGACTACTCGATATACAAAACCCAAATCCCGTTATTAAATCTAGAACTTGCCGACCAACATCTGCTGTAACGTTGAGAAAAACCATCTTTTATCTTTTTTTTTTACCAGCTGGAGCTTAAAGCAATGAGTCGTCTTGAGTCTTCGGTAATCTGAACATCGCCATTTTTATCACAACTCGTTAAGATCCACACGGTTCTGTAGGCATAGACACATCTTCTGCATGCGTATGCAGAAAGTTATCCGCTGTGGTAAATATATAATACAGATACTCGCACATACAGACACAATTAATAACAAATCAATAAAAATACAAACGCTCACATACAAACGCAAACACACGCATATTTCCACGTGCGCTCTAATCTAAAAGCGGGAGACATGCACACACTCATACACACACACACACACACGCGCGCGCGCTTGCGCATGCGCGTGTCTGTCTCGTGTGTAGGTATGAAGAAGTGAAACTGGAAAAGCATAAGTCCACTTTGCTGTGTTTTTCTTTTCTTTTCTCTGTCTTTTTTCATCTTTCTCTTCCTTTCTCTCTTTCAATATATATATATATATATATATATATATATATATATTTATATATATATATATATATATATATAGGTTTAAGCATACATTCATTATCATAACTATGAATGTAAATATGTGTATAACTGTCACTCACATTCTCTCACTCACTCTCTCTCTCTTTCTCTCTCTCTCTCAATATATATATGTGTGTGCGTGTGTATGTGTTTTTGTGTATGTGTGTGTAAAGTGTGGTACTGGATCTGTGATTATCTTTGATTCTCTTGGAAATGGTAGTAATGATCTTAGTGTTGGGATAGCAAGTTTGTTCTCAAGTTTTGTCGATAGTGTTGGAAGTCAGGCTCATGAATTTTATATTTTCCTTGTTGGTAGTGTCTTTGTTGTCGGGGTGCCTACTTTGGGGGAATTATGAGCTCGTTTTTGTCTAGCGTTGAGGCTGAAATGATGTGAATAGTGAAAAAGTTTAAATGTTTCTCAAAGCATTTGTCTTTTCCATGTAGATATTCTGGGTTGTATATTGTAAGCTTTCTGAAATAAATAAAAAACTTTAAAAAAATTATGATAAGTTCTGATGTTATTTTATGGGTGTAGTGGAAGAAAAATTGATTAAGTCATTGTGGGATTTGGTAAACTTTAAAATCTAATTTGTTTGTTATCTTTATTAATAGGATGATAGCGGTTTATTTATTCATATTTATATTTTTATTTATATAAATATAGCATACCACACACACACACACACATATATATATATATATATATATATATATATATATATATATATATATATATATATATAAGGCAGGATGTGTTTGTGTGTGTAACGAATGCACGGCCGCAATTTTCAACAGATTTGCACCAAAATTTACATGCACATGCTCTAAGTTAGCGGGAAGGCCAAGACCGACTTTGCATTTCCCAACTCCCATCGGTAGTGGAAATAATCGATTTTTTTCATGCTTCTACGGCAGTTTTCATGTAGTTTGCGACCATCTTCTACTGGCCAGAGTGAGAGCCTATAGCTGGCTGCCAGGAATAGGCAGGAAGATTCTATTGGTCAGCGTGAGAGCCAACAGCTGACTGACACGAATTTTAACTAGCATGCTAGCATGAAAAAAAAATCGATAGCTGCATTCATCACAAGTGGGAAAAATTAAAATCTGCATGGCACTTTACTCCAATTGGCTCATTCGCTTGCTTAAAATCAACGTTGATTCTGATTCCGCAGAACTGGGTTCGGCGTGAAAAAGTATTTGTTGTTAACATTCTTTTTTCATTCGGTTTTTCCAGTTACGAGTGCTTTTTTTAAAGCTGATCGTTTTCTGTTCATTTTGTTTAGTTCTTTTTTCGTAACAGATTTAATGTTTAGTATAGAGCTTAGAAAAAATTAGCAGTGTCAGATAGGCAAGAAGTAAGGCATGTAGCAACATCAGCACGGCAAAGGGCACTCCTTTAAAGGCAAGGAAGGGCCAAAAATATTTTAAGTCAAGTGATAGCGATTGCTGTATGAGTCGTACGATTTTTGAATCAAGCACGAGCAACGCCGGGCCATGCTGCTAGTATATATATATATATACGTTCTGATCGTCTGAAAATCGCGTTAGCTTTAAACTCGAGTAGTAGTGTGAACTTTGTTTTTAGTAGTGTCCCTGAGTTGAATATTTGATTTTTCTTACTAATTTAGGCATAGATAACTCTTTCTACGTGTGTACCCAACATTATTTTTTCTTATCTGTGTATGTTTCCTTTTTTCGTTTTTGATTTATTCGTTTTGTTTTTTCGTTTTATTTTCTTTCATACATATATATATATATATATATATATATATATATATATATATATATATATATATATATATATATATATACCTACACACACACACACACACATATATATATATATATATATATATATATATATATATATATATATATATATATATTTCATATTATTTTGAACGTTATATTTACTGGTTATACGTGTTTCAATAGTCATGGGTAGTCATCCTTGATTTTTGAACAATGCAAATCTATGTCTTTATATTGGAAGAAAAGGTTTTCTATTGTCCCGAGTTTTCCCAAAAAGTGGGTGCTGGGAACTTTTGCACAGACCTAATATATATATATATATATATATATATATATATACACACACACACACAAACACATACACACAGGCGCGTGGGCGTGAGATTCTAGCCAAATGTTTCAGGAACTTAAGAAGCAAAATGGATTCTTATAAAAGAGCGAACGAGATAATTCATGGCCTGGTCTAACAGAGGACGGAAAGTGCGACACTGAGATCCGAAGACGTATTGCGATGACCAAAGATGCATTCCAAAAGTTAAGCAGATTATTAAGAGACAGAAAATTTTCGTTAGAAACAAAGAAATGTGTACTGGACTGTTACGTGATATCTGTCCTCCTGTATGGCAGTGAATGCTGGACAATCTTCTCAAAGATGAAGAAGAGGCTTGAAACAACAGAAATGTGGTTCTACAGAAAGATGTTGAGGATACCATGGACCGAACATGTGAGCAACAACGAGGTTTTGGAGAAAATGGAAACAAAAAAAAACTTATACTAACATCAGGAAGAATCAGTTGAAATTTCTCGGGAAAATAAGGAGAGAGGGGACTTTGAGAACCTGATATTCACAGGACAGACTGAAGGAAAGCGGGACAGAGGAAAGTGGGACAGAGGAAAGTGGGACAGAGGAAAGTGGGACAGAGGAAAGTGGGACAGAGGAAAGCGGGACAGAGGAAAGCGGCGCGTAACATACTTGATGGGCTTAAGCAAATGGATAGTAAAACAGGGTTTGAAAGAAATTCAAAACTTATTAAGAGCTACAAGAGACAGCAGGGAGTGAGGGGCCATGATCGCCTACGTCCTGGAGGGACACGGCAATTTCAAGAGATGTATGAAATTTTTGAAGAGTAATATAATCGAGTGAATCATGTTCAAATTGCTTAAACCTTTGGACAGACCCATGTGGGTGTGTGTGTGTGTGTGTGTGTGTGTGTGTGTGTGTGTGTGTGTGTGTAAATGTTTGTCTGTGTGTGTGTTCTATGTGTGTGTGTGTGTGATTGTGTATGTGTGTGTGTGCGTGTGTGCTTGTGCATGTGTATGCTTGTGTATGCTTGTGTATGTGTGTGCCTGTTTGTGTGTGTTCTGTGCCTGCTCGCGCATGCGTGTAATTACTTAAACTTGACTTTAGATAAAGTCGGGTGTGCATTCCGCCGTATATTTGAAATCGCCTGGGTATTTAAGAGAGTATTTTATTCAGGGTCGACAATAGACCAATTCTCTTCTCTGTCACATCATTTAGCATGCCAGTGACGAGACATTTTGTCAAAATGATAATGAGACTGGCGGCAGGAAGAATTGCATTGGTAAGTTTTCTTAAGGACGTGCGGGTAAGTTGAATATCAACATCTTCAACTTGGAATTCGTTTCTTGGTTCTCAATGATGATAACTGTTTCACTATCCGCATTCTTTCTTTATTTCCTTCTCTCTGTAGATCCCTCTCTTTTTCTTTCCCTCGCTCTCTGTTGATCTACCTCTCTCTCTCTTCCCATCTTTCTTACCCTTTCTTTCTGTCGCTCTATCTTTCGCTCTCTTCTTCTTTCTCATGTTCGCTCTCTCCCCATTTTTCTCTTGCTCTTCCTCCGTCTTCTCACACTTCCTCTCTCCTCCTTTCTCAGTATTTTTCTCTCGTTCTCTGTCGATCTTCCCCCCTCTCTCTCACTCTCCTTTTCTTTCTGTCTCTCTATCTTTCACTCTCTTCTTTCTCTCGATCTCTCTTACCATTACTCTCTTGCTCTTCCTCTCTCTTCACTCCCTTTCTCTCTCCTTCTTTCTCTCTCTCTCTCTCCCTCTCTCCCTCTGTGGATCTTTCACAATATCTCCCCTCTTTCCTACTTTTTCTTTCTGTCTCTCTATCTTTCACTCTCTTCTTTCTCTCGCTCTTTCTCGCCATTAATTTCTTGCGCTTCTTCTCTCCGTTTCTTTCTCCTTCTTTCTCGCTCTTTCCTCTCTCGCTCTGTGTCGATCTTCCCCTCTATCTATCTCTCTCTATCTCTCTTTCTTACTCTTTCTTTCTGCTTCTCTGTCTTTCACTTTTTCTTTTTTTCTCGCTCTTTCTCTTTCCCCATTATTCTCTTGCTCTTCGCTTTTCTTCTTTCCCTTTCTCTCTCCTTCTCTCTCTCTGTCTCTATCAATCTTTCTCTCTCTCTCTCTTCCGTATTTATTACACTTTCTTTCTGTCTGTCTATCTTTCACTTTTTTCTTTCTCCCCCCTCTCTCTCTCTCTCTCTCTCTCCATTACTCTCTTGTACTCACTCTCTCTCCCTTTCCCTTTTTCTCTTTCAGTCTCTCTTTTTCTTCTCCTCACTCCTCTCTCTCTCTCTCTCTCTCTCTCTCTGTCTCTAAGAATCATATTCATCAAAGACTACATCGTGACTCACAGGAGAGAATTGACGTCATAAATAAAACTACTCGATGACTTATGTATTTATAATAGGAAAAGTTTCTTTCGTGACCAGCCAACACAAACAGAATCTACTAAATTTATACCAGTCGAAGTAGCAATGATAAATGGTTATTTTCTCTTCTCTACTTCAAGATCATAAGTATGTCACGCCGGATAATATTTTAGGCACCATCATTGATAGTATTCTTGAAGGACATTTCATTGTCCTAGAGAAAACTTTTGTATCTCGCCGATTCGTACCAAAATTACATTAACAATTATACTTGTTAATATCAAGAATAACAAAAGGAAGGTATTACTATATTACCATATCAATCTCCCTCAGTCTTCTAAACATCGTTTACCATGCGAGTTGAACTCTGTGCCCGATTAAGCTAAGCTAAGTAAATATTTCTAATTGTTGATTTAGAAACAAACTCGTGTGCCATAGACGCGATGGCTTAAATTTCAGAACGATATAATTATTAGGTTGTTCGGAAAATTATGTCCGATTTTGGAATATACCTTCTAATATATTATTATAATCGCTGTACAAAATATATTACTCATTCCTAATGATTAAAGGTTCCTCTCTGTTAATGTTATATCAATCACTTTCAGAATTAAACTAAAACATCATATACTCTTCATCTTGAACTAGAAAAAAGAAATACTTTCTTTTCTTTTTTTTTGCCTCATTCAATATTGGTCATAATGATTCTCAAATCACGGTCAACATTAGAGCATAGGGTGAAGGACCCACTTGTGGCCGAACAGTACGACGTTCGTTCCTGAAGTTCCGCAATGCTGTATAGGTGTCTTGAAGATCAAGGTTGTAGAGGATGCCCATCTGCAATTGGCAATCAACACCTGAAAACACTTGCATGGGATTATATTTCAGGCACTATCACTGATAATATTCTTGACAGACAAAGAAATGCTCGATTCGTACCAAAATTGCATTAAAAATTATACTTGCTCTGTAAACACTATAACAAAAGGAATCTATTACCATAATACTATTGTAATGACAAAAGTACGCAGGTGTAGGCTTTGAGAAAGCTTTATTCAACTGAGAATACAAAGTTCGCGTATAGTGTCCTTTTATAGTCCCAGTAAACAGAAATAGCTCTCTCAAAGAAGAGAGTAACATGAGACCACTCTTGATTATTCATAACTATATCAATCTCCTTCAGTATTTTAAATCTCATTTACCTTGCAATGTCATCTTGTGTCCGATTAAGTAAGTAAATAGCTCTAATTGTTGATTTATACACCATCTTATGCCACAGACGAGCTTCAATTACATACTGATCTAACTAAAACAAGTACTCTCGAGAATAGCAAAAGCATAAAATTCGTAATTCTTTCGCAAAAAAAAAACATTCAGGAAAGTTGTTTCCCGATTATTAAGTAAATCTTGTTTAACATGAACATAATAAAGTCGTTTCTAAACGCTGTTTTCTATACGCATTGAAATGCCGAAACCGATGCGAACAATCGTGAATTTTGTCAGAAAAGCCATACAGATCCAAGGCAGAAGCGAATGAAATCTAACACCCAGCGACGATGAATGAAATCTAACACCCAGCGACGATGAATGAAAAACAAACTCACAAAAGCATTTAGATCGTGGAGCAGTTCTGGCAAAAAGAAAGACTAAGTCTGAGAAAAGTAACAGATTCGCAGAAGTTTCCAATATGGCGCTCACGAATAATTTAGCACCTTACGGATAACTTTGATCAGACGTCTTTCCTCGTATACGTGAGTTTTGCCTAGTGTAGAACCATACTCGCCGAGTTCGCCACATCGTTGTTCGGATAGTGACTTAAACCCGGTTGCTATATAACTGCAACCCTGTACCAGACAAAGCTCAAAGTGAAATTATTCTATAGCCTGGCAGTCATGGAATAATTTGATGGCCAGAACATCATGCAAGTTCATCTGAAAGTATGCATTTTGAGATAGATAGATAGATAGATAGATATGAATAGTCTGTGAGATAGATAGATAGATAGATAGATAGATAGATAGATAGATAGATAGATAGATAGATAGAATCGCGTATCACTAGCCAACGCAACAACAAAGCAAACGAAACCCGAAAAATCCTTACCAATCATCTACCAGTCATATATTGTCCAAATCGTGTAAAAGCAAGTGTCTATTTTTTTAGATTAGGTCTTGAACCGTTATATATCTTGGAAATGATTAAAGATACCTTTCTGGAATTCTCTGACGTTTTTTAACACTATTAGACTCGACTTTGAGCAATAAGAGTATATAATTAGTCTCCAAGCTTAACAAAAGATTCGTGATGATACTGATAGTATTCTTGAAGGACAATGATCTCACTTAGTCTTCCAAACAACGTTTATCTTACGAATAAGAAAACGAATTAGGCTTAATTTCTGTAATCTCTCCTTAGAATATGCATACATAAGCTCAGATGTGAAGAGATGGTCACTGACCCTTTAAGCATTTCATATCATATTCCAAATGAATCAACACTCTCTAGGCCATGTACATAGGGTGAGGGTGGCTATTCCGATGATATAGCTATTCATAGTTGGGATAAGAATGATTTTGAAACAAAATCACACCCTCTAGCATATTCTCCAAGAAACGGGACTCAAAATGAACTTTTCCAAAACAAACTATCATCTGTAATTGGAATGAAAGTAATGAATGCGCATACACTGAATCCATCATTAAAAATCCAGGATGTGGAATTTGTAAATACTAAACACTTCAAATACGTCGGCGTATGGATCAGTTATTAAAAATTTAGTAAAGGATATAAGGAAATTGAACAGAGAATAGACTGCGCTAAAGTTGCTACGAAACTCGAGTCATATTCTTAGTCTTGTCAGATCGAGACTTTCATATAGATACCATGGATGGCGCCAATTTCGTTCAGAACTGTCTAAACTGTCGCCGGTATACAACCACTTTCACAGAAGGATGGTTAAAATAGCTTCGGGCGACAATCTTTCATCGAACTTCGTGAATTGGCGCTACAGAATCACAATGAACTGTACCCGATAACAGAAACCACACCACTTGAGGACTTTCAACAACAGCAGTAACAAAAAATGGATAGCGCATGTAAGAGAGAACAATGACATCATCAAGATGATGACGTGCTACAATATCCCAAACAAAAGGCAAAGGAAGAACCGAAAACACCCACCTACCACCACCACCATCAGTACTGAAAGGAGTGATAACAGCTACTGGACTTGAGAAAACAGTATTTGCTGCTCCGTCAACGGATGCCGAATATCTCCTTATAAGGAAACGGATAATATTACCATTTTTATTAGGTACCCAATTAGAATCGAACTTACTACTCAACTAGACTAGTCTTGCTAATAGTTATTCTATGCCGAGACGACGACTGACTGACAGATAGATAGATAGATAGATAGATAGATAGATAGATTTTATTGCTTAAACGTTAAAATTCCGTCTCCTTTCTTTAGAGATAGATAGATAGATAGATAGATAGATAGATAGATAGATTTTATTGCTTAAACGTTAAAATTCTATCTCCTTTCCTTAGAGATAGATAGATAGATAGATAGATAGATAGATAGATAGATAGATAGATAGATAGATAGATAGATAGATAGATCTCTATCTATCGCCTGGTCGCATAATGTAAAGCCGTCTTGAAGCGGTACTTATTCGCGCTGATTTCCGTTCAACCGGATTTGTTTCTCTTCTCATCTTCCGCTGTATTTCCTTGCGAAATGTTTTCATTCGTCTCTAAAATTCCATTCACGATAATCACTCATCTTTATTATTTCGACTTCTGCGCGGATGCTTTTCAATATAAACTGGCAAGATCGAAAACTTTGTTGATAAGGTCACTTTAAACGAGGCTCTCTTCTTTTACATACGATGCGTTGTTGCTTCTCTTTGTGTCCAATTCGTGTGCATTTTGGGAATATTTTCTCGTCATTTAGCTTGATGACACCTCAATGCCTAAAAACAAAATTACACGGACAGATAGAAACATGTATTTTTAATGCATGTTCAATACTTTTTACGATACATTAATCATTCTTGATAGGACAAGAAACTTAATTTCTTCTGTATTTATTTTTTGTCTTAAGAAAAAAAAAAGATTCATTTCTTTAAGCCACAATATTGATTTCAAGTTTTGCCCGAAAGCCCGACTTACATCTTTGTGTAAAAGAAAACAGATTCGGTTATATGTATAAGATACATGCCACTGGGCGCCTACACTAAACGTCGTTTAACCAGCTCGTCTCGTAAAACATTAATTCTTGCAGCTCGTTTGATCCTTCCTCACAGATGAAGAAAAAACTGGAGGCAACAGAAATATGGTTCTACAGAAGCATACCGAGAATTCCATGGACAGAGCACCTTAGCAACGAATAAGTATAAAGTAAATTGGAAACAAAAAGGACACTTATAGTCAGAATCAGATAGTGACAGCTGAAATTTCTTGGACATATAATGAGAAAGGGGAGCTTGGGGAATTTAACACTCACAGGGCATATCGAGAGCAAGAGTGACAAGGGATAGACACGGGCCACGTACCTGACGATCTTATGTAGATGGATTGCGGAACGGTACAGGATGTTTGGAAAAGGGCTACAAGGAATAGGACATTGTAGCGAGCCAGTATCGCCCACGTCCTAAAGAAACACGGCACGTAGAAGTTCGATCCTAACTTGAGGTCTCACTTCTATGGAATTTTGTGCTAGATTTTACACAATGTATTTTTTTAATCGTTTCACCTCAAGAAAGGCAATAAAGCCACTAGGACGCAAGAGGTTACCGAGAGTTAGAGAATATGAGAAAAATTATTATTAAGGAGAGAGGACAATAAGAGAACAAGAATTACAAAGACAGAAGATAACGATTGACCTTGCATTTAAATTTTTGAAGATCAAATTTGACTGGAAAGTAAAAAAGCCGGAAGAAAACTCCAAAGTACGATAGAAGAAACTATTAGCATAGAACTTACGGTTGCATCCAGACATTTCAATTGTGATGATGAAACCCTGCCACCAATCTAGTACTTCGCTTAAATTCATAAAGTTTACGTACCACAGAGGAACAATTACCATGGAAGTATTTATAGAAAAGACACAGGAAGCTATGTTACGGCGATGGGAAATGGACTGAAGCCGAGATGTCAGGCCAGAACCAATAACATTGCAGTTTCTTCTTTGGATTTTATCAAGAATAATTAATACAATAAGCCTACTTCGTGGCTGACAAAGTTGTGTATTTCCTCAGTGTGCACTAATCGTCACCGTTCTCGCACAAGAAAAATGTCAAGACCTTGAATGCTGATGTCCTATATAGACGAGCCTTCCCTATTTGGTGAATTGATACGAAATTTCTAATTTCTTATTTTCCCACTGTTAACAAACATAGTGCATTCGATTTTGTCTTGAAATTAGCTCCCACTTGGACATTTTGTTACAAGTAAAAGCTATACATAATTTTATTCAGAATATTGAACTTGATAAAAAATATGATTCCATTTCTTTCTCGGTTAGACTTCCCATGACATCAAGATGGCTGCCAGGTTATTTTCACTAGTCTTAATCAGTTAAAACTCCTCTTTCATTTGAGTTAGCGGAATGATTTTTTTTAAATGTTCCAAATTAAATTTGTAATTTTTTCTCATACGTACATTTACAAAAATCTAAAAGATTTGCTGAAAGGTTCGCTTAAACTTTGAATAGTCGATTCGCAAAGTGCCGAGTTTAACCTTAATCTATTCAAATAAGAAACACTTATGAAAAAATAACCAGCACAAAAAGCTTCCTTATTTCCATAGGATTAAGAAAATATATCATATGACGCGGTTTGAGAATAAGTTGGCGGAATATATTAATGGAAGTCACTTTATAGTTGGGATTTTAAGAATTAAATGATTACGGGGATAAATACGATATTTATCGGGACATATTTATTTACACGAGAGAGTGCGAAAATAAAATGGAAAATAATAAGAAAGAGAAAAAATAATTGTAAGTTATGCCAAGAGGAAAACTTGATAATATGCTATACCAATGATTGATTCGTTTTCCACATCTTAACACCCCTTTGCAGGTTATTTAAAACCAGAAAATATTTTTAAATTCGAAGATTTAAATAAAAAATAATAACGATTTAGTAATACAAATCTTACTAATTCACTCATAACAGGAGAAGAAGCGGTGGATTCATACCTTTCCCAAGGATATTTGCACATGAGTGAATATAACGAACCCAATGGGAATTGGAACTCGGCTCTCCGATTAACAATTCCGAGCCATTATCCATTACACCACACGCATATCTCAGCATAAAGCATCTGGTATTCCAAAGAGGTCACCAATCTAGGTACTGAGCAGGCTCGACGTTGATTAACTTCGGTGATAGTACGGGAACCGGTGTTTCAACGTGATATGGCCGTAGGAACGTCGTATTGAAGCGGTTATTAACGCGAACGAACGACGACACCTTCGTTTGCGATAATATCTGCTTCAATAAGACGAGCTTGCCTTGGGAAAGGTATCAATCCATCTCTCCCACCCTCCGTGCTCCGGTTTGAATAGCAGGTCAGACTGGGTTCTTTAACTTTGGTTGGCAACCAGTCTACCGCAGAAAGAAATGGCAACCTACTGTGGGGAAAAAATCTGCCTCATCAGTCATGTATCGAAAGATACATGATCGCTCAAGCGTGTATCACGTATGACTCTTAACTGACTATTAACGCGAAAGGTGTCTATACGTCATACTAGTTTATATTGAAATTAATAGAAAATAAACTTGTTTTAATAAATTTGACGCATAGATGTGAGTACTGTTTATTTTTTGTATGATATTCTAATTAGTGTCCGTGTTTGTTAAAACATCTTGGGTGTTTGAACTTTTGGTAATGAATTGTATGTATAAATTGTAACCAAAGTAATCTCTATGGAATTAATGCATTTTAAATAAGGATATTATTTTTTATTACCATAAGCCACATATTTCATGGATGCACGTGTTAGCGTGCCATTGAATTCCCCCATGCGGAAAATTTACGTTTGTGTGCAAACATATATATATATATTATAAGTAATTATACTCATCTGGAAAAAACCTTAGGGGTTTTTGGCTTGTAAATGAACAAACCGATACCCAAGGAAAAATAAGGGATAAAAAAAAGAAAGAACTAAGGACATGGAATTGAGACGAAAGCAATCGTCCAGAATCTAAGCAGCTCAGAGTCTAAAGAAAAAAAAACCTCCAACACGAGTAAAGCAAAAGTAACTAAGTAAAGTGCTCAATAAGCTAAGTAGAGCAAATCTAACTATGAACCTAAAGAGCCAGGCAAACCTACCTAGGTTTCACCTACGCGGATCGTCAGGGTACGCTGGCCAAAGAGGTAACATTAGAACAGAATATAGATAGCCTACAACATAAAAACAACCATGACCATGTGACTAATGTGTTTTTATGTTGTAGGCTATTTATATTCTGTTCTAATGTTACCTCTTTGACCAGCATACCCTGACGATCCGCGTAGGTGAAACCTAGGTAGGTTTGCCTGGCTCTTTAGGTTCATAGTTATATATATATATATATATATATATATATATATATATATATATATATATATATATATATATATATACTAGCCGGAGTTGCCCGGGTGTACATGGCTGCAATTGTATAACCGCACCCCACACCTGTATACCCCGCACCCCTTGTCTATAAATCAGCCTGCGTCCTCTCTTGCATGCATCATCCGTTGGTATACTAAGCTATCCCCTCATCTTTTATAAGGTATGTCCTTCGCAAGTGTTTGATTGTTCTTAATAAAGGAATTCCATCGATAAAACCTTCTTGTGTAGTCGTTGCTCGGGGTTAAATTGTTTCAATGTTTTAGATATTCAGTAAATTTCCTATGGCCGTAATAACTTTCAAATAGTATGGCATTGTTCACAAATCTAATAATCAAATAAACACATGGATGAAGCAGCAGAACGTGATTCAACTGCAAGTGCAAACGCATGAACGCCTCCTTCTTCTTCGCACGTTATCTAAAAAAATGTTTTATCCTTTTAACGCTTCAATAATTCTTTTCAAACAATCTTTACATCAAAAGTTGCTCGAATGCCAATTTAGGATGGTATCATATGAAGAGACTATTGGTTAAATGGCAAAAGCCGATTTTTGACCTAGTTTGTCGCAGATTTCGTCCACTTAACTGAAATAATCTAAACCAAACATTCTCACAAAACAATTTGTGTGTCATATGTAATTTACATGACAAATTTGGAAACCATCGGATGAAAAACCAGGGAGTTATGGGCGAAAAACGGGCTTTTTCAACAGTTTTTCGTGGTTTTTCGTTATACGCAAGGAAGCGAGGAGGACTAAAACCACACTATCTTATTTCTTGCATGATGGCAATTTTTTGCGACATGTTTGAAAACAATCAGATAAAAACGAGGAAATTATTCAAGTTTTTATTTTAAGTAGTACGAAAAACCCGATTTTTCCACAGTTTTTTCAAGTTTTTGTAGGAAGCCAATGTCGCGGGAAAACTATCAATCGCTCTACATAAACCTCATAACATGAGCTATGTTTTGCATTAAGTACAAGGAACAAAAGCTCATCCGGTAAAAAATTTGTTCGCGTGTAACTTTACCTTGGATTTTGCAAAAAGTCGTGCCGACATTCAGTTTGATCGATTTTTCTGCCAAACCTGGAGGGGAGGCTAGAGATTGAAAAGTTAATCTTGACGAACTTTGATAAATATGTAATATGTGTGTACAATTTCATCGAAATCGGTCCAGAAATGTGGACGTGCATAAATAGCTTACACACCGACAGACAGACAGACACACACACACACACAGAGGCATTTTCTGTTTTATAGATACAGATATGTGTGTGCGTGTGTGTGTGTGCGTCAGTGTGTGCGTGTGTGAATGTAAGTTAACACTTAACTCAGCTAGTGTATTTTATCATTAATATATATATATATATATATATATATATATATATATATATATATATATATTATAAATTAACTGATTTTAAATCAGTTAATTTATAATATTTATGCTTTGCAAATTTACATTGAGCACTGTTATGTAAAAATAAAAAAAATAACAAGAACACCGTATTATATATCTTACTGTTCTTTTCTTATATATATATATATATATATATATATATATATATATATATATGATTTTGCGCGCGTGTGTGTGTGTGTGTGTGTGTGTGTGTGTGTGTGTGTGCGCGCGTTTTGAAACAGAACAAGACAACTTTAAACTTCATGAAATAATTGGTGACTACAAAGTAGAATAAATATATGGAACTATAAAAAGACATAAATCTAACTTCCCACTCCGTCCTATCATATTCCAAATCCCCATTCCGGTTTATCAATTAACCAAAATCATCAGCCAACTCATTACACCATACATACTTAATAAATATAGCATTAAATCAGCACACGAACCCCTTCCAATCTTAGAAACACAAAACCCAATGATGAAACTAAAGCCTCACTTGATGTCGAAAGTTTATTTATCAATGTCCCAGTTAGAGAAAAGATTGATATAATTATAAAGAATATTTACAACAATCTATCTCTCCCTCCACTAAAAATTAGACCTAACATATTGCGAAAACTAATTTTGACTTGTACTACTGGATTTCCCGTATTATTTAATAATATATACGTACAGCGCGATGATGTTTCTATTGGTTCAGTTCTGGGATCAAATTTTAGTAACTTCTGCATGGCTAAACTTGGAAATAAGATATTTAACACCATTAAAAGAACCTCCATCTACCTAAGATATTTAGATCATATTGTCATCTTAGTCAAAAACATAGACGAAATACACAAAAAAAACTTCCAAATAAACACCCTCCTTAAGTTCACATACGAACTTAACAATAACAATAAAATCCTTTTTCTTGATGTATTGATAGACACCAATAATAATACATTTACTACCTCCCAATATAAAAAAAACAAATAGCATAAAAATGTGCACTTTCAACTATAAAAGTGAATGCCCTATTGCAAAATTGCGATTATACAAAATTCAATAAACCGTGCAAAAGTTAACTCTTCAACAAAAAGATTTTCTACATTGAATAAAAAAAACATTAAACAAACTCTCATTAATTACATTGTTGATGAAAAAATCAGACGAGCTGTTAGAAATATTAACATAAATCAAAAAGAACATAATATTTCCTCAAATAACCCTAGATATATTAACCTACTATACCGCAATCAAATACACTCTAACTACAAACAAGATGAAAAAATCCTTAAAAAAACTGGTAAGTACTAATATATACCCCACTGATCCCATAAAAAAAACTAATTATATATTATATTAAATTTAACAGAACCAACTTAATCATCTGCAATAACGCTTCTCCGTCAACTAATGTCTTGCAAAAGACCAACATTGTATATCAATTTAAGTGCCGTTTGGGAGATTGTATCTCTGACCAAAAAGTAAATATATATGTTGGCTACACGACGACGACTTTATCGAGGAGAATTACACTTCATATGTCGAATTCTAGTTCGATCGCACGACATTTAAAGGAACATTCCTGTCCGCATTCACGATTTAGAGAAATATTAATCGACAATACAAGTATACTCCACTACAAAAATAAAAACCAAAAACTTCAAATTCTAGAAGCACTTTATATAAATAAATGACAGCCAACAGTAAA
>OZ038490.1:88698664-88713664 GCA_964036315.1 Acanthosepion esculentum | reverse complement strand
GACAATCCCATGTTTGGCGCTTCTCGGTAAAGTTTAACTGAGCTGTTTTGTGGTGTGGAAGCGGGGCGTGGACTTTGAAGACGTTTATGGTTCTTATAGCCTTTCTCTTGAAGATACCGACATTGTTCTTGAGCTGAATTCTGCGTCTATAAGGGCCTTAATCTGGTTGGATCAGCGGCTGCTATATTACCCGACGATCTGTTTAATCCATCAGCTCAATGTCTTTGAAAATTTCTTGGGTCTTTTAAAAAAATTACAGCATCAGTTTTACTACAGCCAATCTCACAAGCGATGCCACATAAACTTGCTTTTGCTGCTTGATAATTCTGCCACGTTCAAACTCTGTCAATTTTTTAGCCTTTGTCATATTTTTATCTAATCTAACACAGGAGATACTTGAACCTAAAGGACAAAATTTTGTCACGTGTTTATCAATTAAAGCTTCGTTTAAATCTGGTCTTAAACTTTTGATCAGCTAGTATTTTGCATAATTCCAAAGTATTCAAATTTCCCTATTAAATGCTAACAAGTTTTCTTTTTCTTTTTCTTATTTCCGTTTGTTGAATCTCTACTCAAATAAGTGGTTGAGTCTAACAACGCAAAGGCTATATTTTTTCTTTATTTTCATTGTCCTTAAGATTTTGGCCAGCAGTTTATATATTCTTCCTCTTTCAATTCCTTCCGTTTCCCTCCTTCTCTTCCTCTTACCTAGATTTCCATTGTTACTTACTCCTCCCTCATCCATCCAAGACGTTTCTACTCTCTTTCTTTTGTCCTCCCTCTTCTGCCTCCTCTTTTATTGCATTTGTTTTCGACTACTTCCTCTTTTTCTCTCTCACACTGTCTCTCTCCCCTCTTACCTCCTAGTTTACTGTTGTTCTTTCCCATTAACTCTCTCTTTCCCATTATTCTTGTTGTTTTCCCTTCCTCTCTCTAATTTTCTCTGTCTATTTCTTTTACTTTCTTAACCATATAACTTTCAGCCACCTTCTCTCTCTTTTTCGTCCATTCTTTTCTCCTTCCTCTTCTTAACTCCTCTTTGACAATACTCATCTCATTTTTTTTTCATCTCTTTCCTTCTTTCTTCTGTATATTTTACCACTCTTGTGATTTTATCTTCTCTCTTTCCTTTTATCTCCCTCCTAACCATCTTTATTTTCCATCGCTTCTCTTTCTCTCTCTCTCGCCCTTTTTCTCTCCTTCGCCATACATCACTATCTATGTTTCTATATCTCTATTCCGAATACATATTTGATCAGCTAGCTCGCCAAGTAACAACTTTATCTCATATTATAACTCTGAAGCCCTAGACATACCGCAGTAAATTGCAAACAACGAAAATCGAAAGCTTCCAACTGCAAGATGCTTCACATTGAAACTAGATACGCCTTCAACACTCGCATGCATGCTAAACATCTAAATAGCTTGTAAAACCTCTCCGTCTTTTCTATCCACCTTCACGCTATGACATGTTTCGCGAAGGGTATGACAGGTTTTAAGATATTACCAATCTCTCTCTCGATAACACATAGCAACAGCATGGTTAGCTGTGAAAAGCTGTATGTTAAACGAGTATCGAATATCCATTATTCAACGCTAACCCTTGTAAAAAAAACAATAGTGACAACGATATTCGGGATTATTGTTATGTCTTTTATATACTCTGAGGTAAAAGTTACAAAAAAGATATTCTTTGCATTTACTTTTGTATTCTTACAAATACATAAGAAATATACAAGGATATTATACAATCATGCATGCAGTGTTTGTTGGAAAAGTGCATTTTAGTAGATGATGGCTATTCCTTTGTTTACTCATCAAAGACAAGAGGCACGAAGGGAAAAATAAATGGATGGTGTGTGAAAATGTAATAAAATCAATGAATAAAATAATAATAATAAAGAATAAAAAAATAAATGTATTTTCCCATGATGTTAGTAACAAAAAAACAGAAAAAGTTCTGGTCGTCTATTTTATTACCCGCTTGATTCGCGAAACGCCTATAGATGGCGCTGTATAAGTTCTATAAAAAGACATACACTTCCTCTTTTTTTTTTTTCCTTTTGGTCCACAATGTATCTGTACGCGGATGAAGACGACCCCACTGTGGAACGTCTCTTTTCTACGATAAACTGACGAATGAACTATTTTTCCACTTTCCAGTGCATAACGTTCGGATGTGTTTTGCAGAACTTCTCCATCGATGAAGTAAATACAATCTTCGTTCCAACCAAGCGCAAGGCTGACTTGAGCTCGACCATTATAACCATTCTTATCGTTAGTAACCCTAATTTACTTATGGACCATAATTTTGTTTCCATACAGTTTCTATAAAATAAATTAACGGTCCGTAATAAGGAGACAAACATTATTTGGAGCCATGAATGATAGGAAGTTGGAGAAAACTATGATCGCCCATGTCCTGAAGTGATATGACACATAAAAGACGATTTCTTTGTTTTCCTCATGAAACTAAGCTGTTTCGATAAGATGATAATTGTTCATTGTGATTTTAATCTTATTGACGTATCATTCATCTCGCACTGCTTTCTGTAGCTGGTTGGCGTTCCCAAATTTTCTTGAACAGATGAACTTTTTGAAATAACCACCACAGAGGAGTTTGGCAGTTTTCCAGACATCGCAGACGAAAATGTAAGGTTCACGACCGAGTGAGGGATCTGAATTAATCAGTCTGCTCGTCTTACTCTTTTGTCGGCACGACTTGATTACAATTATGTTCGTGATCTTGTTTTCAAATTTTCTCCAATTTAGTTGAACTTTATTTTCATCTTTGTCATAGAATTTTATTATAAACACAACCTTTCGACCCATTGACTATCATCAGGTGTCCTCTTTTTTATGTGTTTTTTTAACTGTTAGTGGATACTTTTAATCAATATCTACATCCATTGCACAGCCGTTCTGAATGACATCAGATGGTATATTTTGGCGCCTTTTATATCCTACGTCTGATGGTTTCGACATATGTTTATCACGATTTAACATAAATACAGGGCGCAATGGATAAATTGTCGTCTAAATTACACAAAAATGAAAATAACACTGACATCTCATATTAACAGATATATTTACCAAAATTTCACAAAAATATCTTGAAATACTAAAGAGTAAATTTCTTCAATAAATCGCCATTGGCTTCAATCACGGCCACCAGAAGACACCCATGACTGAGTTCTCTTGTTTGTGTCGTATGGTGCAGAGTTCTGTGACCAGGACCAGGATCTTCCAGCTACCACCCTCTTGACCCAGGACA
Source organism: Acanthosepion esculentum (assembly GCA_964036315.1). Lineage (NCBI taxonomy): Eukaryota > Metazoa > Mollusca > Cephalopoda > Sepiida > Sepiidae > Acanthosepion > Acanthosepion esculentum. The sequence goes on along the minus strand of OZ038490.1, from coordinate 88,710,390 downwards.
GAACTACCCCCTCAAGTCAATTGATGTAGGCATCCGTGTTGAGTCTGAGGCCCTCAGATTCAGGAGTTCTTTTCTTTGAACGATCAGAGTGATTTTTCCGAGCTGCCGTATCTTTGTAATCACCATTAGACTCATCCAACTCATTCTGAATCTTCTGCACTGTCCCCAGATTGACACCCAAATACTCTGAAATGTTGTATTCGTGCTTCCGGTCCAAATGCCAAACAATACAGCATGGCATTTTAAAATTTCTGGCCGAATGAATTCCATAATGGTGCTCTTTTTTCTTACAGACGGTGCCCAACTGACCCTACTATAATGTGCAGTTGACAAAATCAAAAACAAACAAAGCGCATGCGCGAAATGAAGAATATAAAATGGCGACAATTTACCCATCGCACCCTGTACTCGATTCATGTTCTTAAAAAGCCTCAACAGATCGAGGCTTTTATATGTGTGTCATGCATGGTGCCAAGCTTGTTCAGAAATATCTAAACTGTCAGCTATGTACAAGCTCTTTCTCAGATCAATGGTTAAAAAGGGCTTCGGTCGAATGAAACCTCTGTGTTTTACCAAATAACGCCCTTCTTCGTACCTCGTGTACTGGCGCTACAGAATCACAAAGAAAGAACTGTTTTCCAAATAATAGAAACAACATTACTTGAAGATTTCCAACAGCGGTAACAACTAAAACGGATAGCACATGTAACTCGAAGAGAAAATAATGACATGATCAAGGTGTTGACGTTCTACAGTACTTCAAAGAAAAGGTAAGGAATGAAGTAATAACAGCTAGTATATTTAAGAACAAAATGTTCCTAAAAAGTAATTTAAATAGAAAAAAAAATTATAAGTCCAACCAAAAGTAGCACTGTCCGCTCAATCAATGAATGCCGAAAGTTTCCTTATAAGGAGACGGGCAATATTACCAATACCATTACCATGTCTTCGTGTTGTTTTTGATGACTGTCACCACCGGTCAGTCAGTTAAGTCCGTTATGTGCTATGTGTGATCCACGCTTAGGCGATCACGTATCTTTCGATACATGACTAACGAGGCAGATTTTTCCCGCAGTAGGTTGCCATTTCTTCCTGCGGTAGACTAGTTGCCATCAAAGGCTATAGAACCAGGTCTGACCTGCTATTTACCCATAGCTGGGGGGAGAAGAAGAGGATTCATACCTTTCCGAAGGGTATTAGCACGTAAATGACTGTAATGGATTTGACTGGAATTCGAACTCTGCTCCCTGATTCCTGAATCCGAGCCACGATCCATTACTCTACCGTGCCTTATTAAAGGAGGCACAGTAGTATTATTCAGTCAGTTATGTGCCATGCGTGGTACACGCTTAGGCGATCATGTATCTTTCGATACATGACTGACGAGGTAGATTTTTTTTCCCGCACTAGGTTGCCATTTCTTTCTGCGGTAGACCAGTTGCCATCCAAAGCTATAGAACCAGGTCTGACCTGCTATTTACCTATAGTTGGGAGAGAAGAAGAGGATTCATACCTTTCCCGAGGGTATTAGCACGTAAGTGACTGTAATGGATCCGACTGGTACTTCTACAATAAGAATCTTTAGCCAGCAAGGATGAGAAGAACAGTTCGAATAAATTAAATGCATATTTAAAATTCTTCATCTAAAAAATCAAACAAGACTACAGCTATCAATAATTTACCAATTTGATGTATCTGTCTACATTTTTGAGATGAGGTATTGCAATTATTTACATTGTTCGTACTGTTGTCCTCATCTTTATTGCCATATTCATGATGTTTCGGCCGTTGTACGCTCCGGCTTTCTTCAGATGATTGGAATTTCGAACTGAACCGTTTATTTCGTTCACCGGGGTAGACTGTTCTAGTTGCACGTGCCATGCCTCTTCCGGGTGTCTCAGTTATCTCCCTTTAACTCTTCGAGTTGTTGTTCACCTCTGCAATAGGCAGGTATTGAACTCACAGCTCTTTGGGTCAAGTCACTGGATCCAACCAACGCTTTTATCCACTGGGCCATTTCGAAATTCCGATCACGAAGAAGGCCGGAGCATACAACGGCCAAAACGTCGTAAATATGGTAGTAAAGATGAAGACAAGAGTTCGAACACTGTAAATAATGTAAATAATTTCGTGTATATTAAAGAATAATTACCGTAATCCTCTGTGTATAGATCGTTAGTGAGTATGAGACGCGGTTAGAAAAGCAGAGAAATTCCAGCAGAAAAGGTTTATTTTCGTGTATAAAACGCACCTGATTTTAAAGCAAAGAAAATGAAACGGAACATTTTATTAACTTTTGCGATTCGTAAGTATTACTAAAACGTGATAATGACTTGTATTTTTCTATTTTTTTTATAGTAAATTAAATAGTTTTACCTTTGAATGATTTCCAAACTCACGTAACTGTCTAGAGTCAACAAAATCCGTAAAAATTACAGAACCTTATGGGACTTAGAAAAACGTTATGAAAGATTTATTTCCCTTTGTTACAATACGCCATTAGACAGATATTATCTCTCCAGTAAACAATTTGACCCTATTTTGTCCATTTTGTAAAAATGGGTATACCTTCTAACTTAAAGTATAAGACGCAGTAGATTTTTGTACACGATTTATGAGGTCGCAGTAGATTTTTGTACATAGATGAAAAGAGTCCGCGTCTTAAACAAACAGAATTACGGTACACAAAACACGAAGAAAAGAGCTTCCATCGTTTTTCCACATTTGTGTAGTTACATTAATTTTGTTAGTCGCTATTTTGGATATTAGTTGGACAAAGTTGGTTGCACCAATTTGGATTTATTTAAAACTTATTCCAAATAGACTGCTACTATTAGCGCAGAATGAGAAAGGCTTTCAGTCTGTCTTGTTTCTGCATATTGACAATATCATTGTGTCTGCTATCTTTAAAACGTGCATATCATTTAAAATATTTATTGTCTTTCATAAACTATTTCCAAACAAGAAACAAGAACTTAAAAAAAACACAGCAACCTACATATTGAAAGAATTTAGTTTCATCCTTTCAAAAGAGACATGTCATCTGGAAGTTGCGAGTTCAATCGCTACGATTGGCAGTGTAGAAATATACATCTGTTCAGTGAGGTACTTCTTTATGGAATAAAGGTTAGTAAGCAGACCCTGGGGATGATTACTAATGTTTTTGTTATACCCCAGTTTGTTGGGATCAACGAACACGAATGTACATAAAAGACAACCAAGACAAGTGTATTTTAACACATAATAAGATAATTTTTATTCATTTACTGAGAACAGCTGAGGATTAGTTTGGATTTAAACCATGAATTTCACGTGCGTGACAGCTTGTCACCGTGTTGAATTCGCGCCCACTAGCGGACAAGGGAAGTAACTCAGTTGAATTTTGAGTTATTGTCCTTTATTGGGGGGGGGGGGATTAGTTTCCCCTAAGATGTTTTTATACTAAAGTTCATACAATAAAATGATAAAGGTAGATGTTTACTTCTAAAATGGTTATGATGAAAAAGTTTGATATAAAGGAGCATCTGTGTAATGGTTAAGCAAGCTTGTCTCGCTAGATCAATTACGACTAGTGAGTTTGATCCTCATAGGGTACCCCATACTTTAAGCTTAGAAAATCACAATAAGGTGTGATATAAATGAGAGAGAAGTTGGTAGGAAGTGAAGATTATGAGAATAAGGAAAATAGATAAGGATTGAGGCTTGCCTTGAAGAGGTTGCAGTGTTCAAGGAAGCATCCCGGCTGGAGTCTGTTCCACAAAGTCGAGGTTCTTGGGTAAAAGCTGTCTGAGTTGAACCTACTCATTATATTTGCAATACCAAAGAAATTAGTCCCACTGTGTCGTAATAATAGTGCGTGATAATAGTTTACCTAAATTACGCTAAACATTGTAAATAGCCGAAAAAAGCTTTTTCGGCGCTTCGTCGTAGCGTAATAGTTATTGATTGGTTTGTATATTTAACGGAATATCAACACCTAATTGTTCATTTAGTCTCTAAATTTAATTTTCTAAGAATTAATAAAAAATATGATATGTTATTCTGCTTTCACAATTGAACACATGGTAGTTGATACTCAGCTTTTATGCATATATATGTTTGTGTGGACATAATTACTAGAGGTGATGATACGTGTGTTTATGTTGTTTTGTTGAAGTTATATTTTGGAATACTGTTTGATTTCTTTAAAATTGTAGGATATTATATAGATTAATGTCCTGAAAGATTTCTTTCATGTTGGTTGTTTGGTCGGATGATTTTGTTTAGCGACATAACCTCCATGGGGCATTCAATGTCTAAATGTAAATAATTTGAACAATTTTAAAGCTTCAACTAAATATATTTTGAACGTAATTGTATGCCCTCAGCTACAGATAAAATGTATTGCTGGTCACGTTGCTTTAAAAATGTATTGTTGCTAATTTTAACACTCCAATCGCGAACATGACCCGAGGGACATCAGCCGAAACGGTGTGACAACTGCAGCAACTAGGAAACTGGACCGAAATATTTGTTTATCAACTTTCCAGTGAAAAACTGTTGCTGGTCATTGACTTTATTATAAAAAACAATCTTAAAAGTATGAGTTTATTTGAACAAATAAAATATATCTTCAGAAATCAAAAGATTGTTTTTTTAATGATGTTCACTTTACCCAAGAGCCACTCAAAGTAGAAGGTTAATGAGGGAGGTTGTTATATGAGCAGTAAGATATAAGAAGTGCAGTTTATGAGGATATGTGGGAAAGATAACGGTTAACCGTAGACTTGAACAAGTTAACATTATAGTGGTTGGGAAAACAAATTCATTGAAGTCAGTTCCATAAATTCGCGGTTCGTGAAAAGAAGCTGTTCCAGTGGAACTTTCTTCTTACTAATGGAATACGAAGGGAATGAGAATTATGTGCCACAGTGTACGTGGTATGGCGGGTCTTAGCTGTGAATGTCAGAACTGGTGAAACTAAAGAATGTAATTCGTCAGAACATTTTCCATGGAAATAGCGATAAAATAGCGAGAGACTTGCAACGTTTCGTCTGTGGAAAAGGGATTGTAAGATAGAAAATAACTAATCACCCACGAGGCCGTGTAAACGTTTTTAGACTGTAAACCTCCATCCCAGATATGGCAACAGTAATCTATTTTCGGTCTGATATGGTTCTTGTAAAGGTACAGCATAGCAAGCGGAATTCGACGCTTACTGGAGCCGTACAGGGAACTGACCATTTATCCAGTATTTTTAACGATGGGTCGTATATACGTGTTCCACTTGGGCTGGGGTGAGCCTGGGTCCCAATAGGCGTTCAAATCAAGGACCCCCCCTTAAAAGAACAACCGTTCATCGGCAAAATCCAGAGTCAGCTCAGTGATGAAGGAAAGTAACTAGTTTGGTTTTGAGGATATCGGATATGACCATCCAGTTCCCCTACCCCCATTGAGCTCGATGAAAGAAGAGATCAGTCAGACTCTGGGAATCTAGATCTGTGGAAGTGCACCAATACACCCTTGAATCATCTGCATATTAATGATCTGAATATGCTCTTAGACTGATCATTAATATAAAGCGGAAGGAAGGGATCATCATCAAAAGAAATGTTGTTCTACAGAAGGATGCTGAGAATTCCATGGGAAGAGCGCGTAAGCAACGAACAGGTTTAAATAAAATGAAAGGAACAAGGAAACTTATACTTACAATGAGAGACGATTGAAATTTCTATGACACATAATGAGGAAAGAAGGGTTAGAAAATTTGACACTCACAGGACATATTGAAGGTAAATTAAACAGAGGGAAACAGCGAGTGACCAACCTAACAAGCTTGTGTAAATAGATTGCAGAACAGGGAAAAAGACAAACATCGCAAAGAGCTACAAAGGCGAGGAAGTTGTGGGGAGCCATAATCTTCTTCGTTCTGAAAGGACACGACACATAGAAGAAAAAGGTGGATTACATGATTCGTGCGCTTGTGAGTGGAATATTTTGTATCATGTAATGTCGAAGAAATATCTCAACAAACGCTTCAGGTAGGCCGTTATTTTTTCCTGCCTTCATCCACCTGAACAAATTGTCTTGGATTACTCTCTGATTCACTACTACACAAAGAAAACACTGGACAAATAGATTCCACACGCGATATCTCGTCAGCCGTCAAACATTCCTCGCATGATATGTCTTGAAGTACTTCGACATTTTTTTATCATTTCACCCTAATCAAGGCGATAACGCCACTAAGACGCCAGGTCATTACTGGGAGCGAAAGAGAATGGGAAAATATTAGTAAGGAGAAAGGACAATAAAAGAACAGAGTTCAAGAAGACTGATGTGATGTCTTTGTTCAAAATAGCCGAGAATTGTAAGAGAGAGTATCTAAGAGGCACAGTGGAGTAATGGATAGCGGCTCGGATTGAGAAATCGGAAAGCCGAGTTCGAATTCCAGTTAAATCCATTACATTCACTTATATGCTAATAGCCTTGACAAAGGTATGAATCCTCTTCTTCTCCCCAGCAGGACAGACCGGGTTCTATAACCTTGGATGGCAACTGGTCTACCGCAGAAAGAAATGGCAACCTACTGCGGGAAAAATCTGCCTCGTCTGTCATGTATCGAAAGATACATGATCGTCTGACTGATCTAAGAAACAGAAGACTAGGTAGGGGAAACAAAGACGAGGAGGTTTATTAAATCCTCATACACAGAACGGGAAAACTTGAGTAAATCGAATACTACTCAAATCCCCCACTTACCTTTGACCCTCGCTGAATCAGGATGCGACACAAGGCCAGTTTGTTTTAACGTGGGGAACCCGAGTGCCCCCACTCGGGCTTCTGGTCTTAGCTAGTAATAGCCAGTCAATCACCACGCTACGGTACAGATTCGATGATTCTGTCTAAGCAGCGTGCTGGCGAGGGGAGGGGGCAGCCCAGATCGGAACAGAAACTAGAACAGCATCTCCTCCAACTCTAAGGCAGTTACTTGCCATATTTATTAATAGGAGCAGTCCATTGTCACAATAGTAGGGGAGAGTAGGAAGTACGCTGGATCCTACTCTACAACAAATACATATCATGATTAGCGTTGCATTTATATATTCGAAGACGGTAGGTAGCAGCAGAGCAAGAAACCGGAAGAGAGTTCCACGAGTGAGAAGTGTGAGAAAAGAAAATATTAAAATAGAATACGCGGTTACATCTAGCTAGTTCAACAGTAAAACGATGAGACCTAGTTACCAATCTAGTAGAACGCTTAAATTCATTCGATCGATGTACCAAGTAGGAGATCTCATTAGAAAAACTGCCATGAAAGTATTTATAGAAAAGACACATGAAAGTCACATCACGGCGATAAGAAAGCGACAGATGTCAGATCAGGACCGATTACCATACAGACTCTTAGGATTTTGTCGAGAATCTCGAGATACATGGCCGGTTACATCTAGCTAGTTCAGCAGTAAACCGTTGAGACCTAATTGCCAATCTGGTAGTATGCTTACAAGTCAATATTTTATATAATATAAATAAGCTTTCTCTCTTTTGCACTTTCATATTTGTCGCTCAAAATGAAAAATTAATCACATGATAATAAAAAAGATCAATTCCATTAAATCATCGAAAAACATCTTATAGTTCCTGAAAATTTAATCCTCAATAGATATCTATGAAACTTTAATACCTGAAATTTTATATCGATCAGTACTTTCTGAACAAGTTCCATCATCCATTTTTGTTTTATCTCGCGATATTCTCATCTATTTAACCTTCTTCATAACCATTAATGTTAAGAGCATTTTTCATTTGACAATGTCTATCTTGTCTGTGCCGCGGTGAAAGTGTGCCAATGTCTTCGATGGAGAATTTCTCCTTGTTTTAAAATAAATGCTGTAAGCCTCAAGCCTTGGCTACACTGTGTTTGAATTCGAACCTTCGATCTTAACACTCACTCATGTCATCACCCCTAGATACACAATGTTTTCTCTTGACTCGAAGTCGACTCTGCCTCCGGCTGAAGAGGGAAAGTCCGTAATGAAACCAACAAAACGACATTGGCAATGGCCAATTAGGTGTACATCCCACTGAGATACAATAATATAAGAGTCTAAAAGAACTACGAAAACATTCGTTGGATATAAGATAAAGAAATTGATGAGATTAATGGCAGTTTTTATGTCTCTAGGCGAATGTTTCAGTGACGCTAGTTAATACCACAATATAAAAACCGGCTGATACATAGATAGCAAAAGAGTGAATGTCGAAGTTTGTTATTTTTTCATATGAATTTATATATACTGTGTGTTTATATCTTCTATGTGCTGTGTCACTTTAGAACCTGGGCAATCATGGTTCTCCACACCCTCCTATACCTTGTAGCTCTTAGCAATATATGTCTTTGTTCTAAACCTCCCACGGCCATCCATTCACACAAGCTCGTCAAGTAGGCGGGCCGCGGCCTTCACTTTTTCCTTCGATATGTTCCGTGAGTGTCATATTCCTCATTATGCATCCTAGAGTGTTCAGCTATCTCTTTCTGATTCTGAGTATCTCTTTTTTGTTCCCATTTTCCTTATAACTTTTCCGTTGCTTGGGCGCTCTGTCCATGGTATTCTCAGCATCCTTCTGTAGAACCATATTTCAGTTTTTTTCTTCATTTACATACAAGAGGTTTGATATTCCATAACAGTTCATCACTCTCTTCTTTTTATCAAGCGAAATTTTCCTGTTACTTCATACTTTGCTTAGCTTTTGGAATGCATTTTTTTTTTGCAATGCCAGTGTGTGTTCGGATTTCAGTGTCGCATTTTCCACCTTCTGTAAAACATTTCCCAGATTCAAATATATATATATATATATATATATGAAAGAATATAGTTTTAAGGTGTGTTATATTTATGGAATAAAGTGCTCAATATCAGAGATAGAGAGTATGTGAATATAAATATAAAAGTGAACATTGAAGTCAACACTCAGAGGCAACAGGCTGTTTCATGCTAGGCGCAATGACGATTGCCCCTAGCATGAAACAGCCTGTCGCCTCTGAGTGTTGACTTCAATGTTCACTTATATATATATATATATATATATATATATATATATATATAGAGAGAGAGAGAGAGAGAGAGAGAGAGAGAGAGAGAGAGAGTGCGGCCAAAATACCTCAAAATATACCTCTTAGAAATACCTCCCACAATGGTAAGACATTAGTGATTATGGTGCCTTCATCTAGCTCATGTTTTACTATTGTGTGGGGGGGTATTTCTGAGAGGTACATTTTTTAATCATTTCACCCCAAGCAAGGCGGGAATGCCACTAGTACGCAAAGGGTTACAGGGAATGAAAGTGAAAGAGAAGACTGGGAATAGGAAGGATTGAGGAAAGGATAAAAGATGAACGGGATTCAAGCAGACAGAAGATGGCAATTGACGCTGCATTTAAATTTTTGAAGATTGTAGTTTTCAGACAAGCAAGGAAACGTAAGGGAGTTCCACAGGTGGGAAGTGCGAGAAAATAATCTGTTTGAATAGAAGTGGCGGTTGCTTTTAGCTATTTCAACAGTAAAAGGGTGGTACCTAGATGCCAATCTTGTAGCACGCTTAAATTCATGTTGTCGGAGCACCAGGGAAAAACGCTCGTCAAAGCAGTTGGCATGAAAATATTTGTAGAAAAGACAGAGAGAAGCCACGTCATCTCGGTTAGAAAGTGACTGAAATCGAGGTGCGTGTCGGTATCAATTACTTTACAAATCCTTCTTTGGATTTTGTCATGAATCTCGAGATCACCAGACCAGATATGGCAACAGTATTCAATGCTCGGACGAATGGTAGATTTGTGAATGTGCAAGATGGATTCTGACGAGAAAAATTTTCTGACATGACACAGTGACACAAATGTCCTTGCAGTAGATGCGGCTATTGATTCGATGTTGTCGCTCCGCTTCATATCAGTGGAAAACGTGAAACCAAAAAGGCGCAGGATGAACAATAAAACAAGAATGTTACTAAGCTTTATGCAAAATCTGAAGCTATATTTACGAATAGATGTTTCAAATCATGTTTAATTAATGAGTAAATATTTATGCCTCACTCGATACATAATTTTATACAGAATCTTGTTGCAAAATAAAATGCCATACATTGAATATTGATGTTATATCTGGTCTGGTGCATTTGCTAAGTATCTAGAGATTCTCGACAAAATCCAAAGAATCTGCAATGTTATTGGTCCTGACCTAGCATCTCAGTTTTAGGCACTTTCTCGCCATAGTAACGTAGCTTATCTGTGCATTTTCTATGAATATTTTCATGGTAACTGTTCTGAGGAACATCCCTTTTTCGTACCTCGACTTTTAAATTTAAACGCAGTACTAGATTGGCGGCAAGGTCTCATAATTTTACAGCTGAAATGGCTAGTAAACGTAAGTTCTGTTCTAACAGTTTCACACTTCTCGCTAGTGAAACTCTCTTACGATTTCTTGCTACAAAAACCACAGTAGTAACACCTAGCGCGGTGAAACTGTGGTGAAGAATTGTTTTCCACGCTACCGTCCTTTTCCCACCAATTCCTTAGTTCCACCTGTTCTAACCTTCACAGCTAAGTCCCGTCAGGAATGAATCATCTCCATTCTCTTCGTATTTCGTTAGACAGCGTCTTTCCAATAACCGCTGCTTTGTAGAATAAACTCCCGCGTGGATGCTTTCCCGACCACTACAATGTTAACCTCTTTAAATCTAGGGTTAAATGTTATCTTTCAAATGTATCCCCTTAAACTGCACTTCTTATCTCCTCCTACGAGCAACAATTTCAATCATTAAACCTCTGCCTTGAGTGGCTCATATTGAATGAAAGATTAGCAAAAAAAAATAAATAAATTTCTTGAAAACGTTTTACATTGTATGCATTTGCATAGAGGGGACGAAAAAGTTACTGAATACAGGTTCGCCTATCGTCCGGTTCACACTCCTCCCCGGCTTTTTTAACAGGAGTAGAGTTTTATGTCTTGTTTCTTGGTTGGCATTGGGTTTCCGGTCCCTTCTAAGGTCTTCTCATTCACTTCCAGTATCCCCTTGCGTTTTAGTGGCATTATAGCTTTGCTTTGATTGAATTCAGCTTCATCCACTTTACGAGGTCGAATTCCAGTCCGGTTCGTTACATTCACTTACTCGCAGATACCTTTCGGAAAGGTATGAATCCATTTCTTCCCAGAGCTGTGTTAAATATTATTACTTTTGTCTGGAAAAATAATTCTCAAGAAATTCTTAATGCCAAAAAATATTATAAATAATTTCACTCGCCCCCTATTATTCTTACAATTGTTGTTGTTGTTGCTGTTGTTGTTGGTGGTGGTGGTGATGGTGGTGCCAGAACCAACAAAAATAATAAATCGTATGACATTGATTAATATGCCAGTAATTTCTTTTACTGCTAACATATCATAGTGTGCCAACCATATATTTAGGTGTCAGGAAAGATTTTATTTTGAATTTTTTTTCTCTGCATTTTTAAATTTCTTTCCATTTTTTATGCTATATTCAAAAAATTGGTTCGGCTTTAAATAACCTATAAACCGTAAAAAGAACCAAATCAGTTAAATTAATCATTCGCTACACTAAGACTTGGTATTTCTGTTGATCATATTTCTACTTCAATGTCAACCCCCTCTAATCTTTTTTCTTGGATCACACTAACTAAATGGTAGGACTGCTAATTCTGAAATTCTTCTCTAGTGGCTTCGATCTGAA
>OZ038490.1:88691164-88693664 GCA_964036315.1 Acanthosepion esculentum | reverse complement strand
CTCAAAAATACGCTGGAGATTACATATTTTTCTAACAACATTTCTGAAATATTCAGGCCGGTGGATGAAAATAAATATACTGTTTAATTAATAAATAAAAAAACAAATCAATTACTCAAATATGGGTATCCATTAAAAATAACGTTTAATCAATAGATTAACATATTTATCTATCTATATATATGTGTGTGTGTGTGTGTGTGTGTGTGTGTGTGTGTGTGTGTGTGTGTGTGCGTGCGTGTGTGTGTGTGATTACAAAGTTCAAGTAATTTGTACTTTGAATGAAATGCAGTATAAGCATTAGTCACTATCTTTTTGCGATTAGTAATCTTGAGAGCCATTTTTCGAATACCACGTTTGGGAATACTTTTCTCACAGTCAAATTCCCAAATCTTTCAAATAGCACAATGGATATCGATTTTATAAATATTGATTTTAGAAAAATCAAAACCAATTATTTCTAGTTATTCGTATAAAGAAGTTGAATGAAAGATTATTAAAGTGCAGTTTTTTTTAATCCGTGATGAAACTTAACATATATCATGCGACCAGAATATTCTGTACTGACAAATGATTCTGAAAGAAAGAAAGAAAGAAACCTAAAAAGGAAGGAAAAATCGGGAAGAGCAAGATCAAGAAGGAAGGAATTAAGGAAAGAAAAAAGAAGAAAAAATGAAATGTGACATGAAAATAAGTAAAAAAAAAGGCAAAAAATTATTACTGAATGTGAATGGAAAAAATGGAAAAATAAGAAAAAGATTGTAATTAGGCGAAAAAATGTCAAAAGAATGAAAGAAAAAAAAACAAACTAAAAATGTGGATTTTTCAGTGTGACCACGTCGCTACCGAATATGACACACGGTCAGCTTAAAGTGAGTTTAATGGCAATACAGTGAAAAAAATTGCACAAGCCCCATCGGCACTTACTCTTTTTGGAGACGCCTCAGGGACCGGGTAATGACTACAGCCCCCTCATAAAGGAGAGGTACTGCCTTGAAGGGGATGATCCCCTGGGGTTTGAGCATAGTATTAATTTGAAACTTTCCCTGGAGAAAGTGCCAGAGAAGTACAAAAAAGTAAAGGAAGAAGCCAGAAGAGAATCGAAACAAAAAGTTGCAGCTAAACAAGAAAAAAAATAATTTGAAGCAATATGAGTCAGCTGAGGTCTTGTTAAAATGAAAACAGCTAAACCTGTCGCAAAAATGGATTCGGAACATTTACTTTCGACCGATGGTTATCTGTAAACGAAGTCAACTTCAAACTACAGAGCAAGAGGCTCAGACAGAGAGAAAGTTACGGAATGAAGATAAATTATAAATTACGTTTTTAGACAAAGATGACAAGACAATGAAAATTGTTATCTATAATACTGACCATCACGCGAAAAGGCACACAGAGAGACGAAGCGAGTATCGGAGAAAGGACAGGCAGGAAACCTGTTAGACTGTTCACCTCCACCACTTACCTACGCCTCATCTCAACTTCGCTCGCTTATAGCAGTATGTTACAACTCAAGAATAAAACCTGGTTTACAGCTAGAAATTGTTTTGTTTTTTACTCGTGTTTAACGAACTGGACTAAGAGTAATTTTTAAACCACAAACTTTTGAATGAAAGAAACTTCACCCTGTCAACGAACCTGGTGTCTAGTCTGAGCTGCAATGCAACAACATGACGAAAACTAAGTCGATAAAAAATTTGACAGTCTTTTCCCACAAACACGAGTGTCCCCCAAGGATCTATCCTGGGTCCTACAATGATCTTCCTGATGTCATCAGTTCCCAAGTAGCACTTGTGCAGATGACACTATCATTTACTCCTGTCTCAATAGCAAATCCGTCAGAGCTGACGGAAATGTTAACCTGGCCTTTGCTTTTGGAAAGGACTTCCAATCAGTGGTTAACTGGGGCAAGAAATGGCTTGTAAATTTTAATGCCTTCAAAACGTAACTGCTTTTATTTAACCATCATAGAGAAACTGTCCGCCATCAGCATGACTGATGCTAGACTCTTGCAAAGCGTCTCACTGCGCCTTCTTGGCCTCACGTTTTCCACTGACTTGAAGTGGAACGACAACATGGATTCAATAGCTGCGTCTACTGCAAGGAAAGTTGGGTTTTTCTCCTCAGAGCCCATCTTGCACATTTATAAATCTACCATTCGTCCGATCCTGACTTGGCATCTCGATTTCAGTCACTTTCTTACCGACATGACGTGGCTTACCTCTATCTTTTCTCCAAATATTTTCATGGCAACTGCTCTAACGGGCTTTTCCCCTAGTGCCCTGACTATGTGAGTTTAAGCTTGCTACTAGATTGGCATCTAGGTCCCGCCCTTTTACTGTTAAACTAGTTAAATGTAACTACCACTTCTACTTCAACAGTTTCTTTTCTCGCACTTCCCGCCTGTGGAACTCCCTTCCGTTTCCTTGCTTCCTTGATGACTACACTCTTCAAAAATTTAAACGCCTCTTCAATCGCCATCTTCTATCTTCTTGAATCC
>OZ038490.1:88536164-88686164 GCA_964036315.1 Acanthosepion esculentum | reverse complement strand
CATTGACTGTTCTCCTCAATCAAAATATAGTTTTAGGGAAATAAAATGTCAGAACACTAAATCAATACGGCCAGTTAGGGAATATAAATCAGGAAATGAATAAGTTAAATGATAACACGTCCTGAGTATGACAAGAAACTACATTCAGCAGCAAGGCCTCTGATCTGGAGGTTTTGAGGAGCGTGGAACCACCTCTTAATTGCTGTTGTTCTAAGGTTCACCCTGACTTGGAGTGGTAGCACCTGTTAGGGTCCCATCTATGGGCAAATAATGCCCCCCCCCCCACAAACTGATATCAAAACACTATGAAAGTATAAAAATACATTTTTTATAATAAAAATACCAGCAATACACTTTCACAGTAAAAAAAATTAACAACAATACATTTTGGAAAAAAATACCAGCAATACATTTTTTAAGAAATTTTAATGCATTTTTGTAATTTAAATTAATAATGCTCCCAAGAAAATTAAATTTTGGCATTAAATGACCCATAAGGAGTTAATATGCCGCCGAACAAACAAATTTTAACATTTTAGGCGTATGCGAAATAGGTGTGCACACAGAATGGAGATTTCCAGTTGGAATTGTAATAGAGATGCTGGCAGTCTTAGATTATTTCGGCATCGACAAAATTACAGACATAATAAATAAAATATACAACAGTGGTGATATAACGGAAGATCTAAGTAAATCGATTGTCATAGCACTGCCTAAGAAGCCAGATACAAACGAATGTGAACTCCATCGGACACTCTGCCTCATGAGCCATATCAGAAAACTTATCATCCGAATTCTGATGACTAGAGCGCGCAGCGGATTCAGACCAGAAATAGGACAAACACAGTGCGGGTTTGTTAAAGACGCTGGAACAGGAAATTCGATATTTATGCTCAGAATGATATCAGAAAGCCCAAGACAAATGCAGAAGGGCGTGTATCTGTGTTTTATAGATTATGCTAAAGTGTTTGATAGTCTATGTCACAAAGAACTATTGGAACTGCTAGGTAAGTTCAACATATTTAGGAAGAATTTTAGAATAATCTAGAATTTGTACTGTGAGTACACCACTATGCATACGGATAGAAAATGTTTTGCTTATCTCTCTACGTAGTAGTAGTCTTAATACAGTTCTACATGTCCTGAATAGCAACCGGGCTGGCCAGATGTTCTCTCTTAATACTTGTCTATCTAATTTGCATACGATACTACAGGAGTATTTTTGGTAGATACGCTTCTACGCTTTCATTACGTGGTGAAAATGCTTTTAGTCCTATTTTCACCGTTTGCACCATTCTTTCCACAATGCCATTAGATTTTGGGTGATACGTTGGTATCTGTTATTGGATGCATCCAATCTGTTTTAACCACGCACATAAGTTCTCATCGCAAAATTCGGGTGCATTGTCGGTGACTATTGTCTGAGGTACTCTATTCCTTGAGAATATTGTTCTTAGTACTTGCTTTCTCGTGGTGGATTTTCTGTCTTTTACTCTGACAACCTCTGCTTATCCTGAATATGAGTCCACTAATACTAAGAACAATCCACTATCTTTGATATGTGCATGATCCATGTGAACCCTAACCCATGGCTCTGCTTCTTTGGGCCATGTGTAAATTCTTGCTTGCTTGAAGTTTTTATTTTATTTCCGCACATTTTGGGCATCTCTTAACGTATTCCTCGACATCTTTTGAATATCCTGGCCACCAGGCTTGTAACTTTAGTCTTCTTTGTGTTGCTGTTATGCACGTCATCATGTACTCCTATTAATATGTCCATTTTCAGTATTTGTGGAGCAAGTATTATATCCCCATTGCAAATTATGCCATTTTATATGGTTAGTTTGTGCTTAGTTTCTTTAAAGGGTCGCTCTGCTATCGAAAAATTGCTCCATATATTATTTTTATTCTCTCTATTATTCTGCTTAATATTGGGTCTTGCTTTGTTTCTATTTTTATCCAGTGTATTATTTTACCTTCAGTATTTTCCTGTTTTTCTTCTCATTCATTCTTGAACTGTAATCTTGATAAAACGTCTACGTGAGGGATAGTGTTCCCTTTTATGTACACCATGTCAAAATTGAATGCCATGATTTTTATTGCTCCTCTTAAAATTCTTGACGATGTGACTTTTGGTAATTCTTTTCTCCGGTTAAATATGAAATTTAATGGTTTGTGGTTCGATTTTAAGAAGAATGTTTTTCCTATCAAAAAATGCTGTGCCCTTTCCATGCTCCATATAATCACTAATTCTTCTTTTTAATATTCGAGTAGTTAGTTTCTGCTGACGTTAACCTTCTTGATATGTACATGATTGGGTGTTCTTGTGATAGAATAGCAGCAATCGCCTTTTCACTCGCGTCTGTGGTTAACGTTACTTCTTTTTGTGGATCAAAAACTTTTATTATTGGTTTGTTCCTCAGTATTTTCTTTAATGTTTCAAAAGCGATAACTTGCTCTTGTGTCCAGTTAAATTCATTGTTTCTTTTTTTTTTGCGTAATTTTGCAAATGGATCTATTATGTCGCTGTATCTTGTATTTACTATAAAAATTTATTAGCCCCAAAAAGGATTCTAATTCTTTTTTATTTGTTGTAGCAGCGACTTCTGTTATTTTCTTTGTTAATCTATCGTCGAGTGATATGCCTTCTTTTGATATTTGATATCTTAAATATGATATCTTCTTACAGTCAAAATTACACTTGTCTTTGTTTACCGTCATGCCTGCATTTTTAATTCTTCTTCGGTTCTTGCCCCTACACATATACCGTCCTGGTATATTATTATTTTTTTTATTTTTCCTGATGAAACTCTTTCAATTGCTTTTTGAAAAACAAGGCTCCAAGCCTTTAATCCAAACGGTGGACGAGTCCATCTTATTAAGCCTATAGGAGTGTTTATCATGGTGATTTCTTTGAATTTCTCGTCAATTTCTATTTGGTTGTATGCTGCCTTGAGATCAATTTTTGCAATGTGTTCCATTTTTGCTAACTTGTGGCTCGCAGTTTCGATATTTGGCAAAGAAAAAAAGTCTGAATATATCTGACGATTTACCCCTATCTTGTAATCACCACATATCCTTAAATCCCCGTCAGATTTCTTTATCGCCACTATTGGTGACGCCCAATTGCAACCACCTTGAGTTACTCTTTCTAGTATGCCATGTTGCGTCATTTTGTTTAATTTGGCTACTACCAAAGGTAAGATATAAATTGGAAGTTTTCTTGACTCTATATATTTTGGGTGATAATTTTCTTTTAGTTGAATGCTTGCTTTATAGCCTTTCAATAAACCTATTTCATTTTCTTATGCTTCCATGGAATTGATTAGTCTCGCTGTATCTACTTTTAATACATCAATTTCTACTAATCCGTGATATTTTTCGCATTCTACAACTGTAATGGGAATTATTTCAAAACACTTGTCGGTTTCAAAATTGCTTTGAAATGTACACATTATTTTTATAGGCGTTCCATCAAATTGCTTTAATTGGATGTTGCTTTTTTTAATTTAGGTTGTCCTAATTTTATCCAGAAATTTTTTAGTGTCAACGTGACTTCACTGCCTGCATCCACTTGCATGTTAAATATTTGGCCATTTATTTTTTCTCTACTTCTTTTTTTTCGTATTCATTGTAAATATTTCAGCTTCTTCTTAGGAGAGGGTTTGTACTGTTTACACTCTCTCTATTTTCTTTTCGTATTTGCATACATTCTGAAAATTATCTCTTTTTTTTGCAATTTGAGTATATTTTTCCTAGAGCTGAACATTTGTACTTGTCTCTCTCGTGATTTTTTTCCACAATATCTACATTTAATTATGGATTTGGTCATGCTTGTCCTGTACATCTCAAATTCTTCTTTTGCTTGATTAAATTCTTTAATCAACTCTAATTGTTGTAAAAAGTCGATGCTACCTTCCAAACTCATGCTACTACTCTGTAGACATTCTAGTATTTTTCGTTTGTGGTTTTGGTCTTGCAAGCCTCCAGTTATTCTGAGATGGATTAATTTATCTTCTATAGTCATTTCCCGTGCTCCCAATTTTTCAAATTCATAGTATTTGGCTCGTTCTTTCAATCTATGTAAGTATTGTATAATGGACTGATTGGGTGCTTGTCCTGTCTCTAAAAACTTGGTTCTTTCTTTGGTCTTATGTTCTTTTTTATAATTTTAATAATTTCTTCAAATGCCATTTCTTCTAATTCGCTCAGGTAACACATTGTCGAAATTTTCTTCACAACGACGCACCCAGCTATAGCAAGAAGTAAATCTGTTATCTCATTTTCTCCTCCGTCAGTCTATGTGTCTCCTAATTTTTATCATTCTTGCAAAGGCAGCAAAAGTTCTTATCCACGTTTCTGTGAGTCCTGGGTCGTCCAGCGAATTTAACGATCCTATCGGCGACGCCATTGTTATGTTTTGCATATCTCTCTGCGTAATCGTAGTACAGTTCTCCGTGTCCTGAATAGCGACCGGGTTTGCTAGGCATAGTCACTCCATGTTTACCAGGTCTTCTCTCTTTATACTTGTCTGTCTAATTTGCATACGATACTACATACACAAAAATAGAAGGGGGGCGTTAGACAAGGATGTGTCTTCTCACCAGACTTATTCAACCTTTACAAAAAATTAGTAGTAACAAAGTAATTAGTGACGGCTAAAAATCTTAACAACATTAGATATGACACAGTGTTTATAATAGACACAGAAGGGAAACAACAAGGGCTCCTACAGAATGTAATAAAGGAAAGCAAGAAGAGAGGACTAAACATCAGTTGTAAGAAAACGGAATGTACAGTTATCAGCAAAAGAAAAAGATATCAAAATCAATCAAGCGCAAAAATTTACATCTCTAGATAGTCTTTTAATAGAGGAGGGAAAATGCAATGCTGAAATCCGAAGGCATATTGAGATAATGAAAGATGTCATCCAAAAGCTAATCAAAGTATTAAGAAACAAGAAACTTTTGCTAGAAACAAAGACAAGTGTACTGACCTGTTATGTAATGTGAGTCTTCCTATATTGCAATGAATACTGGGCAAATCATCATCGATAAAGAAGTGACTTCAGTTAACGGAAAAGTGGTTCTACAGAAGCATGCTGAGTCTACCATAGACTGAACATGTGCAACGATGATGTTTTAGAGAAAAATGGAAACAAAAAGGACACTTATATCTGGCACCAGAAAGGGACGTGGCACATAGAAGAAGAAGAAGAAGAAGAAGAAGAAGAAGAAGAAGAAGAAGAAGAAGAAGAAGAAGAAGAAGAAGAAGAAGAAGGGTTAGTATTAGTAGGATTGTTCTTTGAGGCTTTACCAATAATTTGATTTGTTTTGGTTATATAGATATCACTCCGCAATTCTCATTAACATTTTACTAGTCGCCAATGATTCTTCTGATGAGGTGTTGGTCGAAAAAAGGTTAGCTTTCTGGGAAAATATGCGGTTTTATCTGTTTAAAACTATTTACGAGTTCTGTGGTATCGTACATATATATATATATATATATATATATATATATATATATATATTCAAATGGGAGAAAGAATAAATGGAGTAAAAATCCATAGTTCGTAGCATTATTTCCACTTCTACTATGGAAAATCCAACAGTTACAAAATTTTATATCGAGAGTACTATGGTGATGGGGGGTTAGGGTGTAGAGTTCTCGTTGTTAATTGTTGCTTGTATCAGAAGGTAGATTAATAGTAGCAGTCCGGGACAGCCGTTAGTGTGGCCTAAAGGTTCAACAAGCGATCAAATTGAGGTCACCATAACATAAACAAAATAACATACGAAAGAGAAGGGTATATCAAAAACACTTTGTATTTAAATACAACATCAATGAATAGTACAATGTTTCTTGATTTACACGCACAAAGTCCGTTATAAAATGTTCATTCATAGAAGAGAAATCCGATTATTAAAAGAATATAAGTGTCTTTTGTTAATACTTAAGTTCATGACGTGCTGGTCACAGGAGATGAAAGGTGAGGTCAATGGGTTGGTAGGAGTCCTTTGATATCTCCGTTGGTGAAGGAAGGCTGAAGGCATCGGGTTTCACGGGTGAGAAAAGCGTAGCGACATTCACTGACGGTACTTCAAAGCTTTCTGTCTTAGAAGTGAATTTATCGCTCTATTTATGTGTGCCCTTCGGATCAGAGTCAGTCTGCTGAAACAAACTGTTGGGTATGGCGCGGAGCTGTTTAATTGGTGGAAAATTGTTTATCATTCTTTTTATTTCTTTTTAGTTTTCCACCGGAAATTCTGCGTGGAGCCGGGTGCGCAGAGACCAGTATTGGTCATTTGCTGTCTAAACCTCTGAGGGTTAATATCCGGTCCTTCGCTTGCTCCGTGCCACCACATAACTTTCGCCCCAGTAAACGGAGTTGTTGTTGTTGTTTTTTTTTTGTTTTTTTTTTTGTTTTTTTTTTAGTAATAAAAATATGTGTTTTCTTTCTTCCATTTAACCGTTCTACCGGACTTCGTTCTAGTTTCTGGTTTGTTATCATTAGTTTCTTCGGAACAAGATAGGGAGTTATCCAAATCCGGTCTTGATCCAATGGAATCTTTTGATTTTATATTTTCAGAAATATATGCAGGTTTTAGTCTATCTATTGAAACATTACTATGTACGTCATCCGATCTTTTAATAGTAAAATATTTTTCATGACGACTTAATACTTGGAATGGGCCTGTGTATGGAGCTTCCAATGGCTTTCTTACTCTGTCTGTTCTTAGCCAGATACTTTTACATGTTTGTAAATCTTTTGGAATGTAAGAATTAGGTATTGTATGCAGGTGTCCCCTGGATAATTTGTCCATGTCAAATTTTTGCATCTCGTCGGCTAGAATTTTAACGTGCGAGTTTGTCATTTCACTATTCTCGTTCTTGATAGAGTCAATTAACAATCGGGGGACTTGTGCATGACTCCCTGTTACTGCAGTAAATGAAGAATAGTTTGATTCGTTAGGTGTTATCCTCATTCCCAAAAGGACGATAGGAAGAGCTGACAACCACGATTCTTTCCTGGCTATAATAGCCGTTTTTAAAGTTCTGTGTGCTCGCTCAACTAATCCATTCGTTTGCGGATGGTACGCCGTTGTTCGTAATCTGTGGAAGCCTATTATTTTTGATAGTTCTGAGAATAATTCGGATTCAAATTGGCTTCCTCTGTCCGTAACGACATGAAGAGGAACCCCGAATCGGGAGATCCACAGATTGACAAAAGCCGTTGATATTGATTTTGCCGTAATTTCTGTTATTGGGCATGCTTCTATCCATCTCGTATTTCTATCAATGCATGTTAATAAATATCGATATGGTGAAAAATAAGGGTCAGTTTGGTTCTTTACTGGTAGTAAGGGACCGACAATATCCACATGCACCGTTTCAAAACGACTGGAAGGTAATTCAAATGGATTTACTTTGCTCTTTGTGTGTTTTATTATTTTTGCTTGTTGGCAGTGCTGGCATTCTGTGCACCAGGTTTTTATTGACTTGTCCATCTTCGGCCAATAGTATCTGGATTTTATTATTTTTCTTGAAGATGTTATTCCTGGATGTGATAGATTATGCAGACTGTCAAATACCGATTTTCTGAGCTTTTCAGTCACAAAAGGTCGTGGAAAAGGTAATGTCGTGTCACATAATATGGTTTCATTTTGATTTATTGTGTATGGTTTCAGTTGATCTTTGAATGCCTGAATTTCATTGTCAGTAGCTTGATGCTTCATTATTTCTTGTAAGTCACATATATCAATAGTGATCGCGTTGACAGGTCGTGATAAACAATCAGCTACTATATTTTGTGAACCTCTTATATGTGAAATGTCATTTACATATTCGCTGATAAAACAGAGGTGACGCTGTTGTCTATCTGATTTTAAGGAAGACTGGCTTTTAAAAGCACTGCAAAGTGGTTTGTGATCCGTCAGTAACATTACATTTCTGCCTTCTATTAAATGTTTAAAATGGAGTACTGCTAGATAGGCAGCTAGTAGTTCTCTGTCAAAAGTAGAATATTTTTGTTGGGTTTGGGATAATTTCTTTGAAAAGAAACCTATGGGGATGGGTTGATTATCAATCATTTGATGAAGTGCTGCACCCACCGCATAATTCGAACTGTCTGTTACAAGTTGATAGTTGTTAGCTTTCGAGCTGGGGAAAGCCAAAACAGTTACATTTGATAAAGACTTTTTCATATTTTCGAAAGATTCAATTTCTTCCTTTGTTAGGGTTAATGACTTGGAATTTTGGTTTAAACGTATTTTTTCCGTGAGAGGTAGTATGATATCGCTGAAATTTGGCACAAGTTTTCTGTAAAAATTTGCCATTCCGATGAATCGGCGTAGTGATTTGGAATCGTTTGGTTGAGGAAATTCACTTAATTCATTCAACTTTTTAGCACTGGGTTTGAGACCACTAGCAGAAATATGAAATCCTAAAAAGTCTAATTCATTAGCACTAAATATGCATTTGGAGAGACAAATTTTAAAATCGTACTCACTCAGTTTTTGTAGTACTAGGTCGATATGCTTGGAATGAGTTTCTTCATCTTCTGAGAATATAAGGATATCGTCGATATATACAAAGGTATAATCAGTATCACGAAAGATATTGTCCATCATTCTCTGAAAAGTACATGATGCGTTCCGTAGTCCGAAAGGCATATAGTTATATTCAAATAACCCAAAAGGGGTAGAGATGGCTGTCTTGCAAACATCCTCCGGATGTACAGGTATCTGATGATAAGCAGACGACAGGTCTATCTTTGAAAAGAACTTCTTATTATGAAGCTTCGAAGACAAGGAATTTATATTTGGGACTTGATATCTATCGGCTTTTGTTATGGTATTTAAATGTCTGTAATCGCCAACAGGTCTATATGTGCCGTCTGACTTCGGTACCATATGTAAGGCTGAACTCCATTCAGAGTTTGAAGGGGAAATTATTCCTGCCTTTAGGAGTTTCTTGAATTCCTCTTTTGCAATTTCACATCTCTGAGCTGATAATTGTCTGGCTCTGGAGAAAGTAGGAGGGTTGCTACCAGTTTCTATTCTATGGAATATCTTTGGTTTTGTTGCATTCGTGTCGCGATGAGGAGAAATTAAGTTTGGGTATTTCTCCAGAATTGCTCGTACCATTTTGTTAGCATCTTTATTCGGTACTAAATCTATATTCATGATAATAGACGATGGATGTGCATCGGATTGTCTATTAGTCATTTTATCAATCAGCTTATTGTTTGTGCAGTCCACCATTAGCCCGAAATGGTTTAGGAAATCGTATCCTAGGAGTGGCTGAGCAGTTTCGGCTATTATAAATGTCCAGGTAAATTCTCGTCTGAGGTTCCGTAGTGTTAGATTCAGTACTGCTTGTCCTGAGCATTCAATCTTTTGACCGTTGGCAGACACTAAAGAGATATTGGTTGGGTATGTTACAGCTCCGCTTAAATATCTCTTCGGAAGTATAGATACGGCAGCTCCTGTATCCACAATAAAATTTAAACTTTGAGCTCCTAACCGTGCGGCTACAATGAGAAGCGGCGAGGAAATGGAAGCTAACACCTCTCGCCTAGTTAGTTTTCCGAAATCTCACGAGGAACTGGTGAATTTGGGCGAGAGTTGGGTTGCATTTGAACATTCCGTTTATTTGGCCATCTGCACCACGGCTTACAAAATTTTGCACGTTCCGCAAAGTATAAATGCGCTCGGCAAATTAGAGGTTTTTGGTCCTTGTTAAAAGGGCGAACACTGGTAGGGAATTTATTTTCACTGTGGGAACAGCCATGTATCCTTTTAGTTTCATTTTTATTTTGCTGTTCATCCCTTTGCTTCCCCGAAATCTGTCGAATATATGCGGTGTCTTGTTTGTTAAAATATAATAGTAAGTCATCCGCCATTCTTCCAAGGCGATCTGTGTCTAAATCGACTTGTGCCGCTACCACTGGTTTAATGGAGTGAGGTAGGGCTTGAATAAATTTGTGACGTACGATATCGTCCCCTACGCCAATTCGGCTTGCTAATGACATAAGTTCATTCAGGTATACTGAGGGACGACCTGTTACAGTCGATGACGACATTAATTTGTCCAGCATCTCTGGTTTTGTTTTCTCGTAAGCGCCCGTCACTGCTTCTCTTAGTGCGTCGTAATCTTTTGATTGCAGTATAGTTGGCTGTATATTTCCTACTACGTCCACAGGGAGAGCTGCCAAAGTGTTAAAAAATTTTTGACTGGTCTGTCTTATATTTGCAATATTAAATTGCGCCTCCATTATCGCAAACCAAGCTATTACGTTTGATTCAATGAAGTTTGGTGGTTTTATCGCAACAGCTTGGATTGGTTGGTTTTGATTAATTGTAGTTTCTTCAGCGTCATCTGCCATGTTTTTGGTTTGTGTTGAATAAAAATTCTAATTTTGTGACAGTTCAATTTTTTTTTTTTTTTTTTTTTTTTTTTTGTTTGTTCGTGCGTGTATATATTTGTGTTAAAATCACGTCTTGGTCACCACTTATGGTGATGGGGGGTTAGGGTGTAGAGTTCTCGTTGTTAATTGTTGCTTGTATCAGAAGGTAGATTAATAGTAGCAGTCCGGGACAGCCGTTAGTGTGGCCTAAAGGTTCAACAAGCGATCAAATTGAGGTCACCATAACATAAACAAAATAACATACGAAAGAGAAGGGTATATCAAAAACACTTTGTATTTAAATACAACATCAATGAATAGTACAATGTTTCTTGATTTACACGCACAAAGTCCGTTATAAAATGTTCATTCATAGAAGAGAAATCCGATTATTAAAAGAATATAAGTGTCTTTTGTTAATACTTAAGTTCATGACGTGCTGGTCACAGGAGATGAAAGGTGAGGTCAATGGGTTGGTAGGAGTCCTTTGATATCTCCGTTGGTGAAGGAAGGCTGAAGGCATCGGGTTTCACGGGTGAGAAAAGCGTAGCGACATTCACTGACGGTACTTCAAAGCTTTCTGTCTTAGAAGTGAATTTATCGCTCTATTTATGTGTGCCCTTCGGATCAGAGTCAGTCTGCTGAAACAAACTGTTGGGTATGGCGCGGAGCTGTTTAATTGGTGGAAAATTGTTTATCATTCTTTTTATTTCTTTTTAGTTTTCCACCGGAAATTCTGCGTGGAGCCGGGTGCGCAGAGACCAGTATTGGTCATTTGCTGTCTAAACCTCTGAGGGTTAATATCCGGTCCTTCGCTTGCTCCGTGCCACCACAGTACCAAGAATTCATTTAAAACTAGGTTGTATCAACATATATTATCTTTCACCAACAACGCGTACAGAAATAGGACTTCCCTTTCTAAATATTATTGGAACTTCAAAAAGTTAATAAAACCTATACGGCAAAATGGAAGATATCCAAAAAACTAGAATTTGTAACTCTTTAAGTGAACCGTAGTTCTTATGTTTACAAAAAAATTAGAGTTAAAGGTTTACTGACAAAAAGGCTTTATTTAACCAGAGGACTGAATTAACGGTAACTTGCCAACACAGTTTATCTTTTACCTTAAAACATAGTTAAATTTTAAAAACTTACGTATTACCATTTTTTATAACCATAATTTATGAATATATAATGGTCCACCCTCTACGACTAAGTACCTTATTTTGTTTATTCAACTTTAATATGGCTATGTATCGCTAAACAATAAGTATTATTATTTATCTTATATAGATGTTCCACATTTCTAATTTTATCTACTGCCCCTTTAAGAAGCTTCCTGCATATAATTATTTTTAAAATTTTTCTGTTAATTTTACGTCTGATCAACCTATCCCTCCCTTCTACAGCCTTTAAAAAAATTGAAGGTCATATTTGTCTACAATCTGAATACATTTGTCGTTGACATATTTTCCGCAATCACCAACGATGACATGTCTGTATTCTAGTTTATCATGACATGAAGAGATAATTCGCCCACCTCTACCCTCTGATCATATATTTTTTTTATTTAGCGTAGATCGGACATTTAATTCGTTAATCAAGACATACCCACAAGTCTAATTTTAATTCTGAGATTATGCCACCCCCCACCACCACCTTTCGGAAAAAAGGTAATAATTTGTTTTTAAATTTCCTTAAAAATCATTTCTTCACCAGTTACTTACCATCGCCTGAAGAAGTATTGAAACATGAAACTTTTTGTGTAGCGAATTAAAAATGTTTTTATTATAATCTCTTATAAAAAAAATTATATATATATATATATATATATATATATATATATATATATATATATATATATATATGAGTGTGTTGTGTGTCTGTCTGTATGTGTGCAGAAATTTTAATTTATATAAATTTATTAAAACCACAACAATCACATTTATAAATAGTGACATTTAATCATTCTTGTCTTTATCAGTTAACGGCCATTCCTTTATATGACTACGTATTAAGTAGATGTATGCACAATGTTTTGCACCCAACTCTAAATTAATATATTAGTCATAGAACTTCCACCTTACACTGTAGATTAACTTGCCACTTATCCAGTCGAAGTGTGATCTGTGCTCATATTGTCTAACACGGATTTTAATGTAGTGGACTGCCTTTCTCGTGCAAATGTCAAATAATATTTGTATACTAAACTATATTAACGTCAAAAACACAGCTTAAGATCTTAGAAGCCTTTATTATAAAAGTAACGAACCTAAAGCTGAATAAAATTATTTTAATTAAGGTACTTGTGTCTTGTATTTAATAACTTGTATTTGACAACATTTAAATATTCTGTCCAGAGAAAAATCGTACGTGCGTGTTGACTCGTGCGTGACACCATACAAATCCATGCGATTTAAACAATGATTTTTTAGAAACAATTAGCATCTATAATCCATTTAGTAATTCATTCAATGCTTTTCTTTGATTTCAGTCCACTGAAGTGGAACACGTGAAGGTGTAGTTAGTGCTGTGGTTCAACGTTGTGTCTGCTTATTTCAAACTTGTTAGGGATTTCCAAGTTAGCAATACCTACAAATGTGGCACTGGCTGTCTGGTTAGGATCGATGTCTTCGTCACGACTCCAATATGTGACACCGCCGGCTTCGTTTAGGGTCGCGGTCGATGTCTTTGTCGCGGCACTAATATGTGACACTGCCGGTTTTGTTTAGGGTCGAGGTCTTGTATACGGCACCAACATGTGCCTCACACCAACCGTCGCAGAGGCAATATGTGACACCCACTGGCGGTCGAATCCTGGTTTACCACGGCACCAATATGGGACGCCCACTGGCGTGGTCGCGGTGGCCGCAGCGCCAATATGTGACGTCCACTGGTCACGTCGCCAATATGTGACACCGCGCCGTCGGCCTGTGGTCAATTCCCAGTTGCGGCGCAAAGCTGTAAGGGTTCTTCCACCAGCGTTTTGGGGTTGGCTTTTTGTCGCTGCCACCAGCCTGTGTCCCGGTCGATCTGGTTGTTTTCCGGTTCGATATCAGCTTTGTCGTTCTCAGCTCGCCTCCAACGTCTGGTTACCGAAGTAACTGCTTTGATTTCCAGTCTAACCTACCCACGTTGAGACTTTGATCTTAGGTAGACGAAATCAATCAGGCGTCGGGCCGTAGTGCAAGCTGAATCCGAGGTAAAGGTGATACCGCACAAACGTAGTAAAAGAAATAATAAAACAAACTCAAGAGGTTCAAATATGTTGAGAAATAACAATTATCTTTATCTGTCTGTTGAATACAGGAGTGCGTTTCTCTCCCAGCCTGTTTCTATGGATTCGTGACACTTTTTGCGTTTCTTAAGCGAGTTTTGGTACCTTAAGTCGTTCTTCAATAAAAATTGCTTTTGGTAGGAAGACTAAGTCGAAAGGCGTGGAATCTTGGTCACCTCCTGCGAGGCGCTATTCTCCGAGCCCAACTGCTCTCGTACTCAACTGCCTCTGGAACTCCACTCTCTGGAACTGCACTGCTTGTAACGCCCGGGGCCGTTCGTTTATATGGACACCGACCAAAACCCGTTGTGGGGCCGGACATGGTTTAGGTTCCTCGGTAATTGTCGATTCACAACAAGAATTCTCTTTGTCCTCAGAATAGGAAAATTAATTACTTCCCATTTTTGGAAGATTAATCACTTTCCGACCGTGAGGAGAGGTTGGAGGAGAATTATCCTCCTAGACTCTTCCTTTCTCATATTGATATCTCATACCAATCCTCTCAGTGGGTGTTAGCAACTTCCCCGCCTTTCTCATACATTCACCTTCGCCTATCATTCACGCCACCACTTGGCCAATGATTGCTCGGCAGTGTGGGTGTGGATAGACTGGCCCTCTTAAAATCATCCAGAAAAATTATATTTTTCTTCTTCTTTTCTATCGGCCAGAATTTTTATGAATTCCACATTGCCATAATTAAATTTTTATCATATCTTATCCTGAGCCACCCAAAATCCACTTAGCAGAATCTCTACTGACTCATTAATCACTGTCAAAACGCGACACTTGGTTTCTCCGCTAGTCAACTTTTAATTGGGTGATCGTGTTTACCTGAGAATCAAATTCTTTATTTTCTCATGTCTTAAAATTCTCGTATCACCTTTGCTCACTTTTGATGACGTTGTGTCTGTCGTCAACAGTTTGAATAAGTAATAATAATACTTTTTTTACGCGATTCCTTTCTCATGCCCTGGATCCGTACATATAACAGATGGCTTTCTTCGTAGGGGCCCAAGAATAAAATTAAATGGTATCTCCGAAAGATAACTAATACTGATCTTCTCTGCCTGTATGTGGTTGACCGAAGCCGAATTTTTTTTTATGGCCGCCATGTGTGGTTGGCTTTGTCTTTCTTTCCCGAATTCTGTTTCCCTTGGCGCGTCACCCACTTGTCATGACGTTAATTAATTTTGATAGAATCTTAAATCCCGCTTTCTCTTACGGATTTTCTGTCTTTTGCGAAACGTATCTTTCTTCGTATATAAAATAAAATCTTTTCCCATCTATTTTTTTTTATTGTCGCTCGGTCTGTCTTTCGATATAGCCTTTTCTCGCCTTAAGTATTTCCCGTTTTTAATTTCTATGGTTAATTAGTTAGCCAATTACCATAGCTAAATAGTGTCACACAAGTCTGTAGATGATATTGACATTTGTAAGGATCAATCTGACATAATTATCTGACAGACTGCTTTAAACAGAGGCTCGATTGTCATTTGCATATTCCACACAGGTGTACAGTATTCGACAGATTCATAAAAGTGCTAAGGCAGTTAATTTGAATGCGTGGATGTCGGTTCCCCGTTTTGTTCATGATAAGTTTTACAGGGGAGCCAACATTCGTTATATGTTTAGGATGTGAAGGGAAAATGACTGCATTCTGTACGTTGCCACGCCCAGTATTTGAAAAATGTAGGACGTTCGAGCGTTTGCCCACACCACTGAGTCTTAAGTTTGCTTGAATGGAATAAACACCCTTGGGGTTTTTGATAGATGAATTTGATTTCAAAGATCGTTTCTAATAGTACACCTAAAGGTCTCAAGGATTACTGTCAATCACTCTTTCACTGTTACTTATGCTTAACAACACCATATCCTTCGAAGAAATAGAATAATGATTGACAGAAATCCTTAGTTTCTCGTTCGAAACAAAGAAATTATGTAGTATCTGTCCTCTTATATGACAGTGAATGCTGGACAATTTCGTCACAGATGAAGAAGAGACTTGAAGCAGCAGAAATGTGGTTCTACAGAAGGATGCTGAGAATATTATAGATCGAACATGTGATCATCGACGAAGTTCTAGAGACAATGGAAACAAAAAAAAGGCTTAACATCAGTAAAAGTTGAAATTTCTGGGGCACATAATGAGGAAATAGAGCTTGGAAAATTTAATACTCACAGGACAGATTGAAGGTAAGAGAGACAGAGGTAAGCAACGCATGTTCTACCTGGCGAGCTTGAGTAAATAGACGGCGGATAAGAGTTTATGAGAGACAGAAAAAAGACAAAATCTGTTAATAGCTACAAAGGACAAGAAATTGTGGCGAGCTATGATGGCCCCCGCCCTGAAGGGAGATGGCACAAAGAAGAAGAAGAAGAAGAAGAAGAAGAAGAAGAAGAAGAAGAAGAAGAAGAAGAAGAAGAAGAAAGAAAGAAAAAAGAAAGAAAAAATTTACAGAATCCTGCATGTATTAAGTAAAGTTGGTTGGCTGTCTGTGAACAGCAAGGATGGGAAAACACCTTGTGGTTGTCTGTTCTTCTCGGCGCTATTTGATCTGCTCCACATAATAAAATCTGTGCTTTTCTAGAAATCTTCATATAGATTTTACTGTGGCTTAATTCTTTAGCATTTCGATTTTCCTATCAAGAGAGAAAACAAACGTTCATATGCTTAAATAAAACCTCTGTATGTCGAAAGAAAATGTACTGAAACGTAGTTGAGAAACAAATTTCATTTATTGAATTCGAGTTATTTTCTCGGTTGCAAACGTAAACTGAAAAATTCAACTGGTTCAACGCAGAGGAATTAGATAACTTGACCTCGAATTTTAGACCCGAATCACTGAGGTGTGCCAACAAAGAACGTAACACGATGCAATCATGAAAGCGTTAGTGCAATGTGTGCAATGCGATGCCGATAGACTTGCCTGCGGCTCTTATGGGGGAAAATGTCGAACACATTATCAGTATTCGATAACCAACTCCGGAAAGGCATTACGTTTCGTTGAGAAATACGGTGAAATCCTGGTGGTTAAAAGTATCTTAAATTCTTATTGATATCCTTTACCTATCTATCTATCTATCTATCTGTATAAATATATATATATATAGATAGATAGATAGATAGATAGATAGATAGATAGATAGATAGATAGATAGATATAGTCGGTAATGCTTAAATATCGTATATAATGCGTTAAAAAATTACTTTCTCCGTGTGCTGATGGACTACGGGTGAGAGTCTCCAACTGATTTCAAATTGGTCGGGTTTCGATCCCAGCTTGAAGCAATCGCATGTCAATCCACACTGATGAGTTGTGATTCAGCGAAACAGGCTGTCTGTGGATGACTATATGTATGTGTATATACATACACACACACACACACACACATATATATATATATATATATATATATATATATATGAAGAGTGGCTGAAAATGTTTGATCATTTGATCCAATTTTGGGAAGTGTCATGCGTGGAACTTTTCAAAACTTATATACACATATGTCTGTGTGTGTGTGTGAAGAAAGTTAAAATAAAAAACTTTTACACTCAAAGAATTAATCAGGTCTAACTGAAGTAGCTAAGCATCAGGTATATTTTTAACGAAAGGCTATGTTGTAACATATAGATATATATATATATGCATGTATTTATATATATATATATGCATGTATTTATATATATATATATATATATATATATATATATATATATATATATATATATATATATATATATATGCATGTATTTATATATTTATATATATCTGTCCGAACTTTTTGTTAAAATGAACGAAATTTAAAGAGTATTTTATGTCTAATGGAGCTGAACATTATTTTTATGTTTAGATGCATTTAAACGGATTAAATTTTATTTCAGAGAACAATAAAATTAAATTTTGTTTGATTAAAACCCTGCTAACATGGAAGTGCCCAAGAATCATTTGAGGCACATAATGCTTTATGAGTTCAAGAAAGGAAACTCAGCAGCTGAAGCGGATAGAAACATTCACTCAGTTTATGGAGAGGAATGTGTGAATGAAAGAACTTGCAGAAGATGGTTTGCAAAATTCAGAGGTGGAGATTTCACCCTTGAAGATGAAGATCGAACCGGACGTCCAGTTGAGTTTGATGTAAAGCTTCTTGAAGCAGCCCTTGAAGAAAATCCTGCTTTATCAGTTGAGGAATTGGCATTGGTTCTCAGTTCAAACCATACAAGTGTTCATCGTCATCTTCAACAACTTGGAAAAGTTCCTAAACTTGGAAAATGGGTGCCTCATGAATTGTCTGAAAACAACCTCAAATCCTGAGTTGACATCTGCTCTTCTCTTCATTCTCGCCAACTTATTTCACCTTTTTTGGATAGACTTGTGACCGACGACGAAAAAATGGATCTTTTATCGAAATGTTAAGCGTCGTAGACAGTGGCTTGGTAAAGGGGAAGGACCCCAGCCACAGCCAAGAAGGGAACTTCATGGGCAAAAGGTTCTTCTTTCAATCTGGTGGAATTGCCAAGGAATAATACACTTTGAATTCTTACCACCTAATGCAACAATTAATGCTCAAATATACTGTCAGCAATTAGAGCGTTTGAACCAAGCTTTGAGGAAAAGAAGACCTGCTCTAGTGAATCGAAAACGGGTGATGTTTCATCAGAACAATGCGCGACCATACACAACAAGAATCACGTCACAAAAGATCGAAGAACTTGGTTGGGAGAAAATTCCTCATCCACCTTATTCTCCCGATCTTGCTCATTCAGACAACCATTTGTTTCGTAGCTTACAGAATAATTTGGAAGAAACAGCTTTTGTAACCCAGGAAGAGGTTAAAACTGACATTTGTGAGTTCTTTGAATCAAAGCCAAAAGAA
This sequence comes from Acanthosepion esculentum, assembly GCA_964036315.1. NCBI lineage: Eukaryota > Metazoa > Mollusca > Cephalopoda > Sepiida > Sepiidae > Acanthosepion > Acanthosepion esculentum. The sequence continues at coordinate 88,667,601 of OZ038490.1, read as the reverse complement.
TTTTACAGTAATGGAATTAGTAAGCTTGTTAATAGATGGAAGGAAGTCATAGATAATCAGGGAAAATACATTGTTGATTGAATCTGTAATTCAATACGATAAAATTATTAGAATTACACCTGTTCAACGAAAAAAAAAAAGAAAACTGTTATTCAGCAAAATCAGACCTCAGGCTCAAGAGCGGCCTCAGTAATATGGCAAAAGCGAACTGTTGCCCGGGTCAGTTTTCATGGTGACCTTCCCTTGGCATAATTAATCTATTGGCCGGTCTCCCTTTCAACGTCGGCGCAGACGTAGATGTCCATGGAATTCAAATCAGAAGAGATAGAACGCCACATGTCGGTAGTAAAATGATCCTGAAAACCCTTGGCCAATACATCCTGGATTGCATGGGTCATGTGGCAGCGAGCAGAGTTCTACTGGAAGACATATGATCTCTTTCACCTACTCGATCCAGAGCTTACTTTTATTGGGGGGGGGGGGATTATTCCGCTTGTGAATACCAGGTGTTGTAAGCTTGAATGCGCGAGTGGTGTAACAGATAATGACTCGGAATTGTTAATCGGAGAGCCGAGTTCCAATCCTCATTGGGCTCGTTATATTCACTTACGCGCAAATACGTCTGGGAAAGGTATGAATCCACCTCTTCTCCCTCCAGCTATGGGTTAATTAGTAAGACGTTTATCCCTAAATTATTATTATTATCTCAAAACAATATTACAATCTAAAAATATTTTCTGGCTTTTAATAACCTACAAATGGTTGATAAGCCGTCGAAAATGAATTAGTCAATCAATCTGTGTTGTGAGTATCAAATTTTACAAGCCCTCCTTCCTCATTATGTGCCCTAAAAATTTCAGCTGCCTCTTTCTAGTGTTAATTATAGATGTCCTTTTTGTTTCCATTTTCTCTAAAACTTCGTTGTTGCTCACATGTTCGGTCTATGGTATTCTCAGCATCCTTTTATAGAACCATATTTCTGCTTCTTCAAGTCTCTTATTCGTCTGTGGCGAGATTGACCGCCATTCATTGAAATGTAAGAGGTCTGATATTACATAACAGTTCAGTACTCTTTTCTTTGTTTCTAACGAAATTTTCTTTTCTTAATACTTTGTTTAGCATTTAGAAGGCATCTTTCTCTGTCCCAATGCACCTTCAAATTCCAATGCTGCACTGTCCATCCTCTGTTAAAACATTTCCCAGATATTTAAATTGTTGTTACTTGTTTGATTTTAGTATCTCCGATTTGTAATTCGCATGTTGTGCTGTTCCACTTTCCTCTTATTACATAGAATGTTAAACATTGACCTCTATGCCTTGGACTTAATTGACCCATATAAACAACTTTGACCTCAACAAAAATAAAATGTAAATTGAAATACCTTATGAAAGATGTCGAGAATCACAAACATGAAATTGCAACTTACAAAAGAAAGCAGATCCTCAAAAAATATCAAAATTTCCTATTAATTCGCATTAAATAAAAGAGGCAAAAATAACGCCACTCCAATAAATATTATTACAACTTACAGACTTAGAGATAAAACCAATATTTACGTTATATTAAACAAGAACGGCAATAACTCAAAACTACTCTCAGTGGCATGACCAAATTTGTTAAACTTCGAGAAATATGCAAGATTTATATAAATAAAAAAAAACATAAACAATATTATCACTGTCAACTATGCAGAAATTGGATCTACGAAGCTAACAAAATTGTAGATGATAACAAAACCGGCTTCTTATACGAGGTCAAAATACACACACCCGGCACCCCGCTTAGTTTTAATATTTCTCAAATTCTGACTCCAGTTTATCAACCGTCCAAAACAATCAACCAAATTATTCTCCCACACACACACCAAACAGATATAATATCAACGGATTCTTAAAAAGTCTACACACAGAAACCTCACAATAACACGTTATATCGGGGTCAAGTCAGTAATTTTCAAGTTGTAAACTTATTAATCCGGATGGAGATCAATCGTGACATTGTGCACCAAACAAAGTGGAGCAGGTGTAAAAAGGATAAACCATCGACCCACTGGAAATTATAATTTATAAAGATCAATAGACATAAGACTCAAGACTGTAATTACAAAAAACACTAGACATACTATCAGTACCGGATATCTTCTGCATATAATAAAGCCGTAGGCTGAATAACGAACACTACATGTCGAGAATGCACTTGGATATTGAGCCAAATGTATAGAAGTGCAATTTTGTCAAAGTTAATTCGGTAACAACTAGCACAGCAAAAATCAAGTCTTTTAAAAATGGAACCAAAACATAAATTTAATTTCTGTTTACACTATTCTTAATGAAGCCATCCATGCAGCCAAAATTTCCAGTGAAAAAAGCACGTCATTATTGTTGACTTTAGCAGCCAGAGCGCCAACCGGCGATACGTAGATGGCGTAAATGGAAAAGCTATATTAGATTCGAAAAAGAAGTCCTACCGCATTTGAAAATGGAAGTAATCGTAATTTTATATGTTAAATCGAGTTATTATTCCCCTTTATTATTAATAACATAATCACATCTATTTGGGAAATTGCTAATCCTTCGGGCATAAAACTATTCGGATTTCGATGTAAAATAAAAGACTCAATATCAATTTTAACCTCTTTCCCTTTTAAAATAAAATTACAAAGATATGAAAAGATGACAGTCAGATGGAGCTTAATGAAGTGAGTAAGGTCGATAAGGTGAAACATCCACATTTACGACCATAACCTTTTCTAGAATTATTTGGGCAATATATGATCTTGCATTATCGTATAAGTGCAACAAGCCTTTACGATTAACCAATGACAGGAATATTTTCTGCAAATTTTTATGTAATGATGCAAAATTCTCCGCATTAACTGTTTCGTTTTGGTTTAGCACTTCATGGTAGACGAGATCCTTAATGTCTTACGAAATACAGAGTAAAACTTTTTTCGGGTGTAGTAGTGGTTTTGGCGATAGATACTCCTTTTTCAGTGAGTGTTAGCCATTGACGTTTTCGTTGGATATGATTATAGAGAACCCACTTTTCATCACTTGTAATGCTTCTACCAAGGTTCAGTAGCAAGTCGACTCTTCAATGAAAAGCAGAGGGCAACACTTTAATTAAACTGAGAGACAATCAGATCCAATTAACCAAGATTATATATCTTTTCGAGTTCATAAAGGCGGCTTATGATCCAAGTATGAGTTTATTGAACCGTTTTACAAATTCTCGTATAATTTGTTTAGGATTTTCGTTAACTGCCATTTACTGACGTTCAATATTAACAGAACTTGATCGTTAAAATCGATGGAATTTTTCGAGAGAATGTTTTTCCGGTCGAAATTGGCCAAACATGTTCGGACACTTCAAGTGACTGATAAAAGGATACAGCCAACACATTGTTTTTTTGTATCATGAGTCCCAAAAATTTAACTTGAATTATCCTTCAAAATATAAAAAAAGTCAAAACTATACAAAATATGCAACATACAAAGGATACGATAGAAAAAATACAAAATATCCCACTCGGTTGCATACCAAAGTTTGAAGCTCTGTGAAGGATCTTCCAGTCCACTCAAAGACGTTGCCAATCAAAGTTTCTTCTGTCTGCTTCTTCTTTTAGTTAAGGTGGTACCTTGTAGGATGGTAGTAGAAAGATTGTTGGCACATATTACGTAGCCATACCATTTCAAATCTGTCTTTTAGACTATGACGTCTTCCAAAAGGTCTGTTTCTTGTGTGATGATGTCTCGCACTGTGTCATTTGTGACGCTGACTATATAGATGACTATGGTAGTTCTGTAGCATCTCATTTCGAATGCTGAGATTATTCGCTGTAATTCTATTGTCAATATCCAAGATTCACAGACGTATAGAAAGATTGAGCATACACTGTACAAAACATACAACATTCAAAAAATACAATGTTTCAATTTTTTTTAAATATATATATATATATATATATATATACACACACACATATATATATATATATATATATATATATATATATATATATATATATATATATATATATATATATATATATATTCCAACACTCTCCAATCACAGAAAGTAGATTTTTTTTTTTTGGTTCTAAGATCTGTATCATCAAAATATACTCCAAGATTTTATCTCGGAAAAGCAAATTGGAAAATTTTCGTAAAATCCCTCGATCAACTTATCAATGCCATACCTCCAGAACCCGATCGCTAGGATAATTTTTATCGACATTTTGTAAAGTAACAGAGGACTGCATAGCTAGAAGCTGTAGAAGCAATCACACTCGGGATTGATTTACAATATCAAGCGAACCTATGACGGGTATGCAAACCTGTATGAATAAAATCTGTTTAAGAGAATGTAAAATTGAAGTTGAGAGAATCAGTTTTGCCTCTGCTGAGACAAGAAAGGTAACAGTGATTGCAGAAATTGATAGAATGCACAGTTATGGTAATGTTAATCACGAAAGGGTAAAGGTTATTTTAAAAATTGTGGCGAGCCATGATCGCCCACGCCCTGAAAGGACAAGACAATACATAAGAAACTATTTTTTTCTCTACTCACTTTATAAGAAATTCATAATGAAAAGAATATTCCTGAAGGTCGACGTTATATTATTACGCTAGAAGCTGGCGTCAGCCCAGCCACCTTTTGCTGCAGTAAAGTTCGGATCTTAACTCTATGCGTCAAAGATAGCACTGAAATGCGATTTCTGTGCTAAAAGTTTCAATTTCAAACTATCTCTGCTATAATATATCTCCGTTATTGCTATTGTAGTAGAATTAGGTAGTAATATCATACGAAAATATACACTTTCCTCTTTACTAAGTGAGTGACAAAGAAAACATTCTCTCCCTCTCTTCTATATATTTCCTTTCCTTTCCGTCCTTCTATTGTTCCTATCCTCGGCAACGGACATTAACCCGAACTTAGTTTATGTGGGTCAGTGAACGTCAAAAAAAAAATATCAACCAATGACAACACGTCCCGCCAAAAATTAAACGGGAAACACGGAAAGGACAGGTTTCAGAAACGCGGAAGATGACGGCAAAAACAAAGGAATTTAAAAGGTTTTAAAATACATAACCCGTGGTTGGCATTTTTATTAAGACGCCGACTACGAGTTATCTCGTTACGATTACGAGTTAGCTCATTATGATTACGAGATATCTCGTGCCGACTACGACATTTTCTGATACATTTTCATCTTTGGGTGCCAACAACGCGTTTATTCGCAGCAATACTTTTAGTGTGAAAACAATGTTAAGACTTTCGTTGAAACTATAAATCAACTCCAAAATTTCACTACCTAAGTTGGCTATTAAAAAGTGGCAGTCAACATGTTGAAGATATCAGGAGACTAGTGAAGCGGATAAAACACTTGCTGATTTCCAACTCTTTGGAAAATATTAATGGTATGTCCATAGGGCTTAAGAAACGTTAATTATAAATAAATTCGTTGATCAAAGGCTTCTCATAAGCATAAACTTACTGAAACAACCATGTATTCTGATTCACCACTGCCTTCGGGAAAGCTACTAAGAAGCAAAATGTCCCTGAGATAGAATTTCTACTTCAAATTATATGTTTACATCCTGATGTCTACAGGAAAGAGTGAGAAAACCTGTGATTTTTTGGCAAGTGTTCATATTTTAAAAGACCTTATTTTGCATCTGTGAGTATCCAAAATAAATATCTTAAGAGAAAAATAATTTCCGCACAAAATCTTGGACCACGCCAATAGGTTGTTTATTTTTGTTTTCTCTTTTTCATTTCAAAATAATTAAAATTATGTTCTCATCATCATTTGGATCACAAAAAGTAATGTTCAATTTAACTTCCTTATCGTAAAGAAATGCATATGTAATAATATAATAGATTATGTCTGCACGTACAAAGATCAAATATATCCATAATTTGATTAGTGAAACATTTCCCCACGCAATTTTAATTCAGTTCATTGATCTATCGTATTCCATTATATATATATATATATATATATATATATATATATATATATATATATATATATATATATATATACACTATTGGGTGGCATTTAATCTAGCTTCCACGGTGAGCTCTTTATTGAGCCTTCATCACAATAGGTAGGGTGAGTAGATGTGATAGGCAACAATAAACTACAGAAGAACTCAAAATTGATCGCTGCATGTAAGCACTGCATTAATTTTTAAGCTTACCTTTTAAACGTTCAGCGATAATTCTACTGTCGCCACTTAATTTGAAGACATTTTGATGTATGTAGGTCTTTACTTTTCGTACAAACAATTATTTTTATTTCATGGGTGACTCTCGCCGGATTTCGCAATTATTTTCGATTATACCCAGATATATTTCGAAATGATAAAAATTGTTACCATACAAAAAAAAATTCGTCGCAAAAACATCGCCGAAAACAATCGCAGTAATGAAAACAAGGGAATCCAAAATTTCACGATTGCGAGTCCAGACCCGGATCGAAATGTTTTTAATTTGCTCACGTAGTCGGTCTGATTCCAAAAAGGTATGATATGTTGGGGTACGAACTCTAGGAGTAAAGTTAAATATGTGTGACATAGTGACATTCGCATTTATTATATAGATATATGTTTATATGCATACATAAATATAAATAAATGTACACACACACACACACACATATATATATATATATATACATATATATATATATATATATATATATATATATATATATATATATATATAAAGAAATATAATCTTAAAATGTGCTATATTTATGGGATAAAGTTGTCAATATCAGAGATAGAGCGTGTGTAAATATAAAAGTGAACATAGAAGTCAACACTTAGAGGCGACAGTCTGTTTTATGCTAGATGCCTGACGATTGCATCTAGCATGAAACAGACTGTCGCCTCTAAGTGTTGATTTCTATGTTCACTTTTATATATATATATATATATATATATATATATATATATATATCGTCGTCGGCATCCGTCCGCCTCGAGAGACGTTGGAGTAGCGCGGTGCGCTACTAGCCTGAGCGGTATATATGGAGAACGAGGGCTGCCCAGACGTCTAGTTCCTCCTCTCGGACTTGCTAGCAGAGTCCAAAGGAGAGGATAAACCAATACAGTTTGGTACCAACGCGGCCGCAGGAGTTGCCGGAAGGTAGCACAAAGTGCCGTCCATCCGCCTTCAGGGCTCCACTCCGGGTTTGAATCCAGAGTAGTCCTTCTCCTAGACCAGCTGCCATCAAAGGCTATAGAACCCAGTCTGTCCTGGTATTTACCCATAGCTGGAAGGAGAAGAAGAGGATTCACACCTTTCCCAAGAGTATTAGCACGTAAGTGAATGTAATGGATTCGACTGGAATTGGAACCTTGGCTCTCCGATTCCTCAATATATATATATATATATATATATATATATATATATATATATATATATATATATATATATATATATATATCTCCTTAGGTGTAAGAAAAACAGTGCTCAGCGCAAAATAACAGAGCTATTAAGTATATATTAATAAATATACATAATACCCTACGCCGGCGTACAAACTCCAAGTGGTACTGTCGGCGTAGGGTATTATATATATATATATATATATATATATATATATATATATATATATATATATATATATATATATATATATATATATATATATATATATCTTTGTGAGAAGCATAATTTTGTACTGGACTGTTGAACGCTTTACTCTTGCAAAAGTTAATAAAAATATGTTACAATCACTTTATGTGACTGTCAGAAACAATTCGCTTTACTTTCAAAGATTAAAAAGTAAAACAGATAAAATATTTTTTTTTAAATCCCAGTTACAAAAAGAAGTCTCTAAAAGCTTTTAGGATCAATTTTTCTCAAGAATTGTCCAATGAAAACGCAAGTTACCAAAGTAGAATGAAGGGATAGAAGAATCCTTTGAAATGTACGAAAGAAATTCTAGCATTTGAAACAGAAAAGAAAGATGAACATTTCTTTTTAGTTGACTTGACATAGTAGCCTTGAAAAATTATAAGTATGTGGTGTGGCACTTGTTCTTACCTTCAAAATATCGGTATCCGGCATTACTGCATAGGATCAGTGTAATACCTGTACATCCTGGAAAAATTGTTACACGCCCACACTATATATATATATATATATATATATATATATATATATATATATATATATATATACTATTCATGTTACTTTTTATAAACTCGATATTACACAGAAATTCAAGATGCTATATATATATATATATATGTGTGTGTGTGTGTGTGTGTGTGTGCATATATATATATATATATATATATATATATGTGTGTGTGTGTGTGTGTGTGTGTGTGTGTGTGTGTGCGTGTGTGTATGTGTAATTTGACAGCAACTTTTCTTTTAAACATGTTGTGTTGAATGTCAAATACAACATAGTCCTGCATATTTTCTTTTGCATTTTCGCATATTCATCGCGTCTTTTGAAATTAAAATGATTTTGTAACGTTTATTTAGTTTGTAAAAAATGTAGCAACATGATTCCGCTACAAGACAATTTACAAATGTTTTTAAAAAATTTTGACTCTACATATATATAAGACATTGTTAAAAAAAATTTGACCCTGAAGATGAACAATGATGTTCGAAAGTACTCGGTTATCTTACGGACAATATTTATTTCAATATAATTTTCAAATAAAAAGTCTCATTAGAAAATATGAGAAAATTCAAAAGAGAATATGCAGGACTATGTTGTCTTTGACATTCAACACAACATGTTTAATATATATATATATATATATATATATATATATATATATATATATATATATATATATATATATCAAGTATGTGGTGCAGTTCAATTTATATTACATGAATCATTCATACAAAAAGCAGATATTGAAGTTAATGATATAAATGGCGAGAATACATCTTCGCGAACAAATTTATTAAAATACATTAACCCCGAACCTGTAGATGAATGTTATGATCCCTGTTTTTAATAAATTCCAGTTGCATAAGGTATTTTTATACGAGCTTTCGTCTGTTCATACAGACATCATCAGGTATGGAAATAGATTTGTTTTTTACATCCAGGTAATAACAGGACAACGAAAGATTAGATGTGATCGGAAATATGTTTTTTTAGAAATGTGTTATTGTTAACTGTAAGAAACTTTGTTGTCCTGTTATTACCTGGATGTAAAAAACAAATGTAACTAATTACCTTCAAAGAAACGCGATATCTAAGGTTTAAAATAAAGTTTTAAAAATGTAAAATCTTTCTTGAAGCTTTTATTTTAGTTTTAATTTCAAGCTAATAGATTAAATTTAATATATCCAATAATCAAAATACTTTGCTGTATCTAAAAAAAAATGAAATTCACGGGATGAATTTTTTTTTTCTGTCAGCACAATATAATTCTCTTTATTCAAAAAATCTTTAAAAAATAAAATATACTTTTCTGAAACTTTATTTGAGGAATATTAACTGAGTTAATCTTTAATTAATCTTTTTTTTTAAATATTACTTACTTTTAGCTTAAAATATTGCATGAATGCATTTTTAATACGGTGGTAAGTGTTTATTTAAGCTTTATTAATAAGACAGCTTACTGACAACTGGAAATTTAACTAATTTTTTATTAAACGAGGCACATTTCTGTAAAAATTACTTGAGGAATATAACGTGAGTGCCTTTTTATATAACGTTTAACTACGAAGTAATCTTAAAAATCTAGGTAAATATTCTCCGTAATCTAATATTTTATTGAATTTAGTTACAGCTTTCATCTTCTGATAATTTCATGTATGGTCGTCCATATTTACAAAAATCGGCACGTTTATGCATAGAAAAAAAATTCAAAATTCTTTTTTAAACTACTGGTGGTCGCTGAATTGTAGTAAGTAACCGACATTATTTATTAGTAAATATAGTTTTTACTTAATAACAATATCACCAGACCGGTACAAACTAATACAGAATTTTTAAAGAGTTCAAATTTTATAAATTATTCAAATAAACATTTTTAGAGAATAAAAACAATTCTTATAAAAATTCATTGTTTACCGAAAAAAATGTTTGTCTTAAGACAATAGTTTCCATAGTATATCTTATTCATAAAAGTAATTACAATCTTTCCTAATTAAATAATGTCTTATGACTAATATAAATATTAAGTCGTATAAAAATGAATTCTCGAATTTTCATAAAATTAAGTGGGGGGTAACAGATTTAAAAAATGTTTTAACCAAGATTTTTTTTAAAAAAGAAAGATTTCTGAAATAATTTAATTCGCTTGTAAATAAGGCCTGAAAGTTTCATTAAAATCCGATAATTATTTGATTTTTGCGAAAATTTCCAAATGAATATGCTTTTCACCGCAAAAAAGACGCTAAAATTTCATATACCAATTTTTAACCAAAATTTCGAAAGTTCTAAAAAGGATAAAAAAAATATAATTTATTAATCCAAGAATCCTTTAGTCTTTCCTCTTAATAATAACATAACGATTTTGACGATAAAACTTTGCTTTTATTAAGTTTGGGGCATTTTTTTCATCATTTTCATGGAATCAACGAGACACTAGATAATAAATTCACAACGAGGACCGTTGTCCTGGATATATACAAGGCCCTTGGCAAGGTGTTGAATCGAGGGCTGCTACATAAACTCTCCTGCTATGGAATCTCTGGAAAAGCTCTCTCAATTATCAAGTCCTTCCTATCAAGTCCTTCCTAACGGCCCTGAAGGTTGTTAATAACCAATCGCCGGAAGCCCTTAAGATCAATGCCGGCATTCCACGGGGTTCTCTACTCGGTCCTACCCTATTTCCACTGTTTATTAATGATCTGCCTAAGAGCATACTCCGATTATTAGTGAGTATTTATGCAGATGTTAGAACAGTTTAGAGGTGCAACCACCAAAAATCTGAAAGACCAGAACCAACCCTCATTTTCCTCTGACCTAGCCCAGGTGGGTCAATTGTGGCTAATGAAATACAATAGAACAAACAAAAAAAACTAATAACGTTCCACTACCACCGAACAAACCCATAACCTATCATGATAGATGGGTCTTCTCTCAAGTAGACTCCTTTTCTTGAACGTCTTTTGGGTATCAAGCACTCCAAAGACCTCAAGTGGAACTCATATATTAGATCTAATGCTAAAGATGCTGGGAAAATGGCCGGTCCATCATACCACCCCAGTAAGTATCTGACTCCCTCTGCTATATTCTATCTTCAAAAGAGCCAGATCAGACCAAAAATTAAGTATTGCTTCCATATCTGAGCTGGAGCAGCTCAGTCCTCATTTGCAGGTCTTGATAGGGTCCAAAAGCGTCTACGCGGACATGTGGGTGATTAATTATTTCCCACCCTACAATCCCATTTCCACAGACGAAACGCTGCTCTATCGCTATTTCCACAGCATGTATTCTGACGAATTACATTTCTTAGACCCACAAACCCTGACCATTACAAGTGGGGCCCAACTTGCCACATATACATGGGTGAATCATCCCCATTCCCTTCGTATTCCAGTAGTAAGAAGATACTCTATTTCAGCTTCTTCCTAAGAACTACTGCTTTATCGGACAAACTCCCAATGCTTTTCCTATCACTATATATATCACTATATCTTGACTTCTTCAAATGTAGGGTTAATCGTTATCTTTCTCATATAGCCTTCATTTTTTGCCCTTTCTTACACTCATACGACAGCACACAGTAACCCTCTATTGTAACCTAGGGAAGGTTACTGAATAGTATAATCACACGAAGGTTGGTAATGAACGATAATACTTAGGACAAGAACAACACATATAAGATTCGCCAGCGGCGCGAAGAAGTAGTCAACTGCTAGAAATGAGTAAAGTGAATTCCACAATGAATCTCCAACCGTAGACCGCAGACCAATACATACAGTATTCACTACTGTATTTATGGGAATGGGGGCATACCTATTATCGTTCATAGGTATGCTACAACAACCCTCTACCTTGAGTGGCTTCTGGGCCTTGTATTGGGTGAACATTAATAAAAAAAAAAATGTTTAATCCTGCAGTTACGACCGGTGGTTGGTTGGTTGGGGAACCACTTCAACCGCCTCGGTCTGTTTGGTAGCTGTTCTAGTGTAACGAGGGGGCAGCAATTATATATTACCATTATCTTTCTTCTTTTTCTTAATTCATCCATAAAAATCTAAATCACTTAAATTACTTCAAATTCTAAAATTGCAGGTATAGAGAGTGTGGACGTAGGAATCAGCTCTATGGCGGCTGGCAGTTTCACGCCTCAAGCGATCTTCGGAGCATATAAAGATATCTATAGAAAGCTAAGGACAGACTCCTGATACTTTTCCTATCAGTAATGTTTTTACCACGTGCTGTCTGGACGGATAGGATTATAAGCTGAAATTATTCTAAAGTGGTTGTTTCATTGAGAGCTAAAATATTGATAAAGGCATCGTCTATTTATAAATGTAATGGAAACCATTTTGCCTTTTCAGGATCCCTGGTCGTTTAGATGAATTGTCGGGGCTTCGGAAAACAATATGATCCAAATATGGGTTACTTATGGTTCGCCAAAATTATATAACAGCGCTGTGAGATCGATATAACGATTGCTATTTTTGATCAATGTTCTTGTTTTTCTATTACCGATACAGTTATCAATATCAGTATTCCAGCAAGCGGACTTAAAAAAGTGACGTCTAAAACAATCATTGTCTGTCTGTCTTAGTGCGAATATATATATATATATATATATATATATATATATATATATATATATATATATATATATATATATTAAATGAAAATAAAAACAGACCACTTTAAGGCTCCATGTAATAAATTATTTCACCACAGCCCTTTTAAAGGACCGCGGATCATCAGACTTTACTTCCAAAGGTTGAAACGAAAAATGAAAAGAAATTTACACATTTTTGACGGGCAGTACTAAGCATATGTGAAGTGAGGAAGTGAGGGGGGAGAGAGACATGATTGAGTTAGATGTAAAATTTCTATTCTCTCAAATTTAAATTGTTTCAGGAAGTCAAGACATTGACACATTAAATCGGTTAACTTAACGGAAGTTATATATTGATATGGGAGGGGGAGAGGAGAAAAAAGGCATAAAGAGAAAAAGAGAGAATGAAGTCGTGAGAGAAAGTGTCATTAACTTTCTTTGGAATGAAAGGCCCGAAATAGACGCTGTTGTTTTGCTTTGAGAGTTCATAAATATTATAATGTTTGATATAAGTTTGAATGTTTAAACAGTCCATAAGGAATTTAATTTGATGTTTGTTAGTGATTTAAGTTGTTTTTTTTTAAACTTTATTACAAAAATTTGGGGGATTTAATATGAAATATACGATTAGAAAAATATTCATAGAATTTACATTAAAATACTAAAATTTTATTTTCAAATATAAGTTTACTTCTAGTTGTAATTGATTATTAAGGTGATATCTCTATCAGTTTGAATTTTATTCGTGAATTTAATTTGCGACTATTTATAGATTAGTAATTTCTCTTACTTAAAGTTTAGTTTTTAAGTTATGGAGTGATATTTGAAGGTAATATTAGAGATCTCGCTTTAAAAGTGCTGTGGTGAAATAATTTATTACATGGAGCCTTAAAGTGGTCTGTTTTTATTTTTATTTAAATTATTAGCTCTGATTTACATTGAGCTCTCTGGATTTTATCCTCCTTGGGTCTACCCATACGGATTACCTAGTTTTTCGTAAACTATATATATATATATATATATATATATATATATATATATATATATATATATATATATTATTTTCCAACAGAGTGCAACACATCTGATCATTGGAAAATTCCCTGGCCGATTATCATTGTTCATATAAAATGACATCAACTTGACACTGGTGTTTGTTTTGGTGACGATTTCTGATGTGCTCTAGATCGAAACTCTGCACCGCTCACTTGCGAGTCAGACTTTGTTGAATGTTGACATTTTGTCTACCAATGAATGCCGTATATATAGATGAGGAAAAGTTGCACTTTAGCCATGAATTTTAGCTATGAATTTCGGAAAGGATTAAGTGCCGAAAATTCGACAAAAAACATTCAAAAGGTTTATTTGGATCGTTCTCCAGATCTTCGGACGGTAAAAAGTCGTTTGACAGATTTCCTGAGAGTGATTTAATCCAAACGATCATCCACTCTCCGGGCGACCTCCCGATGACGAACAAGACGCTTTGCTTGCTATTCTGGAAAATAAACCGGAGATTTCGTCGGAAGAGATTGCTAAGCGTTTGAAAAACAATATCTCAACTGACTTTTGCCATTTGACGTAACTTGGGTTCAAGATTTTGGCAAATCAAAAAGGTGTCATTTTGCACCGCGACAACGTAAGACCACATCTTGCAAAACAGACCTTACAGAAGTTTAAAAAGTCGAAATAGGAAACACTACAGTATTGTCCTGACTCGGCGCCTTTGGATTTTCATTTGTTCCGGAACGATTTAAATGACAAAAAATTGCCTGTGTACAATCAGTCGAAAACTACCTCACAAACTTCTCCCAATAAAAAACACGTTTCTACAAAAATGGCCACAAGCTTGTCGAACGATGGGAGGCAGTTGTTAAAAACAATGGAGACTATGTACTTGACTAATAAATGTTTCTTGGGAGTATGTAAAATTTGTTTTTTAATGTTCTAATCAGACACGAACTTTTGCAACGATCTAATAATATAATTTAATTATTTCAAACTATCGTTCTCATCTTCATAGTTCCGTTGATATGTGATATCTGCTGATTATGGTATTGTCTCCGTGAATCTATGATTCACTATCTGACCCAAAGATTAGACTCACGACGACTAAATGACAGTGATACAGGCTTTAACCAACTCCTATATCCATTACGCCACCATCTTAAAGAACATATTTTTGTGGGTCTTTATATTCAATGTCATTTGGTTTCGACATTGGGATATCATGGCGAAATCGTCCTATTGTTCGATAATTTTAGATTTCATTTTTAGAGTGCAATACCGGCATATACTATTCGCTTAGTTTAGCATAAGGCCACAAGTTTGAGGCACCCCGTGAGGATCGAACTCGCTATACAGTAGTAATGATCTGCTAGACTAATGTGGTGTTTCAGATGAAACAAAAAGAGGGTGGGTCAATAAGTCCATTGCCTGACACATAGTTGTTATCCAAATGTTGATCTGGAATTTTTTAGTGTATAACGATATTCACCGCTTTAATGAATTTACAAAGAAGGATATATATATATATATATATATATATATATATATATATATATATATATATATATATATATATAAAAGTGGACATGGAAGTCAGCACTTAGAGGCGACAGTCTGTTTCATGCTAGTGCAATCGTCAGGCAACTGTTGCTGTTATTTTTCTCGGCTATTTATATATAAGGGTCAGTGGTGCATTATGGGTAGTCTATTTTGGCGGTTACTTTTACCGGAAGTCGCTTATTTGTTTATTTATTTATGTCAAATTATTTTGCTTGTTTTTTTGTTTGTTTTTTTTAATTTTATTTTTATTTTTTATCTTATATATTTATTTATTTATTTTTTATTTTGATCGGTGTTTTTTTGTTAACGTAGTAAAAATTTGTTTATATAGCTTATTGTTGGTAGTCTATTATGGCGGTCATTTACCGGGAGTCGGATGTTTGCTTATTTATTTGGGTCAAATTGTTTTGCTTGTTTTTATTTATTTTCATTTTTATTTTTTATCTTATATATTTGTTTATTTGTCATTGATTAAATCTATTTGTTGAATTTGGGGGTGGGATGTTGTGGTTAATTCTTACTATTATTTTGGTCGGAGCAGTTTTTAATTTATCTATTTGGGTTGATTATCTTTATTTGTTTTTTCTAAACGGCTAGTTTATCGTAATCGGTTGTTAGTTTATTTATATATTTGGATGTATTTACATCAATTTATTACACTTGTTGTTATTTATTTGTTACACTATATATTTTTGGCTTTCGATTTTTAAGTAATTTAGTATATTATCTTTTATTAATTTTTTTTTATCGTTATATAACAGTTATAACTTTCGTCCGTTCTTTTGTTTTGATTTTATTTCGCATATTCTAACAGGTGTGGTTTTGTAATTTGTTTGGAGTAATTTATTTTGCTTATTTTATTGTTGTTTTGTTTGTTTATATATTTATTTATTTTTCTATTTTAAGTTACGTAGTAAAAATTTGTTTTCATGTCTGCATTTTGAGATTAGCTCGGATCTTTTATTTATATAAGAGTTTGCTAGACTACGGGTGAATACAACTTACGTTATATATATATATATATATATATATATATATATATATATATATATATATATATATATATATATACAAAAGTGTGGGATTGGTATATACGGAGTATTCTACATTCAACATCATCACTTGATAAGACACCGGGAGTTTTGAAACAAAATGGCTATTTTTGTAGTGATTTTATAACATATTTATGTTATAATATTTAAATAAATAATTATATATATATATATATATATATATATATATATATATATATATATATATATATATATATATAACGTAAGTTGTATTCACCCGTAGTCTAGCAAACTCGTGTTACAGTTCATTATAATAAATTCATTTCCCTACTATTATAACGATGTGCTAGTGCTACATTCAATATTATTTCACAAGTATTATGAATAATGAGGATAATAATTTGAATAACTCTTGGCGAAATGACACTGACTCATATAACTTACGTGCTAATAGCCTTGGGAAAGGTGTGAATCCTCTTCTTCTCCATCCAGCTATGGGTAAATAGAACGACAGACTGGGTTCTATAGCCTTGGATGGCAACTGGTCTAGGAGAAGGACAACTCTGAATTCAAAAACTGCGGAGGGTCGTTTGGGGACCCTGTGTCACGTAGTGCACCAGGTCTCTGTATTCGGTCCTTCAAAAAGTGTGGATGGTTCTAACGAAACCTTCAACTCTATAATCAAATCTCATGTGCTGTTGTCGGGCTGTCGGTTTCCTAGGAACTGATCTGCTTGACCCTCATACGTCGTATTCGACGGGAGAGTCGAGCGAGTATGTATATTCTTTGTATATATTTGGATAATATGGAAATTTACGTTTGAACTTTATTGTCATCGCATATATTTAGCGCCAGGAAATATTTCTGAATCACCTTGCAGCCTTGTAAGAAAAGTATATAAACTCCTTTTTATGTGACATGTTATATCAGGACATGGAAAATCGGATCCCTCCGCAACCTCCTACCCTTTGTAGCTGTTAGCCTTGTTTGCTTTTACTAACCTTCCCACTCCCTCCCTGTTCATTTTGTAGCGCAGTTGGCCATGTTTAAATGTAACTGGCAGAAATGCCCAATAAACAGAATTGATAAATGTTGAGTCTTGACTCAATGTTGAATCTCGCCTAATGCATGGAATAATAATGCAACACAAAATGTACTTGGAACAAAGAATGTATTATAACAAGAAAGTGTACACAATAAGTACATATAGTATTTCTGTATATTTCTGGGAAGACGTTCCTGGAGAATGTGTTGACTAGTCGCAGTCGATCAGAGTCTCTAGTTGGATCTCGTGATTCCTTTTTCCTCGTCTTCCGGTATCAACCATTATTTATATAGTTGGTAGTCACCTATGCAGATTAGGTGGATCCCACACAACAATAAAAATTCTCAATAAACAATAACAAAAGAAAGAAAAGAACTAGAAAAGAAATACTAAGCAAACAATATATATGCAAGATAAAAGTGGGCAAAGCAACAGTAATGAGGCAAAAAGGCTAACTAAGAATGGTGTTAACACACAGAAGGGGATACAGACACGCGATCGCAGCATTCTGACTTCAAGACAAGAACAGAAATATGGCGGATGAGACCGAGAAATGGCGTATCTTATTGGCTAGGAAGAAATCCCAGCATGCATCGGTATAACATCTGTCTATATTTCTAAGTTATTGTAACTATTTACATCATTCGGACAGTTGTCTTCATCTTTATTGCTTATATTCACAATGTTTCGACCGTTGTACGCCCCGACCTTGATCAGGTGATATACGTTGGTGCGTACAACGGCCGAAACGTCGTGGATATGGCAATAAAGATGAGGACAAGTGTCCGAATTATGTAAATAGTATAAATATGTATCTGTATGTTTTGTCTATAAATTTGGGGAGGGGGTGTTTTTGCAGTCATTCCTTTCCGTCCGGAACCAAAGCTTATTAGGTAGGTTACTTACTGTTTCCCTCTGTTTCTCTTGCTTTCAGTATGTCCTGTGAGTGTCAAATTCTCCAAGCTGCCACTCCTCATTATGTGTCCATCACAAGTTTTCAGAATTCTTCTGTATAACCATATCTCTGCGACAAAATTGTCCAACATTCACTGCCATACAGGAGCATTGATATTGGATAGCAGTTCAGAACTCTTTACTTTGTTTCTAATGATTTTTTCTTCTCTTTCTTAATACATTGCTTAGCTTTTGGAAGGTATCTTTCAGTATTCCAATGCTCCTTCGGATATAATCGAGTGTAAACGAGTAAGCGCTCCATTTTTCTGTCAGATGTTATGCATTGTAAATATATTCTCCATAATGTTTTGTGTTAACTCATACATTTATCGATTTACTTGGGCTCGTCATCAAACATGACAAACAGCCAATGCGATGGGTATTCAAAAGGTTTGTGAAAAAAATGGAATTAAAAACAACCATTTTTAATTATCAAGTTTATTCCTCCACATAAGCTCCATCAAAATCAAGGCATTTTTCGCAATTGATAATTCCAGAAATTTATACAATCCAAGAATTGATGGTCCTGAGAATTTAATCATTTCAATGCCGCTTGAACTGTCGAAATTCTCGCAATATTCATCTTGTTTGATGAAAGTAATAAATAAAGACATTGTTGGTGGGTGGGGAGAGAACAACCAGATGAAGTTTTCCACGGAGCTTTTTTGCTAAATTTTTAGCTAATCTTTTCTAAACAATTTCGTAATAAACAGATGTCACTGCCTTTTTCGTCTCTGAAATTTCAACTAGCAATATGCCGTCACTATCCCAGAAAATTGTCGTCACAATCTCCCCTTTTGGCCGAAGTGTTTTTGCTTTGACTGGAACCGTCTCCTCTTTGGGTAATCAGTGTTTTGAATGAGATTTGTCTTCAGGATCGTACTGCTAAAATTAAATTTTATCTCCTGTTACAATTCGACTCAGAAAGTCTTCAGGGCTTTAATCTTTTGTGTCTTAAATTTCCTGCTGCGGATCTGGGTCCACACTAGTTTCCAGCGCGCAGAAAGTAAAGCTCAAATTTAATTTTGTCCGATAGAATTGTGTAGACTGAAACAACTGAGATATCTAGAATGTTGGCTATTATTCCTATTGTCAATCGTCGGACACTCTCAATTAAATGTCTCACAGCGTCGATTTTCTCCTCAAAAATTGATGTAAATGGTCTAACGATCCGTTAATCATCTTCAACTTCGTCATCTCTTTCTTTGAAACGAGTTATCCATTTGTAAATTGCTAATTTCTTTTCGGAGAATTATCCCCATAAACTTTTCCCAGAACACAAATAATGTCCGCAGACTTAAAATCGAGATTATTTACCACAAATTCGATGTTAGTTCTTCCTTCAAGTTTGCTAAGACTCATTGCTACTCTAAAAAGGGTTGTTTTTAAGCCGGTTTAAACTTCCTTGTATTACCTCGAAATACTTCCAGTTCAGAGCGTAAGTCCATGTTTAATTTGATGCAAACAAATACCAAAATATTGGCAGTTTCTTTTTATAACATCCTTTTTCCACGAACGTTTTTGATTACTCCTCGTAAAATTCTAATTGCTAATGGTTAAATTTGAATGACTTCTACTAATTAGCCTTCATAGACTAATCGGTAAGGCAGTTGTCACGGAAATGAAGGCTCTCAAAGAAAAGGAAGTCAAAATCAAAGCCCCCACAGAGGCTTATTATTATACGCACTGCTTCTTTAACGATTGCAAAATGACCATCTGTGAATTGCAATATGAAGCAAATGAAATAAGATTTTTAAAACAATCGTCTAAAATTAATAATTTATCATTATTGGCTTCCATTTTGCGCAAAGCATAGCAGTTATCGGCGGGAAAAGTGATATTGGCGTGTCGAGTTCAAATTCCAGGTGAAGCTGTCGTATTCGCTTTCACGCAAATACACTTGGAAATATATATATATATATCTTCTCACACCAGCTAGTAGTTAATAGAAGAGCAGACCACACTCTCTGGGCGTGGTTGTCAATCAGTCTAGAAGGACAACTCTGAATTCAAATCGGGTTGGGCGTGCTGCTAACAACTCGACCCTGCAAAAACGTACTTGCTAATAAGACAACACCTAGCGTGGTGATTATATGGTGCTATACTCTAACAGGAGAATCTACAGTGTCCGCACACAATAACACGCATTTAGTTTCCATTATTATTATTTTATCCCCTGCTTTAACATAATCTAGACTGCATTTATTGAAACTAAGACTATCGCTCCAAAAGTACTGCTTCCTATTTAATTCTATATCAACTGCAACAAATGAAAGGAAAGCAATTAGACAGGGCATGTTTTAAACTGCAAAACCTCATTTTCCATATAGTCATGACCACTGACTATGCATTTTTGTTAGCGATTAATAAGAACCTGCATACTGAACTCCTGAAAATCAGCACCGGCGGAAGTCGTCCACTTTTTCACAACTGCGATGAGAGTGTCGCTGTCACCGTAATCCATCTTCCATCGGCGCGAATTGATGAAATTCAGAATATGCCAACTCCGGACAGCAATACAGTGGGTGTGTGTTAAGACTCAAATATCGATTTCACCACTGCTGAAGCGCATTTTCCACTGACTGTGTTCACATCCACTGTTTAGTCTCCGTATAGTTTAGATATAGGTTTAATAGCCGCATTTTTTTTTCGAATAGAGAAATTCATTAGCACACTTTTGCTTCGCACACACTTTCCGGTTTCCATTTTTGACAGATTTCCACTCAGATACTTTCTGTAACAAATCAAGAAAAAATTACATGTTATTGGTGAAAAGGATCAACCTCTACTACAATTCCAACAATATCCACCTCTGACGTCGTAAGCCAATATGTGTTAACTTTCGGAGCAAACATTGTGTCATCGCCAATTATTGTCTGTGAGAGATTAAACTTTCAGGATGGCTGATGTCATCCAACCACTTATGTGCATTCAGTGGTCGATGGCTAATTTAGAAATATGCAGAATCTGACTTAACCTTAAGAGTTTTCATAAAACTTCGACCACCTCCTGAGAATACTGAAGTATATACCGTATTTTTTTGTGCATAATACGACTTGAGAATAATACGACCTCGTGGTGTTTTTTGAGGCAGGGAATAAATGATATCGTTGGCTATAATATGGCCTATAGTACTGCCATTTCTATGTAATTTCTTTTCAAAAGTTATACGATATTATCCTTTAAAATCTCAATGTCATATCCACATAAATTATCGTAATATTTTGCGATTTAAAATTACAAGTACCAGTGTTACAATATTTATATAGAGATATAATTATGTCAAGTTATTTGCCTATCTATTTTGTATGGTTTTTTTTCTCGAGTTGTTTGAAGTTTTCAAACTGGATATTTTGAGCCAACAAACGGAGGAATATGAAACAAAAATATCACAGCCTGGGAATTATCACCACATTTTTCAAACGGAAAAAATTCAAAGAAATTACATAAATTATATAATAGTTAAGCCTTTGGTGTAAGATTAATGTTATCAAAACATGAGCGACTTGTGTATTCCCTTTATTATTTTTAATCAGTTTCGGTGAATTTCCTGTCTTTGTGACGAAAGACGTTCAATTACACAGATTCCCAAAGAACAAATATGGCCGACATATCAAATGCCTTTTGTAAACAATTGTTATCAACACCTGCCTACTTTGTGTTTTATTATCTATTGTGCTGAGCGTATTTGCAATCTTTCTGTTCCAAATAAGAAGCGTCTTCTTTTAAGCTGAATAAAAATTTATGAAAACGTGTTTTATTTGGTCGAGTTAGCTCGGATATTCATAAGTCTATTACATCAACCATCACGGTCCTGCATCAAGGCCAGAAGTTCATTAAGGAGTAATTCTGTGCCATAACATAGCTGCTCAAGAAAGATGGTTGCTGGGCGACCAATTCACCTTATTCCATGGCTAGGTGTTCAGAACAGCAGATCGCTCACGAATTCTTGCTTTGTTCGCCAGCAGTGTCCTGCAAAGTGTATTATGCGTTCGCTTAAGACGAGTACATAAAGCTGTGATTTAATTAAATGCTGTTACCAGGAGATGTTAAGTATAGCTCTCAGCATCGGAGGGTAGGTTCCATCAAGCTTAAGCTGTATGGTTTTAGTTACTGTCCAAGCAGTAGCACCATACATGAACACTGCTTCTACAGTAGCTCGAAAGAATCTCCACTTGAGGTTGTCTGGTAGATCAGATTTCCAGGTTACATCCATTTTATTCAAGGCGGTCCAGACGTTATCTATGCGAATTTTCATATCCTTTTCGGTAGAATTTATCTCGCTTCCTAGGTATGTAAAAGATTTGACAGATTTTATTGATTCATCTGAAACAGTTTGTATCGTACTTTGTTGGATACAGCCTATTCAGTTTTAGAGGCACTGACATAAAGTCCAACATCATTACTAGTATTTTCTAGATGATGTAGGAGTACTGTGGCATCAAGGTGACACTCTTGCACCTGAAAAATTGTTCCTGTGTATAATACGACCCTTTTTGCCTTTAATTTTCGTTCATAATTTCTCGTATTATGCACAAGAAAATACGATATAACTTAGAAACTATTACGTTGTCTAAAACGTACTTTGGTTTTATATGACACAAAGACATGTTCGAATTGTTAGGTGAGCTTGTTTGATTTGGGAAATATATTAGAATAATCTAGAATTTATACTGGGAGCAAACAGCCGACATACGAATAGAAAGGGAATTCAGTAAAGACATAAAAATAGAAAGAGGCCTAGGATAAGGATGTCTTCTCACCAGACTTTACAGCGAGGAGATCTTGAGAGAACGAGAAGTTCTACTAGGGTTTGTTATTGGCGGACACAATTTGAACAACGTAGGATACACAGATGACACAGCGTTGACAGCAGACACAGAAAGTGCAGGACCTTCGAGAGGAGGTAGTAAAAGAAAATTTAGAAGAAAGGAGACTAAACATCAATTGTAAGAAGAAAGAATGAATGGTTGTCAGCAAGAAGACCACCCCACGTTAGAACTCCATATTGGAAACACCAAATCAAGAAAGTACGGAAATTTAAATATCTTGATGTTTTAACAGAGAACTGAAAATGTGATAATGAAATTCGAAGGGGCATCGGTATAGCGAAAGACGCCTTCCCAAACCTAAGCAAAGTATTAAGAAAAAGAAAAATTTCGTTAGAAATAAAGAATACTGAATCGCTATGTAATATCAGTTCTATATGGCAGTGAATACTGGAAAATTTCTTCACAGATGAAGAAGAGACTTGAAACAACAGATGTGTTTCTACAGTAGGATGCTAAGAATGCCATGGAAGAAATGCGTAAGCAACGAAAGAGTCTGAAGTAAAATGGAAACAAAAGGACACTTATACTAAGAAGAAGAAGAAGAAGAAGAAGAAGAAGAAGAAGAAGAAGAAGAAGAAGAAGAGGCGGCGTGAGGAGCAGGAGGAGTAATAATAATAACAACAACAACAATAATAATATTAAAGAAAAAGTATGCGCTCTCCGGCAGAGGGATCTGTCGTTATATCCGACGTGCACTCGTGTGACTGGGCTACACAGAACTTAGCCGATCGAATATTCAGGACAGTAGACGAAACTGTTTCATAAACAAAAAGGAACGTCTACTCAAATACGAATATCCATTAAAAATAACGTTTAAAGTGACAAAAATCTGTCGGATTAATAAATAAAAATTCTATTACTTCTGTAGTATATACATTATATATATATATATATATATATATATATATATATATATATATAGTATTTATATATATATATTATTTAAAAAGTCGCAGCCTACTTCCCAATAACCGTTACATATGACATCATTAGAGACTATTTCAAACTTCAAAATTTGTCAAAAATACCAAATTTTACACAAATTAATTCTGCCTACCACACAGGTAGCACATTGGTTCTTGAAAATGACTGAGACAATCGAACACAACACAACATGAACTTCTGACAGATATCCATAATTTCGATCATAATACACAGCACCTTATTCGAAAAGTGGAAAAAATCACTAAAAAATTAAACAGGCAGACATTGTCGGTTCGTTTTAACCAAACTTGTTATATATATAAAAAATATAGTTTTAAGGTATACTATATTTATAGGTTAAAGTACACAATATCAGGGCTAAAGCGTATGTAAATATAAAAGTGGACATTGAAGTCAACGGTCTGTTTCATGCTTAAACGCAATGGCCCGCCCATCTGGCGACTGATAAAGAAATGTCGCCGTTGGGTGTTGACTTCAGTGTCCACTTATATATATATATATATATATATATATATATATATATATATATATATATATATATATATATATATATAATTCAGATAGTGTATATCTGTAAAAAGACAACTTATCTTAACCGATGCGTTTCGTCCTCTGCTGAACTCTATCAAGGTAAATGTAACGATTTTATTTTGTAACACGTATTTATATACAAAAGCAAAAATTTATAGGATTTTCAAAATTTTGAGTTTAGGAACGCTCGTAAATATTCAGCAGCTTGGCTGACATGTCAGGTAAGCTATGGGGGACACGAAGTGATACAATGTCTAATAAACGAAAGTGAGTAAGTCATGTTTTCAGAAAAATTTTTGTGTGCAAATTAGTATTTAAATTAAGTTAGTTTGGTATTAATGTAAGAGATATATTTTGAATAACATAAGGCCATGGGTTTAACCGGGGTTTTTTTTCACATTTTTGTAGTCATGTATCTTGGCTTGGGGAAGTGATAATTCTTTCAGGAATGGAGATATTGGAAAAAATGCAGGGGAAAATATTTATATTTTGATAAGATTCGATAGCGGCACTCTCGAGAATTTTCTTTATAAGCTACTTTCTCTATTTATATAAAATAAATTACCATGACTGTTCCTCACAACGCACTGGGGAAACTTAAAATTAAAAAAAAACGTATATACGAACACAAAATGGATCTTAAAATTTATCAGATGCATTAGTTATGCATAGAAATAAATTCAACCACAACTTAGATCTAAAGAATTCTAAAAGGAAAATTCTCAAGAGTGCTGCTATCGCATCTTATTAAAATATAAATCTGCGGCCTGGATTACTTTCCCAAGTCAAAATACATGACTACAAAATGTTAAGAAATTAAACTGAAAAAGTAGTTACTTTCAGACGATATCTAGCTGCATTATTGACAGAGAATTTTAAAGAGTGTCCTTTGCAAGAAACAAAAATACGCATTGGGGTTTATTTCGTTTATTTCCAGGACCTCTTTTGTACAATATTTGCCTTTCATGGTTTGTTTTATTCCTTATCATAACTTTAGTATCATAAGCAGGTGTTCATTTGGTTGTCCCATTTGCATAAGCTGTTCAAAAGCAATGTCTGTTATAAAAAGAAGAAAAAAACTAAAAAAAAAACCTGTAGTCTTCTTTAGAGAAACAAATCCCAAGAAATATATTCTCTTATGATAACGCCAAGCTCAGACACCGGCTAGTTTGGTTCCATCAACAAAACTTACATTGTCAGGTGCGCACTTTAGAATAATTGAATGGTATTTGGCTTAGTTTGTATTAATTAAAAATTACTGCGTTGTAACACCGGCTAGAGGCTGTAGAGGTTCGTTTTCATTATCTTTTTCTCGATAGTAAACCATTGTTTTCTTATCTTTAACTTTATACAAATGTTCATTCATGATATGATCAACGGGTAATAGATATATTATAAACTCTTAAACAATTTTCATTGCTCGCCCTATATAACTTTTCATATATTTATTTGCGTATCAAGCGCTCTTATCAAAGCAAGCAATCGCTTTAAGATTTGACGCTAATATTCGTCCTTTTGCTTAATATTTTGCTGATTATCAAATTGCTTAATATTTTACTGGTTATCATTTTTTTTTTTCTTATTTAAATAAATGTAGTTTAAGTTCACGTCCATTTTGATGGATTTTCTAAATGGCTGTGCTACGGATTATCTCGCTTCATATGTATTATGAATTGAAATAAGTCCAGTCGGACACACTCCATTCTAAGTTGACTAAAGCTTCAGTTAAGTTATACCTGTGTTCATGTATGTATGCTCGAGCGTATAGATGTGTATCTGCGCCTAACCTCGGAGTGTTTATATGGGAGTGTTTGCGTACACCTGTATGTGTGTATATCTATGTGTCTGAAAGTGTCACCCCAAAGAAACACAGAAGAAAATCCCCCCTCCCACCACCAAACATAATCAAACACAAATATGCATAAATAGATCCAATATTTAAAAAATAAACCAGTTTGTCTGATGTCCGCAAAGGCAAAAAACCCAGTGTCACAAACTCATATCCATGCAACTGAACATATATATATATATATATATATATATATATATATATATATATATATATATAGAGAGAGAGAGAGAGAGAGAGAGAGAGAGAGAGAGAGACAGACAGACAGACAGACAGACAGACAGACAGATTTTCACACACACACACACACACATTTCAGATACAAGCATTAATCTTGGCCACCAAATAGCCCCACATTCTGAATGCTAGAAACTACATGGCATATACCTGATGTTTAAATTTTAAATCTCATTTGACGATTTTAAGAAAATACTTTTACCCTAGCTCATACCTATTAACATTAATCCGCAAGTGCCTCCCACTTTCTGAATGCTAGAAACGCAGCTGTTTCAGTTTTATCAACAAAAGATTCCGGATACTGCAAAGTTGTGGAGAATGATAATATAGATGAAACAGAAAAGCATTTTTTTGCTTTAACATTTAGAATATCAGATGTGTGCATATATGTTTATTTATATGTTTTTATGTATATTCTTATCTAAATATCTGTGTATATGTATGTGTATATTTTGCATATGTCATTAATTATATCTATTCATAAAATGTATATATATATATATATATATATATATATATATATATATATATATATATATATATATATATATATATATTTACGTTTGTGGAAAAGATATAATTAATGAGAGTACATATATATATATATATATGTGTGTGTCAGGATGGGTTTCTATATTTGTGTATTGTATAATATTATTTTTGAAATTGGATATGTAAGGGTTTGTATATTTGCTTATACTTTTTGCGTGAGATTTTATGGGTATATTTAACTATTTATTTATTTTTCCATTTTAACCATTACTTTATTTTTATATTATAGTCCTTATTTTATTTTTTACTGTTCTATTTTTATACTTTATTTAATTTTTATTCTAAGTTTTAATTTTATTCTCAATTTTAATTTTTGACTTTAATTGACTTTTATTTAAGTGATATATTTGAAGAAATATAGTTTTAAGGTGTGCTATATTTATGGGATAAAGTGCTCAATATCAGAGACAGAGCGTGTGTAAATATGAATATAAAAGTGAACATTGAAGTCAACACTCAGAGGCGACAGGCTGTTTCATGCTGGACGCAATCGTCAGGCGGACTGATGACTGCGTCCAGCATGAAACAGCCTGTTACCTCTGAGTGTTAACTTCAATGTTTACTTATATATATATATATATATATATATATATATATTTGTCTTTTTTTAATAGACTGCTCCACTGCCTTAACAGTAGATTATTAATATTAATATATAATATTTTACAACGGTTAGTTTTCAATCAGTACCTGAAGATTGCTGTGGGCATGAAATTGAGAGTTGTATCGAACGGTGAGGAAAAATGTATGGTTATTATCGCTAATTAATTGTGTAACCTTTATTCTTGATTATTGCCTTTAATCGTTTTTGATAGTTTCTTTCAAGATCACTGCACAGACTGATAAGTATTTTTCTCTATTCTTCCTTGGCAATAGTTTCTAGTTGCTCCAACTTCAAAGGACTTCTTTCTCTTACTTTATTCTTCAAACATGCCCATAAATTTTCAAAGGGGTTTAGGTCAGGAGTTTTTGATGTCATCTAAGTATTTTGTAACAATGCCGTGTGTTTCGGGTCGTTACCATGTTGGAACGTCTAGTGACATCCCAA
This sequence comes from Acanthosepion esculentum, assembly GCA_964036315.1. NCBI lineage: Eukaryota > Metazoa > Mollusca > Cephalopoda > Sepiida > Sepiidae > Acanthosepion > Acanthosepion esculentum. The sequence continues at coordinate 88,639,277 of OZ038490.1, read as the reverse complement.
AGACAGCTTTCGTTCACTTTGTTTTATATTCTTTTTAAGATTAGCCAAATACTGCTCTTTATCTGTTGTGGTAGGATCCACCTAATTTGCATAGTGGAGTACCGACTATATAAATATGGTTGGTACCGGGAAGACATGGGAGGCGAATCAAGAGATTCAACTAGAGACTCTGCCGGACTGCGACTTAGTCAACACATTCTCCAGGAACGGTCTTCCCAGGAATATACAAAAGACTATATGTAAATATTGTGTACACTTTCTTGTTTCAATACATTTTGTTCTAAGTACATTTTGTGTTGCATTATTATTCCATGCATTCAACATTATCCATGATAGCTTGTACTCTCACTAGTTCTCTTGGTCCGGAAGTAGAAAAACATCCCCAGAGAAATTGCTCCCACCAGCGTGATTAATTGTATTTATTGGTTTGCGAACTTCATTCACTTTCCTCCATGCATAACGGGAGTTCATGTAACCAAATTAATTCTAGTTTGGTTTCATCTGACCATAAAACAGAGTTCCAATATTTACTCCTATTTTCTAGATGGCTCCTAGCATAAGATAATCTGAATTTTAAATGTTTAGCCTTAAGTAAAAGAGTTTTCCTTGAGCAACAAGCACGATGAAAACATCTGGCGACTGTCTTCCTCAATACATTCAACTCTGATGTCTTTGCATCATTGACAATGTTCTTTGTCATTAAGTGAGGATTCTTCGAGACATCTCTAATAATTTTCCTTTCCAGTCTCACAGAAATTAACCTTTATCTATCAGTCCTTAATTTATTCTTAACACAATGAGTCTCGTTGTATTTGTTGATAATGCTACGAATTGTCAATCTAGGAACATTTAAATTCTTGGAAAGTGTTGTATATCCATCACCTTTGGGGTTCATGGCATATCAACCACTATGGGTTATTTAATGCCAGATCCAGTTTCCACATATTTATTAAATATATATACTTTGTAAACGTAATTTAAGGATAACGCTGGCAACATCATTGTTTCAAAAACGTATAGCTGGCAACATTATTGTTTCAAAAACGTATAGTTGTCGACATCATTGTTTCAAAAACGTATAGCTGGCAACATTATTGTTTCAAAAACGTATAGTTGTCGACATCATTGTTTCAAAAATCGTATAGCTGGCAACATCATTTAAATCTATATTTCTGAGATGAGGTATTATGTACACTATTTACATTATTCGGATTATTGTCCTCATCTTTGTCACCATATTTATTACAATAGTAATAGGTATGAACTCACACTCTGGTTAAGGCAGTGGAGAACTTTCCGAGGGGAATTAACAGAAGATAACTGACATCCATTAGACATGGCACGTGGAACTAGAACAGTCTACCCCAGTGAGCGAAATAAAGGGTTCAGTTCGACATTCCAACCACCTGAAGAAGGCCGGAGTGTACAACGGCCGAAACGTTGTGATAAACATGGCGACAAAGATGAGGACAATAGTTCGAATAATGTAAATAGTAACCATCACCTTGTTTGTCCGAATCAACTATCTTCATTCGAAGCTTCTTGTCAAATTCAGCCATCTTCGCAATGGTTACAGACCGAATGAGTACCACTCACATATTGTCTTCTTCGTTTCCTTTTAGAAAGTTACAGAATCGGATGAATAATATTTCATTTTCAAAAGATGTTTCTATTAAATATCAAATTAAGAAAAAAACATTACAATTTACCATAGAGCAATATTATTTCATAATTTCCATAAGGGGCGGTGATAATTTTGGACCTGACCAATTTTTAGAAAAATCTGTAACTATGAAAATAATAGATCGAAACTTCTAAAAAATTTCACGAATTATTCAAAACTAAATACGGAATCAGCTATTCAGTAAGTACTTGCAAATATTCGCATTTCCTTAGAAAATATGCAATTATATAGTGGGGGTGAATAATTCTGTCCACAAGTGTATATCTACACATTGGACCCTTTTTGAGAGTAGAACAGTTTACCGTGACTGAAGAAAACTCGGTGATGATGAAATGATAATACTACCACTATTTCTATGTGCCGCGTATCTTCAGGACATAGGCGATCGTGTCTCTCTACAACTTTATATCTCTTGTGACTCTGAGAATTGTTTCACCCTTTGATAAGGTACCCACCCATTATTCCACTGTCTATTCACGTCTAATATAACCAAGTAAGTGACCCACTGCTTTCCTCTATCTCTCTTGCCTTCAATATGCTCCATGGGAATTAAGTTTCCCAAGCCTTCCTTCCTTTTAATCTGTCCTAGGAATTTCAGTTGCTTTTTTTTCTGATTCTGAGTAGAAGTGTTCTTTCTGTTGCCATTTTCTTTAAGACTTCCTTGTTGCTTCATCCATGGAATTTTCATTATTCTTCTGTGGAAACACATTTTCCAGTTTTTTCCTCGTCTTTGGAGAGATTGTTCAATATTTCTTTTCTTTGTTACACCTTACGGATTTGGTTGCAGCTTCAAAACATATTGCACTGAAAATCAAAATAGTATTTAAAATGGAATTGTTAGGTTTGTTATAGAAATGTTTAATGGTGTTTAAATATCTGACTCCACTATAATTCTTTCCACCTACATTATTCGAGTAAGATACGATTTTTTAAAAAAAAAGTACTTCTCCCGTTGTTGACAGAAAATTCTGCTCCTTGTCATGTTACTTCACTTAGTGTTTTATACAAAAATACAAGTTGGGAGTGTCAACAGGACATAAAAAGGCAGACGCAGTTAATAAACTAGTTATAACATTTAAATGAATAGAAATAAAATACAAGACATGGAATATCCGGTTTCTAGAAAAAGAAAATTATATGAAGATTTTTCCCAAAGAGAAAAAAAATTAATTGGTTAATTCTTCAGGCACACAACAAAAAAACACTTTTGTATTTTTGAGCGATTAATAAAAAATAAGCTAGGTAGAGAAAAATGTCCATGAAAAAAGGGGGATTTACATTAGTTGCTAAAGCAAAATCTCTCATTAATAGATGGAAACAGCGAAAGTTCAAGAGGTGTTGCTAATGTTCTGACCAGTCTGCAGTCGATAGGCCAGAATAGTATCGGAACCACATGATTTTTAAGGAACGTACTGAATGTTAATCGTTGTGGTAAACATGTTGGAAGTTTGTAAAGCCTTGTAGAATTATGAAATCAGTGAACAAGTTTCCTTGCATCACCCAGGAAAATTTGTCGTGTTTGTTCCACAAGTCCAAAATTCTCTGCATTAAATTTCGTATGTTGTCCTGAGTCGGTGGTGTCTCGAAGTTTAAAGTCCTCTCCTCATTGATGAAAATGTTAATCGATCTGCTTGACTCCATTTGCCCTGACTGCCCATTCAATCGTCTCGTGAATTAATAGCGATTTAACCAGTAGACTTATATTTGCGTCGACGGGCTCACGAAATTATCTTTTCAAATTATCGCGGGTTTCAAATTCCGTTCTTATGATTGGTTGAAAACAGTCCAGAAGATGAATTTTCTTCTCAATACTTTTTTCCAGAACATACCTTTTTTATTATCCTGAGCATGACACAGAATCATCTTAAACAGGTTCAGAATCAAGGCTTATCAAAAAAGTCATATCCGAACACCTCATTGATTGAAAATGTCTACGCTCGTAAGGAGCAGAGGGCTGTATTTTATCACATGTATTTTTATAGATTTATTTAAGGAAAAATAAATTTCTTGTGGGAAAGTCTACTTTAATGAACATTATGCTATTTAATATAATTCATTTACTTGTCAAGGTGATGGAAATTATTAGTTCATAGTGGCCTGGAATAGTTTGGCAGCCAACACTTTCTACGACGAATTAAATTTTCTTGGCACTTAGATAATTTAATCTAGTGAATTTCCTGGGCATATATTTCAGAAAACGTGCAAATCGATGTGATTGGTTGAAAAACAACTATTTTACCATTTTTTTTTTTAATTTCTATTCAGTCTTTCTTTGATTCGCTTCTGAAGATCAAAAAGAGGCTGAGCTTCTCTACTTCCTCTGTTGGTTACTGCACGTAGTGGCGAAGACTTCCGGTTCTACCTCTACAGGATATTTATTTCCGCTACCTATAAGAGTTTTAAACATCTCCCTTTTAAGCATCTTCTTTAAAACTTATGTCCCTCAATATTCTCCAATAATTAATGAGCTTTTTCTTTCTATAAAGGAACTTCTTTATTATGTACTAATTTACTCGGACTAATGCCCTCTTCTTGGTTGTTATCATCCTAAAATTTTAGCCGTTATACTCATTGGTTTTCTTCAAGTATCTGATAGTAAACAACATTCCGTCAATTTAGAATCGAAGCTTTTATTCAATTCAATGCTTTTGGTTGGTTGATTTTGTTTAGCGACATATTAAACTCTATGGATAAGTTAATGCCAAAATCTAAATATTTTGAACAATTGTATACCTTCTACTAAATATATTTTGAACGCAATGGTATGTCTTCAACTACAGATAAAATGTTGGTAATTCTACTATAAAATGTATTGCTGGTCATTTTGCTATAAATAGGTATTGTTGGTAACTTTTTTATATAAAAATGAATTACTAATATTTTTACTAAAAATGTATTTTTATACTTTCATAGTATTTCGCTTTTGTTTGAGGCTTACTGTTTACCCATAGCTGGGACCCTAACAGGTGCTATCAATCAAAGTTAGGGCGGACCCGAAGACAACAACAAATAAGAGATGATTTCACGCTCCTCAAAACCTCCACTCTCCCAATCAGAGGCCTAGCTACCGGATACTTAGAACTATAATTCAATAGCTGGTTGATTGCTTGCATTATAGTAAATAAGAGATAATTTTAGATGTGATTTGTTCTTGTGATGTCGCTTGTCTCTTCCACACCACCAAAGTATAATATTTTTAAACTTCTTCTTTCATATGCCATGTCCTTCCAAAACGTGAGCAATCATGGCTCTTCCCAACTTCCTGTCTTTTGTTGCTGTCGACCTTTTATTACTGCTATTTGTCATTGTTCAGTCATCCATTTACTCATATTTGTCAAGTAGGTTATTCACTGATTTCCTATGCTTCTCTTGGTTTATGTCAGGTGATGGTTAAATTCTGCAAACCTTTTTCTCTCGTTATGTGTCTCAGAAATTTCAATGATTTCTTTCTGATTGTTAACAGTTTCTTTGTAAGTCCTATTCTCCTTAAAACTAATTCGTTATTTCACGTGTTCTTTTCATGTTCTTATAAGCATTCATCAATAGAGTCTCATCCTTGTAGCTTCAAGTTTCTTCATTTACCGTGAAAAGTTTGTCCAACATTCTTTGTTAAATATGAGATTAGGTATTACTTGTAGTTGAACACTCTTTTCTTCTAGGAATAATAGTGTACTTAGTTTTTTATTTTATTTTATCTTTTACTAATTATCCAGCCGATGCAAAGTCCAAGAACCATTCAAGGCAGAGCTTATTAAGTGGGGTTGTTGTATGAATATAAGAGGAGGGAGTAATTACTGATTATGAAGGATATATAACTGCTGACGCTAGACATTACGAGGTTAAGATTGTGTTTGATCAAGTAAGAATCCTCTCGGGAGTCTGTTCCACAAAGTAGCCGTTCTCGAAACTGTCTGAATAAAACTTCTTTCTTACATATAGATGGGTTGTGGGGGTGATTCAACCCTCTGTACATAGCATGGCGGATCCTAGCTGTGAAGGTCTGAACTGGTGAAACTAGGGAATGTATATCGTCGAAAGATTTGTCGTAGAAATAGTAATTGAGTAACGATAAGCTATTGACGTCTTGTCAGTGAGAAAAGGTCTGTACATTTGTCAACAATACTCTATTTTTTTTTGTCAGATCTGAGTTTTGGGAAGATAGAGCATGTCAGATACATTCTGGAGCGGCACAGGAAACGGGCCAATTTTCCAGCATCTTTGGCGATTGATCATATATACGACATCTATTTAAGGTATCTTTCACTATTTCTATGCCTCTCCGGATTTCTGCGTCACAATTTCTGCTACCTGTTATTACTGTCGAGTATCTCATGGGATGTTAGATCTTAGAATGTTTTTTCTGTCTTAATTAAAGGCGTCAATGTGGTGTTCATTTCTACTCTAGGCCAACCAATGAGCTTCTTTTCTCTCTTGGCCTCTCATCCGCCGATAACCCACTTTTCCCTCTCTTTTTGCTTCAATCACTCTCTCACTCTCTCTTTCTCTATCTGCTTCGCATTCGCTATTTCTCTCTCTCTCTCTCTCTCTCTCTCTCTCCTGCTCTTTCCTTCTTCTGTTTGTTCTCTTTCTCTCACACGCTTTCTCTTTCTTTCATTCTATTCTTTGCCTCTCTATCGCAGAATCTCCTCATTCCCTATCTCGTTCTCACCTTTTCATCTTTGTTTCTATCCTTCTTTACTCTCTCTCTCTCTCTCTCTCTCCTCACTTCTCTGTCTTTCTCCTTCTCTATTCCTGCATCTCTCTCAAGAGAGGAAGAGAAAGAAAAGTAGATACACTTTCTCTCTTTTTTCCTCTTTTTCTGTGAGCTTAATATTTGAAAACAAGTATCCCATGTGACCTGATGGCCGGCAGTCCCATCTCCTACGAATTAACAATATTCCTTAGAGCTTCATAGAGATAGAACTTCTCTTGTTCTTTTGTCTACTGCGTGAAAACGTGAAGAGAAAAGAAATGTAATCTGAATGCGAATGGAAATTTGTGCAACAGGCTCGATTTCCTCTCGACAGAAAAAACCGGTCAAAATTTAAATTTAAATTAAATCATATCAGTGTCTGTAGAAATATTTTATATGGTAATAATTATGACAACAGCAAGATAACAAAACTTCCTTTTTCGGTTGTTTTTTTTCACTTTGTACGAAGTCCAGGGACCACTCGAGGTAGAGAGTTATGTTAAGGGTTAATTAATATGGGTAGGAGGGAAAGATAACGATTGGCTTTTAACTTGAACTGGTTAAGACTGTAGTAATCGGAGAAACATCCCCTTGGGAGTCTGTTCCACAGAACAGTGGTTCTTGAGAAGAAGTTGTTCGGGTGGAACTTACTTCTCCCCGGAGGGAATATGGCATGGTGGGTCCTAGCCGTGAAGGTTAGATCTGGCGGTACCAAGGAATGTAGATCTTCCGAGCACTTTCCATGGAAGTAGAGATAAAGCAGAGAGAGGCTGGCCACATCCCGCCTGTAAGAGAGAAGTTGGAGGGTGGGAAATAATTAATCTCCCACAAGGACTTGGAGACGCTTTTGAGCTCCATCAAGACCGGAAAGTGAGGACTGGACAGCTCCCGCCCAAATATGACAACAGTACTCCATTTTCGGCCTGATCTGTCTCTTGTAAAGGTAAAGGATAGCATGACGAGTCAGGTACTTAATGGAGCGGTACAGGGAGCCGGCCATTTTACCTTATCTTTAGCGATTGATCGTATGTACAAGTTTCACTTGGGGTCAGGTGTCCTTAAAACTATTTTTATGCAAGCAGATTCGCGTTCTTTAAAGAAAGAAATAAGTTCTCGTTTTTATTCTGATTTGATTGTATTCTGATATTAGTGATTTTTTTCTCATCAATTTTTTTCGGATATTTCATCTCCGCAAATTTTAATTAAATATTCCATCCGATTTCTTTTACTTCTTTTTTTTTCTTTTATTTATTTATTTTATTGTTTCTTTTATGATTTCATTCTAGTTTGGTATTTACTTTTCCCAACTGAATATAAGTCATTCTGTATATCTTAATTAAAACGGGCGTACGTAAATTGAAGTAAGCTGTGAGTGGCGCGGACCAACCAACATCTGTATTATGCATATCACGAGAAAATATTAAAGTATATTTATTTATTTATTATTATTATTATTATTATTATTATTATTATTATTCTCGTTGCCGCTCTTTCTATATTTCTTTCTTTTTATTTCTCTTGCTACTCTATTCGTTCTCTTTTAAAAATAATTACACGGCTCCCCTTTTCCACTGTTTCAGTTTCTCACAGTCAGCAGCAGAAATAATTCGTGAGTTTCACTTAATGATGGCTTCAAATTGCAAGTCACGTGATGCTGACAATTGGCATATGCAAAAGAAGAAAAAAAACACCAAGCGTTTCCATTGAGTAAAAATGTGAAACTTCTCGATTTAAAAGAATAGAAAAAAATGGATTCTCGCTCTATGGTAAGAACGAAATACGTTGTTATGATTATTTTGATTTATTATTAGTTATTGTTGTTGATCTATTATTGTGTCTAATTTATAATTTCAATTTATATCATCCGTGTGTATGCTTGTGAAAGCAAAACGTGGTATATATAAGGGCCGGGTATATTAGAGGTTTCAAGATCCTGCCGTGAGTGTTGGAATGATTTCTACTGAACAAAAATAAAGAATAGTGTAGTAGAGTTCGAAAATTTCAACGAAAGAAAGAAAGAAAGAAAGAATCAAATAGTTGCAAAGAAAAGGAAATGAACTAAAAGAAGGAACGGATCAAATAGCAGCAAAGAAAGAAAGAAAGAATCAAATAGTTGCTAAGAAAAAGAAATGAACTAAAAGGAGGTAAGGATCAAATAGCAGCAAAGAAAAAAAAAGAAAATCAAATAGCTGCCAAGAAAAAGAAATGAACTAAAATAAGGAACGGATCAAATAGCAGCAAAGAAAGAAAGAAAGAATCAAATAGTTGCTAAGAAAAAGAAATGAACTAAAAGGAGGTAAGGATCAAATAGCAGCAAAGAAAAAAAAGAAAATCAAATAGCTGCCAAGAAAAAGAAATGAACTAAAATAAGGAACGGATCAAATAGCAATAAAGAAGGAAAGAAAGAATCAAATATCTTCTAAGAAAAAGAAATGAACTAAAAGGAGGTAAGGATCAAATAGCAACAAAGAAAGAATCAAATAGCTGCAAATAAAAAATTAACTAAAAGGAGGAAAGTATAAAATAGCAGCAAAGAAAAAAAGAAAGAATCAAAATGCTGCAACGGAAAAGAGATGAACTGAAAGAAGATAAGGATCAAATTGTAGCAAAGAAAGAAATAAAGAAGGAAAGAAATAACTGCATAGGGAAAACAGTGAATAACTAGAACTGTTGGTGGACACTTATTAATTAACAGTTTTTTTTTGGAAAATATGCTTCTCAAGTCTATTAATTGTTGTCGCTCTTTCTTGTATTGATGGCAGTTTTCTTTCTGACCTTTTGTTTAGGGTAATGTAGAAAGCCCTGTTTATTCAAGGCTCAGGACACCTGTACGTCCTGTTTATTTTAGCCACCGGGTGCATTGCCTGTTTATGCTATAACCAGTTCCGATTTCCGCTTACATACTGATGCAGTGGAAGTAAGGCCAAAGGTCGTTCCTCAACCGATATCCAACATTTGTTTGTGATTCTGTAGCACCAGTCTATAGGATCTGGTGAAAGATTGTTTTCATTAACACCTAGAGCATTCATTCGTTCGAAGCCATTTTTAATCATTGATCTGAAAAAAAAATGGCTGTATATGAATAATAATTTAGACATTGTTGGCTGGTTGTTTTTGTTTAGCTACATTCTAGGTTATTTAATGCCGAAATCTAAATAGTTTGTACACTATTTTTATTTTGGGAGATAATAATGGTTTAGTGATACAATTCCTAGTAATTAACCCACAGCTGGGGGGAGAACAGGTGGATTCATACCTTCCCCAAAGGTATATGCGCGTAAGTGAATATAACGAACCCAACCGGAATTGGAATTCGGCTCTTCGATTAACAATGCCACTAACCATTACACCACCGGAAAATCCAAAGCTTACAGCACCTGGTATTTCCAAACGGTCACCCATCTAGGTACTGGCCAGGCTCGGTGTTACTTAACTTTTCTGATCGTACAAGAACATGTGTTTCAAAGTGATGTGGCCGTAAGCCTTGTATGTCAAGCATTACATCCATATTAGCGACTAGATTTGACGAGGCTATTTAAGAACATGACTAGTTTTCATGTCAATACTTTTGTTTTGAAACATCTTTCAGTGCAGTACCCATTAGCACAAAACATCCTGTGTTCAATTCCCTTATCTCCTATATTATTTTTTTTAATATCTACTCCATTCACCGAGGAATTTGAAGTGTTTAGTATTTATTAATTCCATATTCTGAATACTTATGATGGATTCAGGGTATGCGCCATCATTGCTTTCATTCCAATTCCAGATCGTGCCTTGTTGCTATGAGATATTTTCTGAACGATTTGGTTAGTTTGAGCGCTGCTTTCCATATAATTGATACAACGACGATGCAAAGTTCGCTCAAGGCTTTATCATAAGTAGATGCTGTTTTTAGTGTGAATATTTTAAGATAATAGTAAAAGCAAAAAAACATTAATTGAATATTAATAAATCCTCCCAAATTTTCAGACAAATCGGCTACTTCATTTCACGCATTAACAAATATGAGATTCGCCCACAGATATTACTACTACTACTACTACTACTACTGCTACAACAACCTGCTTCACACGATGCGAAGCATAAGGTAATGTTCAATATGGCTAGTCTGGTCGACTATTAAAATTAGGGTATTGTGTTAGATCCTCACTGGGTACACCATACAAAATGTCGTGATTAAATAGCCACAAGGCTCGAGCTGTTATAAAATCAACCAACCAAATCATTTACAACGCGAAGATGTAGAAATGTAAATATTGCTAAGATTTCAAAAAGGACAAACGAATGTTGTTTTTTTGTTTTTGTTTTTAATTTTTTTCTCCCTTTTTGACATTGACAGTTTTCTACGAGAGTGAGCTGAAAAGTTCATAAGCTGAATATGAAGGGCTGATGCCAGAGTAGTGAAATGCATTGTTTTCAATTCTTCTTGTTAATACTGCATTTTTTTTATTTCCAGGTAAACTGAAATATAACTGTTCAAAGAAGACTGTTCATCTTGTTGGTCAAAAAAGGCATCAACAGCAGATATGATGACATCCCCATCACTGCGATACTGGTTCCCATTTCAGTGTTTTTCCATGTTGAGGAACAGATGATAGTCAAATCAGTCGAATAGGAAAGGTGACCAACCAGTTCAAGGCCACAGGTACCCAAGAAACATTGCTGGAACATTGTCCTGATGAAACAAAACCCATTTCGTCAGTTCTCTTGAGTGTTTGGTCTTAACAGCCTTTCATAATTGCTTCAGCAAATTGGCATAGTACTCTCCATTGATGTTGTGGCCCTTTTGAAGATAGTCAATAAACTCAATGCCTTTTGCATTCCAAAAAACTGAGGTCATTACCTTCTCTGCAGATGAAACGACCATGGCATTCTTTGGAGCAAGTGAGGAGAGGTGTTTCCACTGCATGGATTGTCTCTGGACCCCAAGTGATGAACACATCACTCATCTTGGATTAGAAAACGTTCAAAGAAAAGGGTTCTGCCTCAAACAATTTCAAATTTTCCCGTGATGTGATCAGTCTTCTGCTCTTTTGATCAGGTGTCAGAAAACGTGGCACCCACCGAGCAGAAACCTTTGTCATGCCAAGTTCATTGTGCTGAATATTCTCAACCCTTCAACCTATTGACGGGATATGCCTATTTGATTTATAGCCAATTGCCGATCAACCATCACCATGTGGTTAATGTGATCAATGCTTTCCTCGGCGATGGCAGGACGTCCAGAGCTTAGGTCATCATTAAAAATTCTATCTTTCCCTCCTAAATTCAGCTGTCCACTTTTGCACAGTTGATAACGCTGGAACATTATCACCTAATGTAGCAACCATGTCAGCATGAATGTCCTTGAGTGATAAACCCTTTTTCTGTAGATAATTAATAACACCACTTTGCCAAAGTTTGTCCATTTTCAAGATAATTCGCTACTAGTTACGTTTGAAGTCTTCTTTGAACAGTTAATTGTCAGTTTACCTGGAAAAAATAACCCAGTTATTAATAAGAAGAATTGAGAGTAATGCATGCAAGATTTCACAGCTCTAGCATTCCTTCATAATCTGCCTATGAACTTTTCAGCCCACACTCGTAAATCAGTTTTTGGTGTCGCTTGACTTGACTGCGAGTTAGGTTTTTCCCCTATTCTATTCCTCAATATAACAGAAAGGCTATCGATGGGATCTTTCCTCTGAGTAAGATAAACAGAGGTGCAGAATTTTGTTTAGACCTATCACCATTCTCTCGTGTAGTTTTCCCTATGGAGATTTTAAACAAAGTATATATTTATATATTTCATTGAAATTTACAGTAGTGGCGGCTCTTCAAGAGTGTACTAAAGAAGAGCAAATTCTCAGTCGTCCCTCTATTCAATCAATTTGAAGTGTTGTCATCTACTTCAGATAATGCAGACTGGTGTTTTGACCAGAACTCCACTTCCAACTCGTCTCATCTGGTATATCCTTGCCTCATCTCCCCCAGAACAGAGCATCTGTTGAGTGATATTCACATAGCTTCGTTTCCATGATTTCTAATATTATTTCTAAACTAGATCCTCATAGAGTATGCAGATTCGACGATATCCCTGCAATTGTTCTAAAGAAACGAACCCCTGAACTACCTCTTGTTCTCTCCAAACTTTACAATAAATGTCTCGCTCCTTCTTGCTTTCTAATTTGTTAGAAGTCCTCCTCGGTAGTTCTTGTCTTTAAGAACTCTGGGGAACTATTGCCCTGTTAGTCTCTTACCTCTTTTTGGTAAAGTATTAGAGGCTCTAATCAACGCTGAATTGATTAAGCATCTTACTTCACACGACCTCCTGTCGGATAAACAATAAGGCTTCCGTTTCTCTGTCGATGTTTTAACAGCCATCACTGAATTTGTTTATCAATCTTTAAATAAAAACGACGAAGCTTGGGTTGTGGCTTTAGATATCTCAAAGGCGTTCGACAGAGTTTGGCATGCTGGGCTTCTCCACAAGCTCAAGAGCTACGCTGTCTCTGGACGAATATTTGACCTAATCTCATCGCCGTTAACAAATCATGTAATGAAGTTTGCGTTGAAATGACACACTTCTAGTTCATTTCATACTGCTGCACTGCTCCTCCAGAGCTCTATCCTCGGACCTACGCTGTTTCTGATCTTCGTCAACGACCCTCCCAATATCACCATTCCCCCAACTAGGTATCTATGTATATGACACACTCCTGTCTTAGCAGCATATCCGACCGATCCGACAAAGTAGAACTGGTAACTGGTAACTCTCGAAAAGGACCTCCAATATGTGGTTAACTGGGCAAGGAATGACTTGTAAATCTTAACGCCTCCAAAACAAAGCTGTTTTTATTTAATCACCAGAGAGAACCTTTTCTGTCTGACATCAACATGGTAGATGCTAAACTCCAGCAAAACAACACTTTTCGTCCTCTTGGGATCACGTTTTCCACTAACATGAAGTGGAATGATTATATTGAATCTATTGCTAGGTCTACTGGTAGGAAAGTTCACTGTGTCGTACTAGACAATTCTTCTCGTAAGATTCCCTCTCGTACATTTATAAATCTACCATTCATCCGTTTATTTGAATACTACTGCCATATCTGGTCTGATGCTACTACTATATCTCTCAAGATTCGTGACAAAATTCAAAGAAAAGTCTGTAATGCAATCGATCCTGACCTGGCATCTCGATCAGTCACTACCATAACGACGTGACGTGGCTTCTCTCTGTCTTTTCTATAAATCTTTTCATGGCAATTGTTCTAATGAGCTCTCCTCCTTGTTACCTCAGTTTAGGCATACTACTAGATTGACAATAGGTCTCATTCTTTTACTGTTGAAATTGCTAGATGCAACCATAAGTTCTATTCTAACAGTTTATTTTCTTGTACTTCTTGCCTGTGGAACTCTCTTCAGGCTTCTTGCTTTACTATCAATTATGATCTTCAAAGTTAAAGGCAGAATCAATCGTCATCTTGTCTTTTTTAATCCTGTTTTTTATTGTCCTTTCTTCTCGATAATGTTTCAGTAATCCCTTGCATCTTAGTGGCTTCATGATCTTGCTTAGGGTGAAATAATGTAAAAAAAATGCTAAAATGCAAAATGTTACCTTTTTACTGCATTATATCTCATCACAGTTGCCAATTAAAGTTATGTCCTCCCCTTTTCTCTTAACCACATGTAATATATTTGAGCTGTTGTAAATTTAGATCAACACTAAATTCATATTTGTCATTATCATGCCATATAGCAATTACTCTAAATCAACAAATATTATTTGGATAAAATTTTACAGAGGTTTTGATAGTAAATAATAGAAATTGAAGATATTTTCTCTTATCGATAAATAGTATAACTAAATTAGGCATGAGTTAGTGTTAGGATCTGTAATGTTATTGGTCCTTACCTCGCATCCCAACTTCGGTCACTTTCCTGAATTCTCTTTGTCTTTTCTATAAATATTTTTATGGCAATTATTCTAATGAGCTCATCTTGATACCTCAATTTAAGCATACTACTAGATTGGCAGTTAGGTCTCATCATTTTATTTTCGAAAGTGCTAGATGCAACCGTAAGTCCTATTCTAATAATTTCTTTTCTTGCATTTCTTGCCTGTGGAACTCTTTTCCAGTTTCTTGCTTCCCTGCCGCCTAAGAACTTCAAGAATTTAAATGCAACATCCATCGTCATCTTCTGTCTTCGTTAATCCTGTTCCTTTAATGTCCTTTCCTTCACTTCTCCTCACTAAAGTCTTCTCTTTCTCTTTCCCTTCGTGTAACCCCCTGCGTTCTAGTGACATTGCCGCCTTGCTTGGGGTGAATTTTTTTTAAAGTCTAATTTTAGTTCTTTCGGAAGTTCCGTTTTTTAAGCCTTCCGCTTCTACCATTTTATCTAATCTAAATACCTGTGCTTATTTATTTCTCTATTCTGTTTATAGGAAGAGGTGAGACAATGAACAAAACTGCTTCTAATCAGTTCCGTCTACTCTTGAACTGCATTACGATATATTTAGAAAATGGTCCCTAGGAAATTCCTCGGGTGTTTTTTTAAGCATTTCACCCCAAACAAGGCGGGAGTGCCACTAACACGCAAGGAGTTACAGAGAGTAGGAGCAAGAGTAAATAGACGTGATTGAGGAAAGGATAAAGAGAAGGACGGAGAATTAGATCAAGGCGTCAGAAGATGTCGATTGGCATTACATTTGAATATTTGAAGACTATAACTGTCAAAGAAGCTAGTAAGAGGAAGGGGGTTCCACAGACGAGAAAGTGCGAGACATGAAGTTATTGGAGTAGAAGAGACGGCTATATTTAACCGTTTCAACAGTGAAATGGTGGGACTGACATGCCAACCTTGTAATACGCTTAAATTCATGCAGTTTGGGAACCAGGGGAAATCGCTCGTCGGAGCAGTTGCCGTGAAAGTACTTGTAGAAAAGACAGAGGGAAGCAACGGCACGCCTGTGAGAAAGTAATTGTAGGCGAGATGCCAGACCAGGACCAACCACATTGCATATCCGTCTCTGGATTTTGTTGAGGACCTTGAGACGAATAGCGGGGGTTCCAGACCATATACGGCAGCAGTATTCCATGCAAAGGCGAATGGTTGAGTTATAGATTTGAAGGATGGACTCAGGCGAGAAAAAACTTTCTGGCGCGACACACAGAACCAGCTTTCCTTGCAGTAGATGAAATTTAAATATAATCTCTACTCTCGCATTTTTCTTTCTTTCTGTCTGTCTGTCTTTCTTTTCTTCTTTCTTTCTGGTTATCTTTCTTGATTTTCATCTTTTTGTCTGTCTTGCCTTCTTTCTTTCTGTTTACTATTTATTCTGTCTTTCTTGTTTTTTCTTGCAAGTTTGCTTTCCGTCTTCCATCCTTTTTAAAAGAATGGTGCTGGTCCATGTGGTCTGTTGAAAAAAGGTTATCGATTCCGGTCCTGTTTGCTAAGCATAACTGTCTTAAATACAAACAAGCAGATTAATAGTGTAATATTAGAATCAATATTCACCATTATCTTAGGTGCCATCCTTCTGCAGAAAAGGAAACAAGAAAGCTGTGGATGTACGGTAAGTTTTATAATAAATATTCACCATTAGTTTGTAAGTTATCATTATGTTGGCAGTGTAACAGTGCGAACAAGGCGTTGTATTTTGTGGATTTATTTAGAATTGAAATCGCGTCCCCAATTTTAAAATACATGCTTACGCAAGTAATACACGACTCGTTTTAGTATCTGATTCTGTTTTTAGTGACTTTCGATAGGTTGGAATTTCAGTCAAATTTATTAACCATGATATTCTTCAAATTCACTAATAAACTGTGAGATTTCTTCGCAAATTCTTTTTGACAGAACTGACTAGCGAATACTCAGATATGGAATTTAATTGCCTGAAATGTCAAAAAATAGCATGTGTATTCCTCAGAGACAGTGAAATATGCCATATTTTGTTTTCGTCCTCTTAAAAAAATTGAAGGCAGATCATGTTCAAATACAGCAAATTTACTTTTGACTTCATTAAATGATCTTCAAATATTAAGAATATGCTTTTGCATAGACACACAACACAGTACAAGTCGACCCCATTCCACCAACTCCGTGCTGCAGTTAATGGTAAACTTTTAAACCTTTCCATGGTTGTATAGTACACGCGTCACCAGGACTACATACAGTTTTGAATTCAGAACTACCCTTCTACAATTGTTGCCAACCACAGCTAGAAAGCCCAGTCTGCCCAGTCCATAGCTAGGTGGAAGAAAGGTAGACTCGTATCTTTCTCAATGGTATTTGTACGAAAGGGAATGTCAGGAACTCGACTGGAGTTCGAACTCGGCTCGCCGATTTCACATTCCGAGAGACTAACCATTACGCAGCGCGGAGATTTGCACATGGGTGCTATCCAATTTTTTGAATTAATGTAAAATTTTACGTTTAAAATACTAAAATGAAGCACTGGTCATTATTCCTGTGAATCGTGTCAATAAGACAGGTCATATCGATTGGAATGTCGTGAACTCCATTCGCCATTTCTCTTCAAAATATGAACGATGATGGTTCTCAATCCGAATAACTCGTAGAATAATGGAAACAGTATTTTAAATTCTTCTAAAAATTAACATTCCCTACCAACCGTTCCAATAAATAGGACTCAAGATAAACCTTTCCAAAGTAGAAATTATGATCTGGAATTGGAATGAAAGCAATAATAGCAAGTACTATCGATTCATCATAAATATTCAGAACATAGAATTAATAAATACTAAGCAATTTAAACACCTTAGTGTATAGATAAGCCATAATAAATTTAGCCTAGGAGATACTGAAGTCTAGACAGTACTGACAGTTGAAGGATCTTTTCGATTTAAGTAACTTAAAGAGCGACAACTGACAGATGAAATACTTTATGACGATGTCATTGAAGAATTTGCCAACTTTTTTGTTGGCAAATTCTTCAATGACATCGTCATTTATAAAGAACAGTTACTTTATAGAAAGTTGTAATTTTCATTTCAGAAATGAAGATGGTCCTAATTTTTTACACTTTACCCCTATGTCGCTTTTGCTTTATAACTGTTACTGATAAAGTTTAAGTATGTTTGGTGTGTATTTAAAGCATATAGCGGCTCGGGTTAAAGAATCGGGGAGCCGAGTTCAAATTCTAGTCAAATCCATTGCATTCACTTACGTGCTAATAATACCGTTGGGAAAGGTATGAATCCTCTTCCTCTCCACCCAGCTATGGGTAAATAGCAGGACAGACCGGATTCTATAGCCTTGGATGGCAACTGGTCTACGGCAGAAATAAATGGCAACCTACTGCAGGAAAAAAATCTACCTCCTCAGTCATGTATCGAAAGATACATGATCGCCTAAGCGTGTATCATGCATGGCACATAACTGACTGATTGCAAGTAAAGTTACCTTACTGAAGGTAAATTGATAGTCGACCTGTAATAATGGATGTGGACATTAATTTATCTAGCAGTTCTGAATTCGTTTGTTTATGTATTTCAATTAGTTTTTTTTTAACTCATCGTAGTTGTGAGTATCCAGAATGCGGTTAGGTATTTTCGCCACTATATCCAGAGGTAGAGACGCAATAACATTATAAAATTTGGTGATTTGGGAAGTTACGTTTCGTATATGGAACTGAGATTCAATAATTGTGAACCAACTGGTAATGTTAGTTTGCATGGATTCAAGTGTCTTAATTGTTATTTGTTGGACAGTCGGCTCATGGTGCTCTTGTTCCATTTTGTTTGTTTGGGTTGTTTTTGTTGTATTATATATATATATATATATATATATATATATATATATATTAGTGGGGAAGTAATGTAGTTATCAAAATGTGTTATTTTGGTCACCAGATGCGCAGATATGAAACATTGACCTCATTTAAAAGTGGCTGAAACATACGACAACATAATTATATGAAAAGTTCAAATAAAATGCAAAAGTCTTTGTATAAAAAATACTTGCACAGACACATATATATATATATATATATATATATATATATATATATTCGAAATTCATAATACAAAGTTAGTATGTATCTAGTTTCAAAAGACTACGTACTAAAACAATATGAATTTTTGTACTTATCTGTTTCGTTTGTCACGAGTCTGAAAATGCATGCGTCTTGATGCCTTAATTTTCAAGAGAAAAAGATATTGGCTTTTCCGCCTAACGATGTCTCGCGCGGGTCTTGTCTGGTCACGTAACTGTTTTCTATTTTCGTAAATATTTATAATTACTTTTTACTGCTATATTTGTTTGGCTCAAGGGGAGATTTTTGTCTCTCGCTACACTATATTTGTGCATATGAAAGTAATATTATAATGGTACACAAACTAGATTTTTTTTAATGAGTCACTGTGCAATATGTATTTTTGTGTGTACCGGTAGCCGCAAAATCAAGGACTGCTCCGAGCGGTACACACTATGTCACTGACTGTAACAGTTGTATCTGTTATCAATGCTATGAGGAAATTGCCCAACAGTCATTGCAATATAGAAGGCTTGATATTACGTAACAGTTCAGTACACTTTTCTTTGATGCACACAACCTAAGAGACATGAACTTTTGACTGTAGACTATCTTGTGGAAGATTAGTGTGTAATATATTTCTACAGCTGAAAAAGTGGCGTTCAAAGGTCAGTCTTGAACAAAAAATGAAACCAAACGGATTTAATTAATGCCACAGCGAATTTGTTTACGGTCATGTCTATTTATCCGTTCCCATATGAGAAAGTTCATTTAATCTTTCTTCCTACCCGATTCTCCGTTTCAAGTCCTGATTCATTCAGTAATTCATTCTATTAACCTCCTGCCTCTTTACAGTTGAGATCGCAACAGCTATTTTTACTCCGGTTGTTGAAATAATGATCCTACTTGCTGACGACAGGCTCCTACTCCGAATGATTTCACTGTCAAGGACATCGATACGCTCACCCACTAAGTGGTTTATCGCAGCTTTTCACCGCGCGTATCATTCAACTGCGGCAGGTGTCGCTCTTCTCGGGAAGGACATTATTGCTAGTATCCTTTCCAGCTTTCTGAAAGGCAACTGAATTAGACAATGGCACTTTACAAAGCTATTTCCTGAATATGAACATTCAGGGGCAAATGTAAATCTTTACACATACGAGGCGATATCCAAAAGATTAAGGAATATGAACAGCGTCCGCAAGCCGAATTGGTCGATACCTTTTGGGAAAAGTTAACACTCTGAATTAGTATACTGACTCGCAAAAGGCATTAATTTTGAATTAGTGTTTATTTTTGTACTTGCTTTGTGTCAGCTTAAAATTGATGTGTACCGCTATTTCCTATCTTTTTCAAGATACATTGACGGAAAATAATACTCCTGGGGGTCAATATTTGATCCCTGATATGCCACAGTCTAAATCATACACAGGCGGTAAACTGATGTTATCAGTGTTACTAGGTGACAAGATGATCGGAGACTTTTGAATGCTTTATCAAAATATATACCACCCCTTAGTATGCACATACTCTATCCAGGTTCAAATTGGCTTTGTCCTTAAGAGTGTTGCAATTTTATTTTCCCTCAATGTAGAAAGCAGTTTCTGTTTTCTTGAGTCCTCTCTATTTTTTTTTTACTTAATGTTATTAATTTTAATACTGTAATTATCATTATTTGCACCATTTACAGTCGGAATGACATAATCAAGATGTTGACATTCCACATTACAAACTTTAGGAAGGAATCCCCCATGAATACTGGAAAGAACAATAATAGCTACTGACTTGAGAAACCTATTTTTCTGGAAAAAAAAATTGTAAGAGAAAGATTTTATAAATTTCAACCGAAAATAGTAATGGCTGCTCGGTCAATGAATGCCAAATGTTTCCTTATAAGGAAACGACTAATATTACCATTACCAACGTTCTCATCATAATGTTACGCCTGTTGTGTCCTCCAGCGTTCTTTAGCTGATTATGCATCCGGTTAACTTTTAGGGAACTTCAAACTGAACTCCTTATTTAATCAATCTGTTCAAATCTAGAGAAATCTTATTTTGGTCTCTTTTTTTTTTCTTTTTTTTTAATACGGTTCAGTTATTTCTAGTCGAGGTTACACTGGATCTTAGCCTGTACCAGGGATTGAACTCATAATTACTATGACATCAAATTCAAGAACCAACGCTTTAATTTTCTTCGCAATTATCCCGTTCAAGCTTTGGTTCGTGAATTTGGTTTTATAGTAATGATGAATTCAATCACTGGGCCGAGTAGTACAGACTAAGTTTAGGTGTAAACAGGACTAACAATCACTTAACAATAGTAAAAGCAAAAAAAGACAAACATCTGAGATGTCCCTAGACATAATGAACAGCGGAACGAGAACAATCTATACCCTTAAATTAAAAAACAGTTCGAAATTCTCTGAAGGTTAACCGAATCAACAAACACCTGAAGAAGAGCACAACGACCGAAACGTGATAACAACAACAAAGATGAAGACGTTAGTCTGACTGTAAATCATGATCACTGCTGATCCCAGAAAATAAGATATAAACTGTAATTATCGATTTTTTTTCTTTTTCGCATTCTTTATATTGTATTATTCGAGGAATTTACATTTTCTCGCCACATGTCAGGTAGTTATCACTGAAAACTGTATGGTAACAGTTGCCGCATTTTTTATTATCCACGCAGACCCCAACATCACCGTAATATCGGCTTTCTCAACTCTTCCTTAAATTCCTAATTGATTTATTCTTGCTTTTAGTGTTTTTTGCTACTGTTCCAAATGGGTCAAATATTATGAGCAAGGCCATAACATCTATGCTTCAATGCTTTCTAAGTTCCCAGAGGAGGTCCTAAATGGGTTTCAATTTTGAATTTAGGATGCTTATCTCCGTTGGTAGTTGCATAATTAAAAGAAAAACGTGTAGTTCCAACGAATCATTTATTTCATGGAAATATTTCGACTAGCTATTGCTAGTCTTGGTCACTCCTTTAATTTGAGTAAAACAGTGCAAACAAACTAGAAACGTTTACGAATTGCAAACGTCATCAACTCGGTTTTTTTCCGTGATTTGAATTCGTAAGCGTTTCTAGCACGGCTTTACTCAAAATAAAGGAGTGACCAAGGCTAGCAACAGCTAGTCGAAATATTTCCATGAAATAAATGATTCGTTGGAACTACAAGTTTTTCTTTTAATTATGGGTTTCAATTTTCTTTGCTTTCATCCTGTAGTCCGCTGACAGAACCACAATCTGGCAAATCTGGTTTGTCAACAATTACCAGCAGAGCAGATGGACACATGCCTGGAAGCTCGCGAGCATAAGAGCCCCATGCTAATCTATGTATTAAGTGATTTGTGTTACAGAAGCCTCTTTTTAAAAAATAATAAAAATAGAAGTTACTAAGCCAGCCATGCCGATTGCGATTGGTGAAAATATGGCATAATAGAAAGATCCATTCCATTTTTTTCATTTGAATTGGTTCTGGAATAATAAAAAAAAGAAATTGGGGGAATGTGCGATTTTGACCTAGAAATCACTGTAAATGGCGAATACATTCTTCAAAGAAGGCCGCCCTCCTAAATACACGGAAGGGCTGGTTTGTCTCGTCAGTTCAGTTCACTTGCACGGAAAATATCAAAGAACTGACCCAGACTCCTGACGTTCAGTCTTCGCTGAGTCCTAGTACAGAGTCGCCTGAAAAAAAAGTCTCATTTCTCTCCTTTATTATTTGTGACCAAGACTACTGTTGACTTGTTGGAGAAAATATTATCTTTTATTTTTTCTTTGATTTGATTTTTAATTCTTAAATTTCTCCTAGACTGAATCAATATTGTTTTGAATGTTTTATTTATATTTTTGTAAATAAATTATTTTTATTGTTATAAAACTCTAGCCTTGATAGTATTTCTTTATTCTCCTCTTCTTTCACTAATCTCTCGCCTTTTAATTGTCGCAACCGTGACAAATGGTGGGGGGCTCGTCCTATGCTTTGATGCTCATTTAAAAAAAAAAAAAAAAAACAGCAATTCAGCTGCCTTAACTAAAACAAATAATTTTCTCATTCGATGTTCATTTTACAACAACAAAGAAAGTAATTCATATTTCTCTTCAGATTTTTTTTTCATAAAACTGACTTTTTGTTTAAAAATATCGTTTTCTGTTGACGAATTTCTTTTCTTCGTCCAATTTGGATGAAGAATCCCACTTAAAACAAATCAGTTATTGTATCTAGCTACATATTTTGATTTAAATATTAATGCAAAAATGAAAAAAGCAGAAGTAAAATTAGACCTACTGTAGTAAGTAATGACAGGCTTACATTGCATATGAACCCAGGGTTATGCATAGATTATTAGTGATTGAACGAGAGATTCAATCACAACACGTGTACGGTAAGCATGTAGTAATGATTATTTAAGATTATAAATTTATGATGCAGTACTAATTACCAGGTATTGTGAATATATGAATGGATAAGCTTTTTAATTGTGCAAGATGTGAAAAATTTTGAATGTAGTCCGTAGACCAAAGATGAAGATAGATCAGTGCTAGACACCCTAGCTATGCTACTAAGATAGATCTTGTCCTCGGGGTGTTCATGTGCATAATGGTGATCAACTGTACAGGAAAACATTCTCTTTCAAAACTGAAACTTATTTTTAAAAAATCTGCTTCGTAGCACAATAGGGCAGCATCGTTTGAACTGACTTTCACTAATGTGCATGGAAAATGACATCCTATTCCTGAAGACCATGACTTTAAGCTAATAAAAAGCAATTCTCTGAAAAGAAATGCCACAAATGCTTGTTATAAGTTCGTAGTAATTTCATAGTTTGCCATCTAATCTGTGTGACTTATTATTGTGTATTTCAAGCCTTGTGTATTTTTCAAATGTTTATTATGTTGATTAGCTGCTGCTGTACAGCATGTTTTAAGTGTTTTGTTGAAGTGCCAATAAAATAAATATATGTTTAATATTATCGACCATTTACTTTTCATTCCTATGAGTTGATATCGTAGGGGCCCCAGCACACTGATCTACACAGAGGCCCATAAAGCTGTTAAAACGGCCCTGACTACCAGGGTTAATTTAATTAACAGACATGTTCGTTTACTTGTAACTCATGTTGTTGAACGATTTCATTGTCAAGATCTCGTTATTATTTCTTGCTTCGTTGACAACTGTTTTACTAATCCGTACAACTTAGCCATCCTTTGTTTGGTATCACCTTTACCTGGTTCATCAATCCGTTTTCCGTCATGAACATGAATTCCTCCAACCAGGAAGCTAAAGTCCTTTTTTCCTACTCCAGAATCGGGAACTAAATTAGCCTTCTCAAGGCATTCAATTGTGATTTCATACTCTTTTCAATAAATTTTAAATAAATAATAAACTTTTTTTCAATAAATAATTATAAATAATTGTTGAACTAAAAAAAAAAAAAATAAATAAAATAAAATAAATAAATTTATAGAGTAAAAAAAAAAAAAGAAAGAAATTTACTTTTATAACCAGATTCTCTATCTCTCAAAACTTTTCCTTCTGAATATCATTTACAAATTTGTTACAAACTGCAGCGGGATATTTCTAAAGGTAATTTCCATTTAACCTCATACAGAGCAACAACTTTCCGGTGCTTATCAATTGAAACGTGACATTTGGCAATAAAATATTTAAATTGAATAAAATGTAAATTTCATACTCTTAACTTCGACCACATTCGTCACTTAATGATGTTTCTTGGTTTGGTTTGGCTTGGTTTACGGCACATCAACCTCAATGGGTTATTTAATGTCGACAAAATTTTTATAGCTGGTAATATTTTCTTCGAAATAAACTATAGTTGGTAATACCTTTTTTTTTTCTACAAATGTATTGCTGGTAATAATTTTTAAAAAATATATATTTCTGGTAAGTATTAAAACTTATTTTTACACTTTCATAGTGTTTTGCCCCCAGTTTGGGTGTCAGCTATTTGCCCTTAGCTGGGACCCTAACAGGTGCTACCACCGGGAACACCAGCAATTAAGTGGTGGTTCCACGCTCCTCAAAACCTCCTGAACAGAGGCCTTGCTGTTGGATGTAGTCTATCGTCTTATCCAGGACGCAGATGCAGTTTATCACCATACCCAGGACGGGGTCAGCCGCAGGATAACGGCCAGCTGGAATCTAATCCTCTCCTGTTGTGCACCTGACCCCACACCTACCGGACGAGGGACCTTCACCTCTGTCAGTTCCAGTCCCATTAATACTGTTGGTGATCATTTGCATCATGCCCATGAATTAGCTGATCTGCTTTAGCTATTTTTGCCTAGTTTTTTTCTCGTAACACTATAACACTATGTGGGCTGCCAACCAAGACTAAGAGAGGCCCACATGGACTCATTAGGGGTGAGTCATACCGTGCTAAATCCCATCTTGATATTTCTTTGGCTCATCGCGGTGGTTCTTATAAGGCGGACTTCCTTATTTTTTTTTATCGTGACATCATCACTATGTGGATTACCGATCAAGGTTCAGAGAGGCCCACATGCCTTCATCCAGGGCAGTTATCCCGTGACAGTTCCCAATTTGGTATTTCATAGACTCCACGAAAATTACTTATAACATTATTTTTCGAATTTATTTGCTACTAAACAAAGTATTATTTTTTTTAAAGCAGTTATAGTTAACATTAAAAGTAAGCGTTAGAATTAGACACGCCTCTCCTCCAAAAGCAATAATTACGTCTTCCTTTTCTTTATCAAATATAAAACAAAGTTTTTTTAAAAAGTACTAAATTATAAATAAGTAAATAAATAAGGATCGTTCACTTGTGTCAAATATATAAACAAATTAGCAAATCTAATCTATTTAAATTTCATACTGATCTGTTGCGTAATAGCAGTCCGCCTATATAGCAGTGAATGTTGGACAATCTCTTCAAAGATGAAGAGACATGAAGTAACAGAAACGTGGTCCTACAGAAGGGTTCTGAGAATACCATGGGCTAAACATGTGAGCAACGACGAAGTTTTATAGAACATGGAAACAAAAAGGACGCTCATACATCAGAAAGAGACAACTGAAATTTATAGGGCACATAACGAGGAAAATGGGTTTGGAAAATGTAATACTCCCGTGACGTGTTGAGGACAAGAGGAACAAATGAAAGTGGAGAATAACCTACCTAACGGACCTGTGTAAATGGTTAGCAGAATATGGATTAAAAGATACAATTAAAAAAAAAATGCTAAGATCAACAAAGGACAAGAAGTTGTGGAAATCTATGATCGCCAACGTCCTGAAGGGACACGACAAGAAGAAAGAATTATTTACGTTACATTTAATATATGCAATTCAAGCCAATTGATATAATACATTATTGTAATATAATTATAATACAATTATACTCATCAACAGTTGATGAGTATAATAAATAGATAAAATGTCTAACTCAATATAAACCATAATACTAAATAAACTAGATAAATAAATAATACTAAAAAATAATCAATAATAAATAATATAAAAGTACGTAATAAATAAATGCTCATCCTCTTCCTTGTTCTTGTATCAATCGGTGATTGATAACAATGTCATGCCTTCCTACAAGGAAACCAAAACTAAAAATGTCCACATTCAACCTCGTAATACGATAAGGAAATCAAAACCAGTATCCAAATAGGACAACTTTTGGTTAATTTTACTGTGATCTTCTGGAAGAACGACATTGTAAACAAAAAGAAAATTTCTGAAGGAATCAATGACTGGGTTTCTGGGTTTCTGGCCTGGATTTGATTGGATGTTCCGTTTGAATTGTATTAAAAAAAATGCTGATACTGATATATACCTTGGTTTAGACGGGCAATCCCAGGCCGTTTTGCATACTTTCCAGCCCTTCGCCATTTTCACAGTCATGCCTACATTTTTCATTCTTTCTTAGTTATCTTGCAACATTCCATGGCTGACGGTATCTTCGCTCTCTCATTCTCCTTTATCTCTTTCTTTTTCTCTTCTCTCTACTCTGTCTCGCTCTTTTTATCCTCCCTCTCTCTCTTCTCCTCTTGGTTTCATTATATTTCTTTCATCTCTCTTTCTTCCTTTTGTCTCTTTCTCTCGCCATATAGTCTACATTTAATGTCTAGCTCCTGTCTATATGGTCTAAATAGTGTTAATTCTTGTAGAATTGTTCTGGATTAAAACTATTTGATTGGTAATAGTTTCTCTATTAATTATTATTATTATCATTATTAATACTACTAGTTTATTTTCATGTATTATTATTTATTTATTTTATTATTATTATTACTACTACTACTTTATTTTCATGTGTTATTATTTATTTTATTATTACTACTACTATTAGTAGTAGTACTATTGTTATTATTCCTACGTACAGTATTAAATTGTTCTGGCCATCTTATATTATTGATTCTTGCCCTCAAGAGACTTTGTCCTCAGACAGAAAGAACACCTTTGTTGGCAGTTCCAAGAAATGCTGATTTCTGCAGAGTTGGTACATGAAGCTTGATACAAACTATTTCCATGTCACTTATCAAAGTCCTGGGAATGGAGCCCAACGCATCAATGATAATGAGACCTTTGGCAGTATCGACAACCCACAAACGTTCTACGTCAGTGCGTAGATCTGTATATCTACTGAGTTTCTCTGAGCTTTTTAACAAGATTTTGATCTTCTTGGCATGCCACATCAACATAACAGTTTCTTTTGACAACAATCCTGCTTTCCCTCCCGAGGCCAATGTATCGATGATGATGATGATGTCGTCTATGCTGATTCATAGTTCAGATAAGAATGATCTTGAACAGAAAATCAATATCCTCTACAAAGTGTTCCCAAAAAATAGGACTCAAGATAAATGTTTCTAAAACAGAAACTATAATCTGGAATTGGACCGAAATCCATCATAAAAAATCAGGATGTGGAATTAGTAACGTTGAGATGCGAAAGACGTTCGGGTCGTGTCGACGGTTGGAACGTTGAGATGCAGCCGTTCCGACTATTGTAAGTTGAGATGCAGTCGTTCCGGTCGTGTCGACGGTTGGAACGTTGAGATACAGACGTTCGGGTCGTGTTGACGATTGGAAGTCGAGATGCAGTCGTTCTGGTCGTGTCGACGGTTGGAACGTTAATGTGCAGGCGTTGCGTACATGCTGGTCGAGGTCGGTGTCGAAACCTCCCGTTGTTATTATAATCGATAGTATTACGGGAAAGGTTTAAGTCGAAGTTAAGGGAAGGTGATCGCTCCTGGTTGTTGCAGATGATCGCTGCGGGTCGTTGCTGGACGATCGCCGCTGGTTGGGCTTCGAACTGGACGTGTCGGACAGGAACGGTATCGGTGACGGTATTTGGTCAGTGCCGGGAAGCTGGCGCCGCGATGTTGTTGGGCATATCGAATGTCCGATGCTGGCGTTGCGTATCTGCTGGTCGATTCCGATGTCGCAACCTCCCGTAGTAATTATAACCGTAGTGTACGGGAAAGGTTATGGACGACGTGCAGGCAGCAAGTGGGGACAGAATGCCGGGAGTCGAAAATGCGCAGGAAGCCAGAATAAAAGTAGAAGTCAAAAGAGAAAGAAAAACAGACAGACAGACCCAACTCGCGCCCAGTTGGAAGACAAAAAAAAATGGGGGGAACGTAACTTAATACGCAGCCCGTCCAGGCGTCCTGGCAACAAAGGCCATGACGACTGCGTACCGACCCCGAATTCGGCAAGAAGTTGCCACATTATGTTAAGGGAGACCAACAACAGCCAACCTTTCTGGCCCAGAAAGAAAAAAACATTATACTAACAATGTTCTGCAAGACTAAGACTTTACGATAGGTGACTTGTAATTACGCTGGCACAGAACCACAATTGTGGAGTACTTACTAAAAATTAATCTTACTATACTGGCTTGCTTATCATCGCATTGCTTGATGTGTGTGTGTGTGTGTGTGTGTGTGTGTGTGTGTGTGTGTGTGTGTGTGTGTGTGTGAAAATATTTGTTGGTTAGTTTGTTTAACGACATATCAACTCTTTATGGGTCATTTTAAGGCAGAAATTTAATTTTCTTGGGAGATTTGGTTTGATTGCTTAACGGCAAATCAACATCTTATGGGTCATGGAATGCCGAAATTTAATTTTCTTGGGAGCTTTGGGTTTGTTTTTTGTTTTTGGCGGGGGGTTACTATTAAAATCTGTTGTTGGTATTTTTACTATAAAAAATGTATTTTTATACTTTCATAGCCTTTTGATCTCAGTTGGTGAGGGGGGGGCACTATTTACCCATAGCTGGAACCCTAACACGTGCTACCACACCGGGTCAGGGAGGACCTGGGAACAACAGCAATTAAGAGGTTATTCCAGGATCCTCACCCCAACCCCGATCAGAGACGATGCTCCAGGATGTAGTTTATTTTTATACCCTGGACGGTGTGTGAAAATATGTTTGTGCATGTGTATATCTGTACATAGAGGAATGTGTGTTTTTCATATCACTGAGTTTGTGTATGTGCGTAAGCATGCATATGTTTGCTTGTGCGTACATGGGCGTTAATTCCAATCTACATAAAATGAGGCGTGGAATTGTGATTTTCAGTAGTCCAAGGGAAGCAACTCATTCATGTTAAATAATCATTTGCTGTGTGCAAACAGTTTAGTCTACGTGCCGTGTCCCTTCCGAACGTTGACGATCATGGCTCTCCACAATTTCCTGTCTTTTGGAGCTCTTACTAAACTTTTTTTTTTTTTTTTTTTTAACCATCTCCCATAGATCCTTTCTGTCAACCATTTACACAAGCACGTTAGGTAGGTTATAGTTTTTTTTGCTCTGTACCTCAGTATGCCTTCTACGAACCTTTCAAAGGACTGTTTATGACAACCATCCACAGAAAAATTAACTTCCACAGGCCTTTACATACAAAAACTTCGTTGCGAAAGTGTAAATAAATTATACCACAATTATTAAAAGCTTATTTACTATGCGAGTCGGTCAAAAAGTAATATCTGTTCAAATTTAATTTTAAAATTACTAGTAAGAATTCGTAGTGTATTTTTGGGGACCCAGATGAATAGAAAATACCACGATTGAGAAGATGGGGGTAGTACGTTGAGGACTAGATTTTTGCTCGTTTTAGTAACCGGATGTCATTATTAATTGTGACTATAACAAATAACTAACACCGCTATAATTAGCAATCGATTTTTTTTAAATATCACTCATATGAATATCAAGACGACGGTGAAAGAATTCAGTAAAATTGACGCCTGGTCCGTATGTCATGGTTAACAATCTGGTTGTGCATTTAGGTAGTCGGTATTTACCCAAGACCTCCCCACAAGGTGGGATGTGGCACAAGGCCGGTTTTTAACGTGGTGCTTTCCGAGCTCGGGCAAAAATTACCCGTAGACCCCGAATACACGGGGTCGGCTGTTTTTCCCCCAGACGAGACTGCCGGTGGGCATAGCCTCATCTTAGTTACTCTCCGCCCGAAAGCAGAGAGTCCGACAAGCTCTAAGGAAAGCAGTTCGATAGTCACACACAACGCTTACCGAAAGTACATCACAAAGTCTTAAGCAACTACAACACACACAGCAGTTATACAAAAATCAAAATAATAAATCGGTTTGCCAAAAAAATTGTACGTGTGCATTGCGTAGCGAAATAAAATGCATATATATATAAATATAAAAGTGAACATTGAAGTCAACACTCAGAGGCGATAGGCTATTTCATGCCAGACGCAATCGTCAGACCGCCTGATGATTGCGTCTAGCATTAAACAAGCCTGTCGCCTCTGAGTGTTGACTTCAATGTTCACTTTTATATTTACATACGCTCTATCTCTGATATTGAGCACTTTATCCCATAAATATAGAATACCTTAAAACTATATTTCTTCATTTTTTATATCATACACACACACACACACACACACACACACTTCATTGAATACGACAGGCAAGATGTTTTGGTTTTGTTTTTATATACAATTTCTCATGCGATCTAAATTTTTTTTCTTTTCAGATGATAAATTATATAAAAACTTTCCGAATGTTCTTTTTTCCGAGCGCTTTCGGCTATTTAGGCATTTTCAAGAATGAAAATAGTTTGCTGCACGTATGAATATAAATACATAATGCAACAAACTATTTCTTATTTAACAGTTAAAAATAAAATATTTCATCCTTGAAAATGCCTAAATAGCCAAAAGCGCTCGGATAAAAAAGAACATTTGGACAGTTTTTATCTGAAAAGAAAAAATTATTAGATCGCATGAGAAATTGTATTTATATAAAAATAAATTAAGGCACCTTGTTTGTTGTATTCAATGAAATGTGCATGAAAGAAGGATTGCTGCCGCAACACACACACACACACACACATATATATATTGGAGCATACACTGCATACTTAATTTCCCAACAATACCACCCGAGCAGTATGTGTTTTTTTTCTTTTCTTTTTGAGCAGCTGTCAAATAGATACCAACATGATTTTGGTTTCAGTGAAAAATACGAGAAGTTTGTTAAGTTGAATAATAGAAACAGACCTGATAACTTAACAATAACATCCTCCCTACGGGACGGGAATAGTTTTGGTTGGAAGATCAATGATTTTTGCTTATTAAATAAAATCCATAGCTGACAACAACGTCATTCTACATTCTGTTTGTGTTAGGTTCTTTCTTATTTTTTTTTATTTTTTATTTATATATTTTTTTTTTTTTGTAATCTTTAGCATTAAAAAAAAAAAAAAAAAAAAAAATACCCGCGAAAACTTAAATGTAGCGTGAACAATTTGGTGACAATAAATTAAAAATAAATAGTTACTAGTTACCAATAATTTCTGTAACTTTATTAATTAATAAAGCATTTAATTTCCATACTTTTTCTAGTTTCCATAAATTGTCGATGTTTTAGAATTCAAGTTTAAACATCCTCGTTTTACAGTAGTTGGTTGACGATTACTACAGAGTTGTGAGGTCTATCCTCACCGGGTGCCCCAGGCATCATTCTACAAAACACTAAATATCTCAAGTAAAACGACCCATCTAATGTCGATGTTAGGAAAATCAAGATCAAAATTAAAAGAAAAGTGGAAGATACTAACGAATAAATAATGTAAGCAAAAAAAAAAAAGAAGAAAAAAAAACTAATTGTGCCTGCAAAAAAGGTAGGGTCCGAGTATAAATGCTTGGTTGCTTAGGTACTTGAACGTGAGTATTCCCCACTGAATCCAGTGATTGGTTTTCGAAGTCAGGGTAATTTTTTTTTTTTTTTCAAATTTTAAATGTCGAATTTCAAAGCAAACATTCTGCTCCAGTTTGAAGATCGTTTCTCCCTTTACGAGTAAATAAGAAATCTTAATAGACGCATGTATACGAGTCACAAAATAGTACTTATTTTTCAGATCACCTCAGCTTCAATCAAACTTGACATAGACCTTCAAATAACGCAAGACATGTAAGGTTGCACGTGGTTATTCATAGTAAATGAAGGCCATACAAAAATAATGCTTCCTTAGAGTTATCCCCCTTGATTTCAAGTCATTGACCGCTTCGACCGATTTTAGAAAAAGTTGGTCGCCTAATAAATTTGATATTAACGCTAGTAAAGTTTTGCTGTTTTCTAACAATTCAGACAAATATCTCCACACCCTGCCACACTTTTCATAATTTATCTCAAATCTAGTTGTTGACTTTCAAAGTACAAAAGAAATTCAAGTATAAATTGTTAAAAAAAAAAAAAAAAAAAAAAAAAAAAAAGTAATTAATTCATTCCATAGTGAAAATACGATAAATGTCTATGATTTACGAACACATGAAAATGACAAGGTCACCTTTCAAGGCGAACGGTGTTTAGGGGGAATGAATAGTGCCCAACGAATGTTAAAAAAAAAAAAAAAAGTTATTATTCAGTGCCTTTTGAATCAATGATTACAATTTTAAACTATTTTTGTCTTTTCTTAACCGTATTTTCGAAACAAAAAAACAAAAAAAACTTAAGTGAAAATCTAGATAAAAAAAACAATGTTAAAAAAATAAAATGCAAAATCTGTAATTATTAGTGATGCGAAAGCGGTAAGAATATTTAGTAACATTTTTTTTTTCTTTTTATAAATTTAGGTAAGTTTCCTGTGAGGAATTTAAATATCTTTTATAAAAGTCCCCAGACACATATCTATATAAGAAATAAAATTTGTCACTTAGCTGATTGAACACCTCGAATCCAGAGGTTTAGGTTGACATTTTCTTTTATGTTTGTATCTGTTAAATATCATGGAGATAGATATCTATCTATATCTCTCTCTCTATATCTATATCTCTATATATATATATATATATATATATATATATATATATATATATATATGAGAGAGAGAGAGAGAGAATCTCTATCAGGCCTGATGATTGCAGTTAGCATGAAACAATTGCCTCTGGGTGTTGGCTTCAATGTCCACTTTTATTTACATAGTCTATTCCTGATATCGAGCACTTTAACCCATAAATATAGCATACCTTAAAACTATATTTTATTACACACACACACACATACGTGAGAAAGAGAGAGAGAAATATTTTTCCTGTTTTTAATAAAAAGCATTTGCAACATGAAACAAGATGAAAGCAAAGAAACTTAAGTCAAAGTGTATAACAGTAAATTTTGGTAACTGGTCATACATAGTACATCCATTACTAATAAACAGTATTAAAATTTATTGTTAAACTTTTTTTCTCTCATGGAATATGCAGCAAGAATTCATACAAACAGATTTTGTTAATTTCAGCCAACAAGGTACGTTTAATTTTTCTATTGTATTTTCACATTAGGTCTGCCAAGACACCATTAAGTGGCGCTGTTTAAGGACCATAAAACAAAGAACTGGAACTCTCAACCTCTCTCTTCCTTTCAACATCGACATGGGGCTTGTCCCGCTGGGAATAATATATTTCCAGGGGAAACGGAGCTTTCTCACTCACTCTCTCACACACTTACCATTTACGAAAATTACGTAATTTTTCTGAAAATAAATTATTTTAAACATTGACATGTTTATTATTTGTTCGTCATTTACATGTGAACATTTTTGTTGCCAGAGTTTTCAGCTGAGCTAAAAATGTAGTGACCACAACATGATAAACTGTTCTTAATTCAGGCTTTGTTCAAGTATTTCAGTTTTTTTGTCATTATCAAGAAATGACAGTTGTCAATATACTAGGTAAAATTTTGGTTACATCCTGGCAATTTTTACAGGGCTGGAATTCAAAATATCTCAACTAGAGTCATGAATGATAGCTATAGGGAGCTAGGCCACAGCACAAAAGCACCTTTTAGATATTTATATACATTATTATTTTGTATGAAACTGATAGACGGCATGATGAATGCAATGCCGAATTCAGTTAAAATCCAAGGGAAGTAACTGAAATAAAAGTCTATGCCCTGACATGGCTGGGCTTTAATGCTAATTAACTTACTATTATTTAATCATTAGAGTTTGAATTTATTTTGCTAATTCAATTTCTTGAATTACCTGTATCAATTCAAGAAACTAATAGATATTAAAAAAAAGAGGAAAATAACAAGCATTTATGCCATAAAAATTCCAACACCACCAACCGTACAAAGCTAAGGAAATCTTAACCCCTTGATCCCAGCATTCCTGAACAATTTTAACCCTTCTGCCTGAGATCCTGAGTTAAATTTCGCAAATAACTGGTATGTACTGTTTTTCTCGGTAGATATAAAAATAGTTACGAGTATTTAGCTACCATTCAGCTGGTGGCTGGGCATTAAGTCATTTTTCTCTACCACCGTAAAGCAATGGTCAGGGCTCAAAGGGTTAAAGAAAACAGGCAAAAGTTAATTTGTAAAAATTATATATATATATATATATATATATATAGATAAGCTTTTATATATATATTAGATATTATATACGCAGTATTTATTGGGAATTGCCCAATATCAGTGATAGAGCTAACATATTTAGTTGGATTGATATGAGTCTGTGACCCTGGGTTTCACGCTATTTGCAATCATCAGACAAACTTGATTATTTTTTAAATTTTGTATTTATATATGGTTGCATATATTGGTGTTTTTGTAGTAGCGGGGGGAAAAATTGTTGTCGGAAAGCCACTCATACATACGCAGACATACATGCATGCATTGCAGCTCACACAAACAGTGTATAGCTGTGCGTATACGCACATCCATGTGTTGTGTGCATATGTATGCAATTGGTTGCTGTATTCAATGTTGGATTGTGTAGCGAACTTCTTTTGCAGTGTTGCAGTGTCAACGCACTGACTGTTTGCCTATTTTGTTCGGGGAATACCGTTTTCTCGAATACACAGATATACGTCGTATGCATGCGTGTTCACACATCTTCTATCCATCTGTGTCTTGTTATCTTAAGATGGGAGATGTGCAAGACCATGGTAGGTAAAATTGTTATTTTTCATCTTTTAATGCTGTTTACTGTTTATCATAAACTAAATGATAAAAAAAATATATTTTTAAGTATACTATATTCATGGGTTAAAGTACTCAATACCAGGGATAGAGCCTATGTAAATATGAGTGAACATTGAGACCAACAGCATGTCTGTTGACCATAATATCCACTTTTATATTTACACATGCCCTATCCCCAATATTGAATACTTTAACCCATGAATATAGTATACCATAAAACTGTGTGTGCGTGTGTGTGTGTGTGTGTGTGAAAAAAGATAATTTATATATGTAAATAAAGATTCTTAGAGTTAAAAACATTGGAATGGTCTCTCATTGAACCACTACAGATGAAAAAAAAATTTAAAGCTCTCTTAAAATCCAGTATCTGTCTTGGAGATTTCTTTCAAAGTAAATTAGTAAGATTAATTAACTGGATTTTGTCAAAGTAATGCTTACTTTTTACTTAAAACACAGCAAGAAATAAGGTTTACTTATTGACAGTAGACCATTAGCTGTTATATGTCAACAATAGTCTTCTGTCACCCAAAAGCACCTCTAAGTACAAAGGATCAAAAGAACTACAATCTAGAAATTGGTAACTGCTTATGCTTAAAAATAAATTAGCTTTAATCTTGAAGAAACAAGATTAAAAACTATTTTTTTTATTCTATACACTTCTATGAAACTTAGTGAATTTTTTTTCATAAATTAGAAGTGTGTGTGTGTATATATATATATATATATATATATATATATATATATATATATATATAATTATTTATTTGAAAATTATAACATAAATGTTATAAAAAAAAACATTCAACACCATGACTTGATAAGACACCAGAAGTGTTGAAACAAAATGGCTATTTTTGTAGTGATTTTATAACATGTTATAATTTTCGAATAAATAATTATATTTGCTCTACTCTGTATTGAGTACTCTTTTACGAATAGTATTTGTTGGTTATTGGAATTTATCCCATATACACCAATCCTATACTTGTGCATATATATATATATATATTTGTATACATTAGAAGTATAAAGAAATTAAAAACTAGTTAAATGATACTTCTTAATTTCATTGTTTTTACTTTTTGATTATTTTCTTACCAATTTGATTGATGTAATAAAATATTTAATTGCACCCATTGAGGTCTTTTTCAACTATTCTGATTAAAGGAAGTTCTAACAAAATAGAGTGGGGTAGGAAATTGAAGACTTGTTGTATTGATACTTTTAATTGAGTATAGCCACAGAATTGTTTCCATTTTGAACTTCCATACAAAAATAATCTAACAGTTGTAAAAATTAAAAATATAAAATTCTTTCAAAAATTTTACACTTAAAAATGGCATTAAACTTTACATTTCTCAACTCTCTAATAAAAAAAAAAAAAAATTTTAAAAATTGACAAACAGCAATAGGATAAATTTCAGGATTGTACTCAAAAAGTACAAGTAATTTTTTTACCTATGACATGAAAAATAATGGTTTTTGAATTATGCAAGCACTAACTTTTCAAAATTTAAATTTAGCACCAAATGCCTCCTGTTCCAGATATTGCTTTAAAAAAAAAAATATATATATATATATATATATATATATAAGACCTTCCCCTGTCATTTGAGGGTACAGCAACTTAGGGTTAGTTTCTAAAAACTAACCCTGCCAGACTACTGGCACATGCGATTTGATTATAGTGTTGAAAGCTTGTGCAAAACCAACTACTCTTTTTGGAAGAGCTGAATACCAGTAACTGGTGCACATAGTGTGCCACGAATTCCCCAAATAACTCGTCCCAGGTTTTGGATTCAGAGTTGCCATCTTATTTAACCATAGCTGGAGAAAAAAAATGAGATGACTTCATACCTTTCCCATGTGTAAATGGATGTAACAAACTTGACTAGGAATTTAAGAGCTAAGTTTGAATTCCAAATCCAAGTCTATTCATTATTCTACAGTGTGTGTGTGTGTGTGTGTGTGTGTGTGTATATATATATATATATATAGATATATATATATATATATATATATATATATATATATATATATAAACCCTTTAGACAAGGCAGAGGGATTCATTTTTGTCTTATTTCTTTTGCATGACCTGTTCTTTTTCTTTCCTATATTTGTATTTATTAGTTTTATGAATTGATGCAGTAAAATAGAATCAGAAAAATTTAATGCCCCATTTTTAATGTAGGGGAAGTTTTAAGCATCCCTATTGAATTTATATATATGTGTGTGTGTGTGGATAAATAACAAATAAGAAACATTTTTGGTTTTATTAAACCTCCATCAGAGAATGAGATATGGAGAAAAAAAAAATATTTTTAAAAAAAATTTTGACTTGTTACATTGTCATTGGTTAAGCAGGTTTCAAGTGCAGTTGAATAATCAAGCAGCAATCATGTATATAATTTGTGTGTGTAAGTACATCATAGTTCTAGTTTGTCCATGTGGGATGGATATATATATATATATATATTATATATATATATATATATATATATATATAGAGGCAACCTCCAAACATAAAATGTTAACTAGACATGCATACATATCTGAATCCCACATGGACAAAATAGTACCAATATACTTACACACATGCATTATATACATCAATCCTGCTTGACTAGTCGTGTGTGTGTGTGTGTAAAAAAAAAAAAAAAAAAAAAAAAAACTAAGTAAATGTTTCAGTTTTGTTAATGTTGAGCTCTA
Source organism: Acanthosepion esculentum (assembly GCA_964036315.1). NCBI lineage: Eukaryota > Metazoa > Mollusca > Cephalopoda > Sepiida > Sepiidae > Acanthosepion > Acanthosepion esculentum. The sequence goes on along the minus strand of OZ038490.1, from coordinate 88,601,722 downwards.
TTTATTAACCCAATGGAGTGATTGATTGATTCATGGATAGCAAACAAAACTACTGACACTAGAAATCAATAATGTAAAACAGCATATTAAAGTACAAGTTGATTTAAGTCTGAACTGCTTTTTTATATTTACTGATCCAGATTTAGTACATCAAAAGAAAGAGTAAATTTCACAAATATTAACAATGGGCAAACCCTTCCTGCCTTGAAAATCCCGGCTTTTACCTGAACTCGGTTGCATATTTCCTATAGATGTCTGCCTATCCCAGACACCAAGCACGCTAGTTTTCTTTGGGGTGGGGAGGATTTTTAGCATACTTTTATAGAATAAACCACTCAAGTTCCATAGACTCCTTGAGGAGTATGTAGCCAGTACTGCTACTGTGGTTTCCATAGAAAAAAGGTTTTTATGGGATGGAGTTGCTAGCTTCATGCCCAACCAGTTTTGAAATCACTTCTCCTAGACAGCTCAACAACCATGTTGAAGATCCCAATCTGCACTATTATGTAACCCAAAGATAGAGGGTAAAAAAATGCATTCATACCTTTCCCAAGAGTAAGTGTATATAACAAACTCAGACCTCCAATCTTTAATTCAAGTGGCTATCCACTTCACCACCAGCACATTATAATATTAGGTGCATTCAAAAGTTCCCATCACTCTTTTGAAAACACAACACTGAATATACTGCTTATTTTTTTTTTTTTAATAAAATTAAAAATAAAAACTTTTACATATAGTTAACAGTTTCTTTATATGTCACTATAAGATTGTAAAAATTTTATGACCTCGTATCAAATAAAAAAAATAAAGTGGTGGCAAAGAAAAATTCTCAACCTGGCAGACTTCCCAAAATCAGTATTCTGATGGTCAGTCATTAAAAGGATGATCTTTAGTGAGTTGACTCCTCAGAGTTTCAAAATCAGCTTATACATGTATAAATTCTTGAGGTAGGGGGGTTAAAAATAAAAGAGAAAAAAAAAAAAAAACAGAGGAAAAAGCATTTGAACTTGGCATATACAGATGTGGTTTAGACATTTTTTGCTACCAACCTTTTACTATAACACATAGTAACTGCTAACTTTTATAAAATGTGCAAATGCTATACAGAACCTAAAACAAAATTATAAAAAAAAAAAAAAATATCTGGTTGTGTGTGTATGTCCACAAAAATCATGATACCTAAGGTTTAAAAAAAAAAAAAAAAAATTAAAAAACCTTTCTTGAAGCTTTCATTTTTAGCTTTAGTTGGAAGCTAAAAGATTAAATTTACTATTTCCAGTAAGCAAAATAGTCTGCTGTATTTCAAACAGAAATTATATTGATTAGAATAGATTCTAACTGGTCTTAACTAGTATAAATACAAAGTTCCAAAAATTTCATAAAATTTAGTAAGTGGAACAGATGTGTAAAAAAACGAAAATACTCATGATTTAATTCATTTGAGAATAAGTCCTGAAAATTTCATTAAATTCCAACAATTATTTGATTTTTGCAAGAATTTCCAAAAGAATGCTTTTTACCACTTAAAAAGATGCTCAATTTCCTATAGCAGTTACCCACTGCTGATGCAAGAAAAACAAGATTTTAACCAAAATTTTAAATGTGCTAAAAAAAACCCAAAACCTTGGTCTGTCCTCTTAATAAACATTTTGATGATAAAACTGTTTTCATCACACTATGTTCTGTTTTATTGAAAAAGTGGATAGTGTGTGTGTGTGTATTAAAGCAGCAAGAATTCTTTTAAACAAAATTCACATGGTCTGTCCAATTTTTTTATGAAGTTTTTCCAAAGTTTTTTTTATTGGTAAACTTTCTGAAGTTCACTTTTGTTTTTATAATCAGAGTACTTTCAACCGTTATATATATTTTATATACACACAGGTGTATGGGTGTACAAATTCAAATACCTTAATTAAAAATGGACAATAGAAAATTTGTAAGTAACAAACAGAATTTATTTTGGCCCAGAAATCAAGATAAACTTTCATAATATACAATGGGTCTATCTTTGCAAATCTTAACAATTTTTATTCTGAGCTTTTTTTTCAAAGTAAAAAAAAAAAAAAAAAAAAAAAAAAAAAAAAATTTTAAATTTACAAGGTACTGAAAAGTTCATAGCCTGACCAAGAAACTAATGTCTGGCCAGATTTTGGGAAAGTGGTCAGTCTGGAAACTTTTCAGCACCAACTTGTATTTAAATCTAATTTACATGTTCAAAATAGGGAAATTCTAATACAGTCTTGTCAGCTACATGACTGCTTTTAATATCTACTAGTTATCTCCTTTAGAATAGAACAAATTAAAAAGAGTGTGATAATTCAAACATTTGGTTATGAGACAAACTGCCTGTTTCTCCCATTAAAAAGAAAAAAAAAATCATTTTTAGATATATATACATACACACACTCCTGAGCAAAAATTTAAGACCACTTGAAAATTTTTTATAAGAGACTGTTTGTCATGGATACATTATAAACTTATTCTTAAGGTTACTAATTCTATAATCTAAAAGGTTATGTAGACAAAAATCAATTTATTCAGAAATGGACATTTTTATAAAATGTGTTTTACACTTGATCAAAATTATAAGACCACGGGATATAAATTGTTAGATCTAGGGTAATTCCAATGTTTTTAGTTCAGTTAGAGATTAGCAATCATTGTGTAAAGGTGTCACCATGCCTAAAGTAAGCAAACTTACCGAAGTTGAGAATGCTCGAATTCTAGATTTCCATAATCAAGGTTTGTCACAGCGAGCGATCGCAACTAAGGTAAATCACAGTAAAACTGTGACTTGTAACTTTCTAAAGGAAAGTGTGAATTATGGAAACGCAAAGTCTACTGGTAGGACCAAAAACATTTCTCCGGCATTGAGTAGGAGAATAAGTCGGGTTGTTGTGAAAGCCAGTGGACTTTCTTCTAGTCAAATTAAGACAGCCACAGATGCTGATTGCAGTCAAGTAACCATCAGATGACACTTACGACAAAAAGGCATGGTAAATAAAAAGTGCAAACAAATTCCTCAGCTGCTTCCACGTCACAAACAGAACCGTTTATGGTTTGGTCGTGAATACCAAACATGGGACATTGAGAAGTGGAAGAAAGCCCTGTTTTCTGATGAGAAAAAAATTCAATCTAGATGGTCCTGATGGCTTCCAACAATATTGGCATAACAAAAACATACCTCCCTAATAGTATGGGGTGCCTTTTCTTACAGAGGCACGATGGAGTTCCAGGTGGTGCAGGGTCGTCAGACAGTGGCTGGTTATGTTAGCATGCTACAAAAGTGGGCCATCATTTGTGTGGGGATGAATGGTTATTCCAACAGGATAATGCTGCAATCCATGCTGCATGCCGAACCTTGACCTTTCTACAAGAAAATGGGGTCCATCTCTTGAGACATCCTGCATGCTCATCGGACTTGAACCCAATTGAAAATGTTTGGGGATGGATGGCAAGAGATGTTTATTGAAATGGCAAACATTATTCAACAAAAAATGAACTTCGTGAAGTTATCTTCAGAAGCTAGAGCAATATTCTCGCAGCTTAATGGAAACACTAATTTCTAGCATGCCCCAAAGAATTGTTAAAGTCATCAAAACCAGTGGAGGTAGAACTCATTAAATTTGGTTGTTGAATGTTTTTGTACACTTTTCGTAGAATTTTTGTCTCTGGTCTTATAATTTTGATCAAGTGTAAAACGCCTCATTTTATAAAAATGTCAATTTCTTAATAAAATGTTCAGATTATAAGTTTTTGTCTACATAACCTTTTAGATTATAAAATTAGTAACCTTCACTAAGAAATGTTTAAAATTTTTCCATGAAAAACAGTCTTTTAAAAAAAAAATTTTTCAAGTCGTCTTAAATTTTTGATCAGGAGTGTATATATATATATATATTTCATTATTATAGGATATTACATTTGTAACTACTTCTTAAATGCATTCATGTTTCAATGCATATTAGCGCATCTCATTAGGCAGTGGTAAATGATGGTTATTACAATTTTAAAATTTATTTATAAACAGTCTCTTTTCCCGCGAAAAAAGGAAAATAAGAAAAGCAAGAGAGAAAAATATAAGATATAGTCTCATCAAAAAAGAAAAAAAAGGAAGAAAAAACATGATGCAGTAAAAAGAGAGAAAAGAAAGGCAAAATATGATTTCTTCTAAAGAAAAAAGAAGAGCGAGAAGGAAAGAAAGACACCAGAAATAATCTCTTCTCCCAAGAAAAAGAAGAGGGAAAGATAAATACAAGGATGATATAGAAATGTAAAGAAACCAGATATGTTGAGAATCAGTTAACCAATCAAAAATAGTTTAAGACGTTGTGAAGGATAGATTCAAACACTGGATACATACAGAATATTTAAAATAGAATTCTGATTCAATATAACGATATATAAACGGTTGACATTTTCAGAGAAGAGGCAGCATAATTTAACAATAATTATTTAATAGTATGTAAATAAAAAAAAAAAGCATCTTTAAGAAATAAAAGGAGGAAAGACAGGAAAAATTTATCAAAATTACAAAACAGAAAAATAGAAAATTAAATAAAAAATGAAAAAAAAAATAAATAAATAAATAAATGAACTAACCAAACTTAAACGTACATAGATCATATAAATAAATCACATAAAAAATAAAATAATTATATAAAAAAATAGACTTAATAGAGTATAAGTTTTATATATAATATTAATAAACCAAAACAATAGAAAGTGAAAACATCAGCTGAACGTATATACCTCTATATAAAATATTACCAGTAATGTTAGAGGAATAACATACATACTATACTCCTTCGGAAAATCTAAGTTCATTTTTTTTTTTTTTCATTTTTGATTTAATTTTCAATTTTTTCATTTTGTAATTTTGGTAAATTTTTCTTGCCTTTCCTTTTATTTCTTAAAGGGTTTTTATTTACATACTATTAAATAATTATTGTTAAATTATGCTGCCTCTTCTCTGAAATTGTCAACTGTTTATATATCGTTACATTGTATCGAAATTCTATTTCAAATATTCTATATATATATATATATATATATATATATCTAGTGTTTGAATCTATCCTTCACAACATCTTAAACTATTTTTGATTGGTTAACTGATTCTCAACCTATCTTCTTTACATTTCTATATCATCCTTATATTTGTCTTAACCTCTTTTTCTTAGAAGAGGTTATATCTGGTGTCTTTCTTTCCTTCTCACTCTTATTTTCTTCCCCCTTTTTTCTTTAGAAGAGATTGTAGCTTGTCTTTCTTCCTTTTCTCTCTTTTTTTCCGACTACATTTTGTGTTTTTCTTTCTTTTTAAATGAGACTATATCTTGTGTCTTTTTTGCTTTTCTTATTTTCTTTTTTCACGGGAAAAGTGACTGTTTATAAATAAATTTAAAAATTGTAATAACCATCAGTTACCACTACCTGATGATATGCATCAAAACATGAATGCATTTATGTAGCAGTTACACATGTTCAAATGTAATATCCTATAATAAAGAATTATCACTACTATTGTATTGTGCCCTATTTTTAAATATAATGTTATGAATGTTTGAATTTATATTTGATTTGTTCTCATTATATATGCAATTTTTTTATATATATTATTTATATATATGCAGTACTTATTGGAAAGCGCTCAATATCAGTGATTGAGCTAACATATTTAGTTGGATTTGTGATCACAAACTCACATGAATCTAATATATACACACACACAATGCATTTTTCACTAATTTGCAGTTAGACAAAATAAATTTATAGGGGAAACAAGGCTGATATTTTATACAAATCTATTATGGCTTGCAATTTTGGGGATAACACTTATAAATTTATTTGCAGCTTAAAGTTTTAATAGGAGTCAAAAATAACTCTAAGTGGCCATGTTTTTCTGTCAACATCTGAATACTGAAAACAGAAAATTTTGATTGTGCTTTTTCATTTTTTAAAGAATCAGTGAAGCCAGCACTCCTAGTTAAGAGTAATTTTAATCAAGCGAGTTATTATTTATATTTCTAATATCACAACCTATCCAGTTTTCAAATAAAACGAGATCTTTGAGAAGGAATTTTAGCACACTGATAGCAAGATCATTTTTTTTTTCTATACACAACCACATACAAAAACTGTATCATTCCATTTTGGCATTTTCTGTATAAATTCAATCTAGTCGAACACTGATCAATTTTATAAATATACTAACGTGTCCACTAATAAATTTTTACTTCTCACAACTTCTGATCTCGACAGAAAGAAACCTTAATGCCAGTATCTTAAGAGAAACAGACCAGAAAAAATATTTGATAAATGATTGAAAATAAAGAATCATAACCAGCCAAAATGTTAACCCACAAGTTTGATCTCTTTTACATGCCAATGTCTTGCTTTCTGCAATCAAAAAAAATAAAAACAGATTTTCTCTTTAGAAGTCAGGGATTTTTTTTTTTTTTATTAGACTTATTCTTCTTCCTTACTTGTTTCCTTAATTCACAAGTGAGAAATAGAGTTCAATGAAGATAAGAAAAAAAAAAAAAAAAAAAAAGAAAAGAAGTGATTAAGACAGTGGAAAGATGTGCTAAAATGGACGATAACTGTTAAGTAGCTGAAAGGAAGAGGGAGAGCTTTTTTATCACTAGTACACAAACAGATTAAATAATAAATGGGACAGGATGAAATAGAACCAAAGTTTTTTTTTGTTTTTTTTGGTCCCATTCACTGGCAAATTCTGTAGTGTCTTCCAGCTCAATGGAGTTGATTTTAGAAGATAGAATGAATGTACACATGAAAGTTGTAGGTCTTGTAAATTATCTATCCTCAGTGCACTAGGCCTTGTATCTTCTGTTCCTGAAGAGTTCCAGAGACCCCTTTAAACCATATCTGTTCTTAAAACATAATTTAAAAGAAAAAAACATTTTCCTGTTAAAAAATAAAAGAATGGTTTCATAGGTCAGAGTCAGGAAGTCTTTGCAAGGAAGAGCAATGTCTCCTGGCCAGTTCATGTTTTCTGTTGATTACGGTACATAATTAAGATGTATCCATCTCCCCTCCCACTTCATCAGTTCATTATGTCACGGTTAACTTTCATTCTAGCAGCAACTATCTTTCCATATCCTCCTCTGCCTTCATCAAAATCCGTTCTATATTCATCTCGTACCTAGAAGGAGAAAAGAAAATTTGTGATTCTCAGATCAAGTCACCAAATTGCCACAAACCAATTTTATTTTTATTTTTTTTAATCTCACTTTATCAGCAATTCACAATTGACATTTTACACACAGCTTTCACACACCGACTTGAACAATCAACAAAATACTCAGGCAAATTCAAAGCTCAAGTCATTTTTGATAAACAAATTCATTAAAACTTTATCAACACCCATAGAGTGTCTAAATATTATTTCCTCCACCCACCCCCCAATATGATTCATATGTTCCCATCTAATATATGATAAAATTTATTAAACAAGAAGTGGTGACTTCAGCACTTTGGTTAGTCAGATGGAACCCAAGTAACAATTCTAATTCAAATCCACATAAAATTTCTCAGTAGAATAGAATGCTCTTTTGTTCTTGATTTGTAACAATTCATTACTCAATCTTACAGATTTTTTGTCCAAACAATTAAGATTAAAACCATCACATGTGTTTACAATTCCCTATTTTCCAAGCAATATAAGTGTTACAATGTCATAACTTCATATTTAAATTTATTTTTCTTAATCATGACAACATTGAACAATTAAATGACTCCAACTCCCTTCTCACAATAAGGAGAGCATCAAGTGAATAATAAAGCAACATATTTTGAAATAGTTCAGAACATGTTACTATTGGAATGATTTCCTCACATTGAGGAAATTTTATATTTGGAGTTACTTCATGTGAAAAATGTTGCTTCTACATTTACTCTGTAATACACAAATACTTTGCAACACAAATACCTTAATGTTCAATTATAAATCCTTGGTAAATGAGCTCAGGTATTTTTATAATGACAAGGACTAAAAAAAGGAAAAGTGCAAATCAAGCAATGACATAGTTAATTCATAAACTGGGTTTTTTGGCTGCTATGCATGACAATGTTAAATATGTACATTTCTTTAGCATCCCTGCAAACAAAAGGAGCTTCTTAACTTTGAGCAGGACAACCATTTTTAAGATGCCCATAAATGGCTACATTCACTTGTTCAGTTTCATCAGATATTTGTTGATTTAAAATGCAAAGAAAAAATACATGACAATAAATTAGAGGAATTTGCTATAAACCAAGACACTTTGAATTCATGTTTATTTCTTTTAAAAAATTAATGTATTTTACTTTTAATATACTAGTGCAGTCTGAGTTTTCTATAGAAAAGCCTTTCATATGATTTTATAACAGAATTGCATTGAAACGTAAAAGAATTTTTTTATATTCTAAATAGTCCAACAGATGAAATAATTTATAGCTTTTACTGCACACCATACTTGTTTTCTTTTTAAATAAATGTAAATAAACTATAGGCCATGTAAGATAGCCAACGTATTCAAAATATTGAAAATCATATGTACAAATTGTTTTCTGTTTAAGTTAGAAGACAGCAGGTAAATAAAAATGGGTCAGATAAATTGTCACCCCCACTCCACTACCATGTGCTAGGGTAGTTGCTTTATTTTGAAAAAGTCTACTGTTAAAGGGAAATAATTATGTTTGTCTTGTACAATAATCGGTTGCGGAGTAATTTTGGTGCCTGTATACGCAGACAGATTTCTTCAATTGTTGTAAGATGCTTTAATTCTTCTGAATATAGTAGCCTAAATTCTGTTAACTGGAAAAGAAAACAATGTACAAGTAGCATTGAGGAGATAGATTTACCACTGATTATATATTTTCAAATAGTGATAATAGATAAAACTAGAGTCACTGCAAAACTCAATAGGTTTTTAATAATGTCAGACTGATATACAGGGTGATTGAAAAGTAACTCCCCATTTTAAAATACTTATAATTTATTAACTATAATATTTTTACAAGAATTGGGTAAGAGAGGAAAGCGTTTAACACAAGGTTTTATTTAAAATTTGATATGAGCACCCGATTTCACTACCAGATTCTCAAGCCACCCAGGAATCGCATCAAGTGATTTCACCAGGAACTCTTGTGGTATAGAAGACATAACTTCTTGTATTGCCCTTCAAGTTCTTCCAAAGTCTTGGCTTGGTATAGCAGACTTGCTCTTTTAACCAACCACAAAGAAAAAAGTCACAGGGTGTTAAATCAGGACTCATGGCTGGCCACTCATACTTAAAATAAGGAGTTACTTTTCAATCACCTTGTGTGTGTGTGTATATATATATATATATATATATATATATATATATATATATATATATATATATATATATATATAATCTTGTCATAACTTAGAGTTAACATTTAAATTTTCCTTTTGGTTAATTATGCCTTTATTCTAAGATGAAAAACTATAACCCATGACATTTTATGGAAGGACTGATTGCTGCAGGCTTTCACAAGCAAGAATTCCACTATTTAGCAGTATGTTATATTCCAGAGGTGGCCAAAGCACGGCTTGTGAGACACATTCGTCTCTTTGACCTTTAATATGCAGCTTATGAAAATATGCTGGCTGGACTCCTTTTTTCAACATAGCTAATATAAAAAGGTAAATAAGAGAAATTTCAAGCTTTATAATTACTTGCTGGGTATGAATCGAGACCTAATGGATTAAACAGTTTAAAAAAAAAAAAAAAAAAAAAAAAAAACTCCATACACGAATAAAAATTATTGCATACGTGCATTTAATATTTATATTAAAATATTGTAACAAAAATGTGTAAATGTTGTTCATGCCTTGTGGCTCTCACATTAAGCTTGGCCACTCCTGACCTAGAAAAATGAAAGCCTATTGTTTGTCTGAAAGAGGGCTCTGCAGTGAGATACTCAACTGGAAAAAAAAGATGCGGAAAACCAGATTAGGATTTCCAATACGTATAAATTTTGTTTGTGTCTTGCAGCTCTCAAACATTTGAACTTTATATGTGGCTCTTACATTAAGCTAGTAAGGCCACTCCTGTTATATTCTGTGCATTATGAAACGGAGACAAACGAAATGTAGCAGAATAGTTTTGTAGATTCATTTATAAAATTCATAAATTATGAAATCAACTATTAGAAGTATCACTCATAAAAGGCAATATTTGTCAGAGTTTAGAGTAGTAGTTAAATTTAAAAATTATAATCAATGTTATGGGAATCTGAATTTCATTAATTACATCTGTCTTGTTATCATAAAAAACTTGTAGCAGTTACAAGGTATAAATTGAAATACACTTAAGCTTTATTATTCCAAGAGTTGTTCTAACTATTGAACTACATCATTTATTCCATTAACATTTCTGCTTATATAGTCTGAACAGAGACAAAAAAAAAAAACTCCCTCTTGTACACTTGAAGCAAGCTAAAGAAAGAAGAACAGAAAGGAATTACAGTCCAAATAACTGATACTCATATCAAAATTACTGAACATCCTTAACCTTTATCTGCAACAATATTACTATCAGAAATATTTTTTTTTAATTTTTTATAATATATGAAAATGTTTTCTAAGAGAAGAGTTAACTTTAAGATATGTAGAGGGGCTTATGAAAAACGGAATGGCCTACCTGAAATGGAATTTTTTTTTTTCTCCCCTAACAATCAGATTTGTCAACTGCATTCTAATTTCTTGCTATGTTTGTCTTTCCTAACCCTCACCGGATAGACATCAAAGGATAAAATCTGTAACGTTTTAATAAATCCCTTTGTCCCTTTGTTTTAACCTTTCTTTATCCTGTCACACATGGCGACGGGGGTGGGGCATGTTGTCATTTCAGAAATCAAATTTTGCAAAGACGTTTTCAAAATGTTATTTAATAATTTCAATAAAGTGATCAAACAATAATGTAGCTTTTTGTCTAGAGGATTTTGTGGTGCTACTTTTCTGTAGGTTTTGCCACCTTCCATTTCAAGGGTGGTCCCAGAACCTCATCAACTTAGATTAAGAGCAAAAGTATGAGGAACAAAATCCTACCAAGCTGGAGCAAGTTATTCAATGGATGGATATTCCAGCTAGTAAAATTTTTCATTTTCCTTTTTTCTTGGTTCTTGTTTTAATATTTATATTTTGTTACACTTTCTCATTAGGTATTATAATGAAGCCAAAACAGAAAAATCTCTACTGAAAACGGAGAAAAAGAAAAATACAGAAGTCTAGACTGAAAACGGGGAGAGGGGTGGAATTTGCCAAAACCTGAACTGGAATTAAGGAAAATTTGAAATGGAAAATTGGTCCCTCTAGATATGCATCATAAATGGTATCAAAATACAAATTCAGTGACAGAAATGATAGTATCAAATATAATATTGATGATATACTATGATAATAGTTTGATGAAAGCTAACACTTCAATAATCAAACTAATGTTTAAAACCGAGGCAGAGTTTAAAGCTTAACAAAATTATCTCTTTCTTGATAGATTAGTACAAAAGGTGCATAAAGGAACATCTGGGTTTGGTTAGCTGACACGCTTTTTTGAGAGAATATCTTTTGTAGCAGGTGAGCCAAGGTAAGTTTTTTCAGTTTACCAATATAGTCAGAAAAATCCAATTTTTAGAGAAATTTAAATAGTTGAGAGAATAAAATCATGCTGATATAATTTCTGTACCAATTTGCAGGAATTGACACCAGCCTGTTTAGGCCATTATATAGTATTACATATTTGTTACTTTACTGTTAAAGTGGATTGCATTAAAAGGCATTGATATTTCTTTTGAGTAAATCAAAGAAATCACAATCATAAACCATGAGCTTTAAATAAAAATACTCTTGATTTATTACCAAAGAATCCCCTTCACTTTATACAATATCAGAGTTGTGCAGTATATTCTTGAAACAAAATGTAACATTAGGGACCATTTGAAAAATTAGGAATATAAATCATGTCTAACAGAACAGTAAAAAAAATTCCAAAACAAATATTTGTAAAAACTAAAATAATAAAAAAAAAACCAGCAACACAAGCAGCAATATGCAAAAGTTTAAAAAAAAAAAAAAAAATGCTACCATGCATTCTTTTCTGTTTCATTAAAATAAGTACAAAGCCATTTGATATTTTGTAAATATTCTTTTGGCTGAGAACCTCACATGAAAGGCTTGAACAAATAAGACTGCAATCAAAGAAACGTAGGAGTAAAGGTACTGATTAATTAAACAGATTTAGTTCCCAAGTGAAATAATTTTGTCTAAATGCAGATAAATATTTACTTTATATAGATTAAAGCGACTAAGGGAAGTAATCACTCATAAATTTACTAACTTAAGTTGATTTTCCTACTATAGGCGGGACAGGAAATATATAAAAAACATTGTTTTGATATTTATAGTTGAAAAAAAAAAAAAAAAATTTCATGATTCAGAAATGGCACCATTTAAAAATGACAACTTTCACTTACTTTCAAAAGATGCATTAATTTTTCATATTTGAAGGGGATTTTGACTTGCTTAAACAATTTAAATGAAAACTTATAAAAATGTATAAAACTTATTTTTATACACTTGTCATACAAAAGCTAAAAGGAAGGGAGTTAATCCTATTTTCAATCAAATTAAAAATGATGGTGGGTAGAGAGAGAGAAGATATAAAAATAATAAAGCACTTACCTGCCCTCCTGTCTTTCCTCTGCCATATTGCCGCCCTTCTCGGAATCCTACATCCCAATCTGTACGGATTATACGATCATCAAGCCTTGTGCCATTAATGTAACGCATTGCATTTTCTGCATCATCACGCTCATAATATCTGAGAACAACTTAAGGAAAATATACAGAAATAGATGAATCAAGAATATGGATTACATCATTCGATATCAGCAAATGGCATTTCTAGTTTCCATGCTTATCTAGAAGTTTGTATAAGAAAGAAAAATAAAATGCATGGCAACAACCTGGTTTTAACAGAAATGAGTCAATATTCTAATTCATACATGCTGTGTTAAATGAATAAGACACTTTCAACTGAATAAATAAAACTTAATATTTAAATCTGTCTCCTATGACAAAGATATTTTGCTTCTAAATGTTGGTACTACTGAAATAGGTTGAGTCCACTCATAAACAAAGTAGGAAAAAAATGGGGGGGGGGGTTGTAGATTAGCCTTCTTTAGGTCATGTAACCTGGCAGAATCAAAAGAATATGGATTCAATATAGATTTAAAATAGAGATCCTGTTTATAATATAAATACAGTGTCAAATCGATCCGACTTTTGTGTACCAGTTATTTACAAAAATCAAGTTTGAAACTGTGCTGCCATCATTGATATTCACATTTTTTCCTGATTTTTTTTTTAACCCTATCACCCTATATTTTTTTTTTTTAAACCTTTTCCAAAAATATTTTTTTGTATGAATTTTTTCAGAAGTACATGCACAAATATGTTTGTAATTATTTATCTTTAATGAAGAATAAATAGATATGTAATTTTATTCATTTATATAAACTTTTTGTTTCCTAATTAAAATTTGTATATGTCTGTGTCTGGTTTTAAAAAAGAAATATTTTTGTAACCTCCCCGCCTTCACCACAAAAAAATGAACAGCAAAACTGCTAAGGCCAACAGCCCAGTAAAAGTCAGGGATCAATTTTGACAGTGTATTAGTATTATAAACTAAATTAATAATAAATTTTAAGGAAGGTCTAATGAATGCTAATCTACAAAAAATGATTTCCCTATTTTTCTTATAAGGACCACTATAATTAGTTCCTCAATGTCAAAACAAATCATGAACAGTTTCTACATCTTATTTTTTTTTTCTCTTTCTCTATGAAATGCTAAACAATGAGAACAAATAAAGATCCCAACTAATGATAAATAAAAATGGAGCTCAATTTTTTAATGTTATCTAAACAATCTTATATCAGTTATTCTCTTGAAGCAATGGATATTTACCTAAGAAGTGATATCCATTTCTGATATGGATTATGATAAAATGGCAATATTTAAAAATAATAATATTCAGAAATATCTTTTTGAAATTGATAATTTGGTATTATTTTAGAGGAAATGGATACGCAATGCAAGCAAAACCTATTTTTTATGATTTAAACATTTATCAAACAAAAGCTGAGCTTTTCTGAGAGATTGTCAACATGAACATGTAAAGCTTAACATCCCACATGATTCATGAAGAGCAAAGTTAAGAAGTGTCATAGAATGTCCAAAATCTTTTCTTTCTAGCCTGGTCCAGAAAGGTTTTGTTTTTTTTACATTCCCTTTAACAAGGTTAAGCATAAATTGGCCACTGATAAATGTCATGCAGCAGCTAAAACAAAGTGTTTGAAAGAAACTGAATAATAATAGTTATGTATACATATACTTGTCTACATCCAAATAGGAAATTTCACAAATGTTGATCATTAAAAATTGCTGCAACCTGATCACATTTTAAAAGATTTGAAAGTTCATCTAAGTACAAAGAAAAAACAAAAAGGACAATGAAAGGATACTCTACAAAACAGAAACCACAAGGTGTCTTGGTATTTTTATCCAAACCCATGACAATGCGCTTGATATCTCCACATCTGGTAAAAAGTTCATGGATTTGTTCTTCTGTGGTATAAAAGGATAGATTGCCAATATAGAGGGTAGTACTGTGCATTAAATACCGTTCTTGTTCACTTCTACCACCCTGAAGAGCAAAAACAGAAATCAACATAAACAATTGCTTCTGCAAAATTATGAATATAGAAAATATCTTCAGAACACTGCATTTTTCACAGTATATTTTTTTTTCTTTTTAGGAATCATGATTTGCAATACAGCAAATAAAATTCACAAGACTTATTTTTTTTTATATTCTCCAGTTGTATCATTGTTGAAAATCTAAGTTTCCTGCAATGCACAAAGCAGAAAATTATATCAATAATACACACTAATAATTGTCAAATTAAGTGCTAAAAAACAACATTAAGCATGCAACCCTGTGAATATTGCCTCTTTATTGTTTGCAAAAATAGTTATCCAGAAATCAGCAATGCTTTAAGTTTATGTATGCACCAAAACTACATGCAGCTCCAAACATTTAAATATCGACTATTATTGTGTCTCATGTAAATATTTCTTTCAAAATCAAATCAGTTTACTGGAGATCTACTGAGAAAAATAACTACGCATTAAATGCTCTTCCTAATTCTTCTTTTGAAATGCAATACATAGAAATGATTGCCCACACATTTGAGTGGACTGAGAAAGTACTTTCATCATTAATGTCTTACAAATCTTATAGTTTTTTAGTTTTTTTTATCACAATATTCAAGGTGAAACAAAAAGGACTTATTTCTCTAGTATCTTTTTAATCAGAAAACCATTTTAAAGCCAACAATAGAAAAGGTACTGACACTCACACACAAAGAGATACTGGCTTATCTGAAACTGCCCTAAAATAATCCTGAAAAACCCTAATTTACATTTGTATCAACAACTTTTAGAATATGGAAACTTATATCATGAATTTATTTTTATTTTCCACCAAAGAAAATAAAACATGTTTGATTAATGCATTAAAAAAAATTTTTTTTAAATAAATAAATTTCAAAGATTTATTCTTTATGGATATAAGAAATGACAAATATCTCAGTACAATTGACTGTAATAAATAAGATTTTAAAAAACATGTTTAATCAATCATTTCTTCAAATAAATCCATAGTATATATAATATATAAATTCAGTCATTCAATTATTTTAATCAGCTTTTTATGACCTTAGATCACCTCGCAGCTAAATTGTATATTTAAACATATCTCTCCCTGTTCTAAACTATAAATGTGGAAAGTGAAAATTTCACTAAAATATGCTGGAAATTTTCCAAGTTTTCACCCCCAAATCAAGAAGATACAAATTGTAAGAAAAATTATTATCATATATGAAACAAAATAGGTGCCTGTTTAAACTGATACAAAGAAGATATAGGTTAAACAGTGAGGCTTCTTTCCAAAGGTTTGTGGAATCCATATTTCTAAGACCTATGACATCTGACACTTAACCGATTGTAAAAGTAATAAGAACTGAGTAAATGTCAAAGACAATTTTAAAAAATTATCAAACCTTTTGCAAAAAAATGTTATAAACTTTTGCATCAATTCATGTATATTCTGAGAATAAAAGCAATGTCAGTTCATCGATTTGGCCAATCAATCAGTTTATAGATATAAAAAAAAAAAAAAAAAAAATCTTACAGAAACAAGTTATAAATTTAGTTACAAAATCTAACTAAAAACATCAAATTAAACAATTTCTTATAACATCATTGAACTCATTGTAAATAAAGCTTTTATGAGATTCCCAGTTTTACTATCCAATACACTTTTGGGTTTATGTTGACACTATATTGATGATTACCATATTCCCAGGCTTCAAGAATAGGTGCTATTATACTCTGGCACTCCCCTTTCAAAAAAAAAAAAAAAAAAAAGTTTACATTATGACATTTAAATTGAACATCTGAAAACATATTTTCAAGCAAGAAAAAAAAAATTAACATTAATAAAGGGGTTTTAAATTTTATAGATTCAAGAACAAATAATATTAAACAGGATATAAATTTGTGGTGATTTGATGCTAAAAATAAAATTTTGAATCTTTGATGCCACATAAAATGTGCAAAGTAATCACCCATCATACCACAATTTGTTGAGCCTTGCATTGCTTTGATTTTGCCTTTACTACACAGCTTCCATGCAATTTATTACTGAACCAGTGTTTAGGTCAATGTATTGGTACCTGTGATTCATGGTTTCATAGTCAAAACCAGTTTGCTAGTTGATTAGCAATTAAGCAGCCCACAAATTGAACCTTATGGTCATGTTAGGTCTCACCCACTGTTGTATGATTGGAATAAGTGTTGCAGTGCTATGTTGGGGAACAGGCAACAAGAACGTTTTTTTTCCTTTTTTGGTGGATGTTTTTTTTTTTTTTAAGTAGTTGCTAAATAGCAACTAAGATTTCACCCCAATTTTAACTTTCAAAATTTTATTGTAACAGTAAACACAAAATTAATTTTTTTTGCACCATTGTTCACTTAATACCATGTCCGAGAGCCAGTCAAAGTAGAGTGTTACTGAATGAGGTTGTTGTAAGGGAATAAATGGAGCAAGTAATAAATACATGAGGATATGTAGGATAGACAACAGTTGACCCAAGACTTGAAGTTAACATTGCAGTGGTTGGGGAAGAATTTTCTCAGAAGTATTTTACAAAGTGACAGTTCTCAGGTAGAAAATGTCTGTTACTTCCTTCTTACCAAAGGAATTTGAAAGGAATGAGGAGGATTTAACACTGTATGCATGGCATGGAGGATCCAAGCTGTGAAGGTTTGAACTAGTGGAACTAATGAATGCAGCAATCTGAACATTTATCATCAAAATAGTGATAGATTAGTAAGAAGCTAGCAACATTTCATCTGTGAGAAAGGAGCTGCAGAGTGGAAAATAATTCAAAAGGCCTAGTAATCGCTTTTGGAGCCTGAACAGTGAGGATTGGGCAATATCGGCCCATATATGGCAACAATATTCCATTCCAACTCTTGTATAGAAAGCATGGCAGGAGGAGTCAGATACTTTCTGGTACAGTACAAGGAACCAACCACTCTTCCAACTTCTTTAGTGATAGTACAAATACACAAGTTCAACTTGTGTTCTAGAATGAGCTTTAGTTCCAATATACATTCAACATAAGTAACCTCATTGAGAGTACAACTGCTTAAGACTGGAATAAATTTAGAGTCTGCTTAGTGGTGATGAAATGTTACTAGGTGTGTTTAGGAGGTATTGAATGTTGCCAGAATCTTTACCCCATTGAGATGTAAGAGCTATATCAGCAGAGAGATCAGCTCCCAGGCTCTGGTCACCTAGATTTTTGGAGGTGCATTCATAAACTGTGGTATTATTTGCGTACCTATTTACTAAAAATCTTATGCAGATTGTTAATATAAAGTAGAAAGGGAGTAGGACCAAAGAGATAATTAAGCCATCAGCAGTGGATATAGAGGAGCAAAAATCACACTGTTTATGGCTTGGATGGTTGTTTCAGTTGCGGTGGTCAACAACTTTCTTGATAATAACCTTGAAAAAAGTTTGCAAATGACACTAAGTAGATGATATTGGGACAAAGATGAGCATTCACATGTAATTCCGCAAATAGAATATAGGCCCTTAAAATACTGGGGAATTTTTTAAAACTTCTTTCAGAAGAGAGCATCTTTGGTGCTGGGAGAAATTAGGCTTTTACTTTTAATAGCAAAGATACTTGTTTACAACCATGTAGAAGTTGAATTAATGATATGCATTTGATTTTGGGAAGAAGTTGGTTACTACTTCAAAATATCATATTAGGTTTGTGCTATTCGGTAAAATTTGAATTTTAAGGTATCTATTTGACCACTTCAAGACAGATGTGACATAGTAGCGCTTAATGCAAAACCAGACCACACTTTTGTATGTGGTTACATTCAGAAAGTGCTCAATCCACAAGCTTTTCATTTGCCACAGACGGCATGCCCTAACTCTGTTTCGTTAGGGAGGTGCTGCCTGGGAGATGAATCCCCAACCTGGTTCACAGCTGTTTAAAACGCTTGTTTTTGTCATATAGCAAAATCTAACATGGAACTTGAACAAAATATTTGGCAAAAAATCCCATTTGTCAGTAACATTTTAACCCCCCCCCCTCATAGAATGCAAAGTTCTCAAAGCAATCCTGTGCCAAACTGTTTTCCTGAATCCTTGATGACTTGGCTGTCCAAAAATGATATCATCAAGATGAAATAATGGAAACTGACCGTGGAAAACAATTATGTGCAACAAGCTTTCAATCAATCAGTTAACTTCTAGATGTTTTCTGGCCATGTTATAGGATCCAGATGGCTATTGTTTGCACATGGAATTATTCACTAGTAATTAATCTTTGATTTGGCTGGGAAAAAATGTCACTCAGAGGTTAGCATTAAAAAATTATGGCCAATTTTTTAAGATAATCACTTTTTTTTATGAAAAAAATTTTTTTTTTCTCTCTTTAAGTTGGTGTGAACATCACTGAATAAAAGGAACCGCTATATGACCCAACGATGGGAAATATGAAAGACATGCAGCCAAAAACCCCCCAAAAAACAGATAACCAATATTCCCTCTTTGCTCTTGTAAGTGGTAGGATTTACAAGCTGATGACAGCTTGTTCTAACATTTATGGCTGGCTGGCCAAGCCTTTGGCCCAGATATGTCAAAGTCAATTTGATTTAATTTTCCTTATCGCTGCTTTTTTTTTTTTTTAACTTCTGGTTTCTGGTGGTCAGGAACTGTGGATAAATCTTTCACCTTTTACTAAAGATTTCCATGTTTTGATGTCAATTTTTTTTAACATCTGGCGGCTATATAATTGAAAATTACCAATGGACTTTGTCGCATTTTGACCCCCAAGGAATGTTGTTTTCCTTCAAACTCTCAATTTTATGCCTGAAATAGTTCGATTATTATTTAGGCTTTCAGATTTAAAAAAAAAAAAAATTTGAATCATTTACACTACAGTGTTACACCATCCAATTTTACTTCTAAATGAAAGAACATATTGTTTGCTTTCAGAAAATACCTAGTTTCATGAGGTTTATCAAAAGTTTCCTTGATATTTTTTTCATATGATGATAAAACAGTCATTTTTCAATTTACCCCTATAAAAGTATGAAAATCCATTTTTTTCAGAAAAAATAAGCTGTAACAAAATGACTTGCCATTTTTGTGATTTTTACTCGAGATAGAAAATTTTTAACCCTAGCAAACCTGAATTGACTTTACTTTATTTAAGTTTAGTGGGGCTATGGGAACACTCAAACAGATGGGTTATACCAAATATATTGGTTTCCGGCAAGAAATCCGCAGATATTTTATTTATAAAACAAAAAATTTTAAACAAGGAATGTTTTTTTAGTCGGGAAAAGTTTTTCTAAAAAAAAAAAAAAAAAAAAAAAAGAAAAGATAAATTTCTCGGAATCCGTGACAAAGATCATGAAAATGTAAAAATATTGATTTAATTTTAGCGATTTAATTAAAATTTGCATTATTTACAAAATCATTTCCCAGTCAGTAGAAATTTTCAACACAAGTCTATTGTGGAAAGACGCTTTTTTTGTTTGTTTTTCCTTCCCCCCGCCCCATCAGTAGTATAGATTTAAATTTAAACAAACTTTTAACTACGAACAAATTAAAATAGAATAAAAACATCCATGTAATTGTGTGTAAAAAATTTTCAAAAAAGAAAAAAAAAAAAATTTAAAATATTGTAAACACAAAACATTTACGATATACTTTCGCGGCACATAAGTTTTTGCCTATGTCGGTTCCAATCGTACAAATGGTTTTCCTTAAAAGTTAGGGTTCATAAATTAATTTTTCAACCTTACGACATTTTCTACTTTTAATTTTTACTCCTCAATAACAAAATGAACAAATTTTATTAAAAGCAAATTATGTATTTTTTATTCTTTAATGCCATCAGTCGGTAAATATTTCAGCGAAAAAAGTTTTGGTAAAACTGTAAAACATGATAAAAACTAATAACTAAAATAGTAAGTTTTTTATGTTTTACCTTTGCTATAGCAATTAAATTATTGTTAAAAAAGTTATTACTATTTATGTGTAAAATGTATCTTAGTTAAACAATCAAATATTTAAAAAGTATTTTTTTAATTCTCTGTGTCTATGCGAATGAGCAATAACATCGTGTTCAAAATTTAGAATTACCGTTTAACGTTTCTTTTTCAAATGTTTGGCAAAGTACTCAATGTAACATTTTTTCTTTTCTTAAATAAGATTACAGATTATACTCTTACCTTAAAATGTTGATCGCGATAGGAACCTAAAGCGATGGAGTTAGAATGTTTCTTTGGGTTCTCAATAAAACTGAGAGTAAACGTCATTGCAGACATGTTGATGCCACCAAGATTAACCGGAAATAGTATGCGTACGTAATGCATATACACCGCACAAACATCCGGTTGAATCGAAGCAAAATTCAAATAAAAAAAATATATATTATGAGTATACATATTTTTATTCAAATATATAATTTAATATATTATTATTGATTTTTGAAGAGTTTATAACAAAGTGTTTTGTTAAAAAAAAAAAAAAAAAAAAAATTGTCAAGCAGTCGTGTGCGTTTGGAAGAACACTTGTGGGGAGATAACTCTTTGTCCTAATCAACCAGACTCTTGGAAGTATGTTATCTTTTTCTCACTCCATTGCATTCTAGACTTACTTTATATATTTCTTTTTTCTTAAACTTTTATATTTTGTATGATCTTTGAATGTTTGTGTCTCAGCTTTTAAGCTAGAACTTTAGATTCAACCGGTTTGTCGTTATTTAAATATGATCTGTTGCAAGATGGACAAGCATCTTCCTTCACGCATTTATGGAGATAATAAATTTCTCCTTTATCTTTTTACGTTATTTGTAACCAAGAACCACAGAATCCGGTTGATAATTTTATTATCACAACCGGTTTTACTTTTCTTGTTTTATAAATCTGAGCCAATGCTAAAATTGCTGTTTATTTAGTTATTTTCCTAATAGTAACACCTATTTAGTACTTAACTTATCTATTTGGTTTTTGGACATGGATTTTTTTAACCATGCCTTATATTGAAGTTTGGTCTTCATTTAAGTTTTGAGTTTTGCCGGACTTAATTAAATTATTGCCTAATGTCTAATGATATTATTTTACGAATTCACACACATACATATATATATATTTATTTCCGTTTAAAATTGTTGGCAATTGAGACATAATGTCAATGATGAAAAGATGAAAAATATGACCGTTATTTTAAAGTGAAAAATGATCCTTGAAAAAATTACGATGGAAGATTTACAAATTTATAAATTTTTTTCTTTCTGAATTTTTAACTCTTAAAGATTAAGAAGGTGGGATTTATTAATTGTCCTTAAAAGTTAATTTCGAGATTATTTCAAAATAATGAAATGCTGTAGGTGTATTTCTAAAAAAGAAAAAATGTAAAACTAAAAAGAATAAATTATTAAAAATTAGATTATTTTATTTATTTGAAAACTACAATTTTTTACTTATTTATTTTCAAATTTCAGTAGTAAATGATACTGAGTGCTTGATCATTACTGGAAATTATGTTTGACAAACTCTTCTTTGTTCTAAAAAACTACAGTAAAATAATTTTTTTTTAAAAGTTGCTTATCAAATTTTGTTTTCAGACACTTTCTCAATTTAATTTAAAATCACTGATTTGGAAGCATGTGTTCATTCTATTGCTTCGAACCCCCAATTTGTGACCAACAAGTCGTGTTTTACATTTTTTTTTTTTTCAGTTAACTAACTACTAGTGCCGTCTCTTTGTTAAACCCACATGGCTTGCTGTGCCCTGATTTGACGAGATACTGTTTCGTTTTATTCGCCATTCGCTTTAAAAAATATATGTATTATCTTAATTCGTACTGTGATAAAAGTAAAACTAAGATAGAGATATCTGTTTTATTATCTCCTATCAAAAACGATATGAAGATTTATGCCAAGATCGTTGGTACAATTCAGTTGCGTACTTGAAAACGGCTTCACTTCAGGTTTATATTTTTTTTTTAAATTGGATTCATCAATTTATTTCTTTGAACTCCAGGTGCTATAAGTTTTATTTTATTTTTTATAGCACCTTGAGTTCAAGGAAACCTATATTCAAACAAAAGTAAGAATTAAGTCCCTCACTCAACCATTCGTCATTCTCTTAGTGCGTAAAAAAAATTTTTTTAAATAGCGCAAAGGATGAATGTTTTACTTTTTGTTTTTTTTTGTTTTAAATTCAATCTATACTTGCTTATTAGACATTGATGATTTTAAAAATCATCAATGTCTATGTAAATTATTTAAAGTTTAAAGACTTAGGTCGGCTTGAAATGGTAAAAAAAAATTGTTTACTGTACTTGTAAAATCTGCAGAATAGATGACTGCTTTCCGCATTGGCAGATAGTAATTATTACCAATTATCAAACTACAAAAATAAATTCCGCTCAAGTGTTTTAATGTCCAGTTTAAACAGAACGTGCACAAACTTTTATTTTTTCTTACACGCCGTTACAATTTTCTTTTTTTTCTTCTCTTTCTTTCACTCATTACTAAATTAAGAAATACCGACAGAAGTTTGTGAATGTGTTCTCACTGTATAAAATTGTAAAAATAAAAAAAAAATTGAAGGCAAAGAAAGGGCATTTATTTAGGAACGCAGCTTGTACCTCGGCGCCTGCGAATAAAAATCTTCCTTAAAATCAGGAGCACGTTTAGAGAACACCTAAATGGATTTATTGCAGTTAAAAAAAGGTTGAAATGAACTAAGATCGGGATATCATAGCCAGTGAAGAGTATTATGATTATATTTAGTTGATGTCCTACTCTTTAGGTCACAATTGAAAGTTTATGGTTGGGGCTACAAAAAGATGCTCGAGTCTTCATTTCTTCTCTCTGTAAATGTGGTGTGGGTCCTACTTTCACTATCACTGTTTCTTTAAAATTGTAACCTCCACCATCGCTCTTCCCCTCTATTAAAAAAAATTCTCAATGCTTATAAAAATAACAAGGAAACAACAAAATGTTTTCCCTTCCCAGACGCCCAATTTTTTCCCCCTAATCTTGACCCCCCCCTTACACCTTGAAGAACTGCTGAGCCTAAATATAACTTAACACAAAAGACTCCTACTCCTCCGACTGCAAGCAGCAGCTGTAGTCGTAATAACTACTCTCACCTTTATTTCTATTTTAACTTTTTTATTTTGGTTTCTGTTCATAGCACCCCCCCTCTTTTTTTAATTTCAACGGTTGGGGGAGTGCCCTACATTTTTGGAGGGTAACTCGCCAACGGTTTTTTATTTGTTTATATTACTGGCCTCTTATTCAAGATCCGTTTTTAAATGCTTTGAACAAACAGAAGAGGTTTTATCACAAGAGGACACATTTACTTACATTCGTGAGGATTTTTTTTTCTTACACTGAAAAAAAATCACGTTTTGTTGAAACGTTTGTGCAAAAATGCCTGTTTTTCTTATTTAAGAAAATCTCTTTTCAATATTTATCTAAAAAAATGATTTTTTAAAAATGCATTTAAAAGTATAGAACAAGTTACAAAACTCTTTTAAAATTAGAGACTTTCCCTCGTGTTTTGTACATGTGTTCAATATTTGTTGTTGAAAACAAATATAGTTGCTCCCTAAACTAAGTCTTTTTTTGTTTAGTGAATAATACTCACTTAAACTGGCGCGACTATCGCTCACTGGGCACGCTCACGAAAACAATAGTGATTATATAGTCAAGTCTTGGGGGGGGGGAGCTTCTACTAACTTTACTTTACCAAAACAGTCGAATTATCTTTATTTTTAATGTCATGCTCGGATAAAAAATCTTTACAAATAAATTTCCCAAACAACAGTGACAAAATTAACTTTGCTACTGCTTTTCCTAAGCGTGTCCAATCAACCGAAACAGTAATGAGCCCATCAATTTATTTTTTTAAAATTCTACGAAAAAGTAATGTTTTTATTTTATTTTGTTTCTTGTTCAATAATTGCTTCTCTCGCCTATTTCTTTCTTTGTTGACTTGGCAATTTAAAGTAGAAAATGATTTTAAAAATTGTGTGGCCGAGCTGGTAAATAGCACCAATGAAGAAAATCAGCAATAGTATGCATGACTCCCTGCTATTTACTTTGCCTCTAACTTATCACAAGCACACTGACTGGGAAGATCTGAGGCTATGATGCAGCTCTTTTTATAATCTAATTCTACACAGGCATTTTTAGAAGCTGTGTTTCTTTGAGAAACAGCACATTTGTTTGTAGTTAAGGTGTCCTAAAGAATCCCCAAGTCCTTTTTTTCAGTAACTGATTGACTCTACCTCCCCACCTTTTCTTGGGGTCCTGCTACTATTACATTTTCTCAGTATGATGTCTAGTCTCCATACCAAACTAACACCTTAAAATCTGTCTTATATCATTCTGTCATCTTGTATCTTGTTAAAAAAAAAAAAAAAAAGATATTTCTATTAGTACCCCAATCACGTAATGTAGTACAAAGATGCCTGAGGCATCTTGTTATCCTGCATCCTCCCAAGTTATCACAAAAATAGACTAATTGTAAACTTGTTGTTTGTATCTGTAAAGATAACTCCGGAAGAGTGACATTTCAGTTATCTAGCAGATTTGGGCATGTCTTGTTTGATTGGTTATATCTGGATAAATTAATTTCAATTTCACTCTTGAGAGAAAATGTCAGTGATCTTGGCAAATAATATATTCTCTGTTTAGAATAAAAGGGCTTGTTATAAATTGCAAATGTTAGGCTACTTTTCACATCAGAAAAGTGACTGAAATATGCTGAGTCATGATGCCAACTCTCTGGATTAAAAATATTGATTTAATTAAAAGAGGATTTCAGTAGCTTGTTAATGCTTACAACATGTATATTAGCTTTGTATATTAGTTTTTACATTATGAATTCAATAGCAATTTAGATATTTTTTCTATAAATAACATTCAAATAGTTATTAAATGTTGATATTTTTCTATAATTGTTGGAATCTCCTTCACTGATAAAATATTGGTTCTTTTTTTTTTTTTTTTTTTCACCTATTTAGTACTTAGCAAATATAGAATGCTAAGGCCAGGAGGAAAATTTATATGCCTAATGATAGGACTTTGCAAATCCTGTTCTTTATTTTAATCTATATTCTTTTGCCTTATCAGGTTGAATTGCTTAAAGGTACATACATACATACATAATTCAAAGAAAAAACACTTTTCTGTTTATTATATGAACATGATATTTAAATTGTGCTTTACTATTTTGGGAGGGGGGGCAGCTCAATATTGCTGCAGACTACCTGAATGCAATCAATTTATAATTTCTTTACAAAATGTTATCTAAGGTATTTACATAGGAATTTAAATAGTAACAAGATTATGCTGTTAAATAAGGCAGTTTTAACTTTAAATATATTCAAAGACTTTGCCCAGAAGTTAGGGTATAGTTTTAGAATTTCAGATGCTGTACAAAACTCTAATTTCAAAACTGAGAAAAGTCCTTTCACCATATAGTTGTCTAGTCAGTACTTGTAAAATTCACATGATTCAAATGTCTTAATTAAATTCATTTTGTCCACTTAAAATCTACAAATAAAAACTAGTCAAGACTTTAAATTCACCTTGAAGTGAGAAAATTGATTAGTTAAATTGCTACCTTCTGTTCTACTCTGAAAGTTATAACTATTTCTCAAACAGCTCTGTACTACAAGATATACATGATATCAGCATTAGTCTTGTTCATTTTCTTTTATACTATGAAGCAGGAGTTTTTTTTTTTTCTATTCTTACACTTTACTTTCTCTTTAACATTAGCCCTCATCAAATAATGTTAAATGAAAATATATTCCCAACCCCCAAATGCCCTGAATTGGTATAAAGTGGTCCAATTTAAACACAACTGGTGTATCTAAAAAGTAAAATATTTACAATACTTTGATTTGTTTGATTTTTTTTTTCCAATGAGGTGTTACTGGCTTTACCAGATTAAAATAAGCCACTACTAATATATATGTGCATGTGTTTTGTTTCAGTAAAATCACAAGGACAAGACTTATAATACCAGTTACTTAACTACTACTATGTTGTCAGAGGTTAGACATTCAACTTGTGTTGTTTGGTATTCTTATGCCCATGGTAGCATTTTTTTCATCTCTTTGATCGTTTTATAGAGTAAGATACTTTTCTTTTAGGTAATGATTCCAATAAAAGCTTAATCTAAGAAATATTTTGTTGAAAGGAAATTATGACTGAAAATATAGATTTTATAATTATGAGACTTTTACCAAAATAATATCTTTCTTTATTTACTTGTCTCTTTTTGTTGTTGTGCTAATTATAATTTTTTAGTTTAGCAAATTATTTTAAAAAAAAATTTATATACTTTTATTTACAAATGATTTTCATAAGAACTTACTGTTGAAAAAAAAGAGAATGAATAATATCTAGTGGGCATTTGAAATTAGCATCTCAGTCATTTGCTAAAAAGCAGAAAATTTCAGTTTATAAATAAAATTGATTGTTAAGTTTCAATATTTACTCATGCTCCCCATTCCTAGGATGAAGATTTCACAAACAGAAATTTCAAACTGTAAATTTGTTTATAAATAGCCATTTACTTATTTCTATTACATTTCTTTATTACTGTAAATTATGTTAAAATTTTTCAACAGTATATTTCATTTCACTGATAAGTATACTCATTCCTTAAGGAAAGATTAGGTTACCAAGATTTGGCACATTCATTTATAAATAAACTTTTAAATTTCAAATCGTGTTTACCCTCCAGTAATGCAATTTCAGTGAAAGCCTTCATTCAAAATGCTTTGCAGGTGACTTTATTCAGCCTGAATAAATTATCTTTAAAGATGCATGGCAACCAGTATTCATATTATAAATATTAATTAAGCAATGCTGACCAGAATAGAAATAGAAATATTTCAAAAGAGCAACAGTTTAAAATCATTTTCAAGTCTCCAGTTTAGAAGATTTTAACATGGCTCTACAAAATTTGATCCACATTAGAAATGGGTGATCTGTTCAAATATGAATTTGTACAAGTATGATGAAACTGAAGACTCAAACCTAACTAAGTGTTCAGCAAGATTGATTCCTGAACATTATCTGTTTAGATAACTTTAGTCATAATAATTTGCTTGTCATTTATATATATATATATATATATTAAATGACATAATGAGAGGATAAAAAACAATATAATTAATATGAGTAAAAGTTTGTCACTTAGTTGATTGATGTTACCTTCAGCATCCTGACTACAGAGTTTCATAGGCGGACCTCTGAAGATTACGTTCAAGCATGAAACATTGTCGCCACTTGTTGACCTCTGATTACCACTATATTTACACCTGCTCTATCCCTGATGTTGAGTACTTTTACCCATAAATGTAGCATACCGTAAAACTGTTTTTACCATCTCTCTCTCTCTCTCTCTATATATATATATATATATAACCAAACACTGGAAGACTGATTTTGAGAAGTGGTTTGAGCAGAGAACTTTTCAGCACCCACATTGTCTATATGAATATGACAAAATTAAGTTTTTGAAAAGAATTGAATCTTTGTAAACTGAAATTGGCCTAATTCAAATAGAATATAATTTGTTCTCAATTGTTGATCATATGAAATCCTTCTCTCTACATGTTACCTTCTCAATTACCCATAATGCTTGGATGGGAGAAAATGTTCATCTTTGCTAAAATCACAGATGAAAGTCAATTCCTTTTTTTATGTAGTCACTGTATCTAAATTTGTTAATATATCCTCCATATAATAAAATGTTTGGTTACATGCCAAATTTTGGGCTCAATTAGCTCATTTGTTTAAATATTCTACTCAAATTATAATGAACTAACAAGATCTCTAAAATCATTGATGTTTTAGTTGTTTTTTCATTGCATTTTCAATGCTATTCTTTTATCTTTACCAGGTTCATGATCTTTTAGTATCTCAATGACTTCCATATGGACTGGGATCTGGGTGGCCTTGCTGGTCTGGAGAATTGCTTGGACCTGCTGGCCACAACAAGGGTATATCCATCCTGATGAATTCTTCCAGTCCACTGAGGTGGTGACAGGTTTGTAAATTTGTAATGTTTTTAACTTTTTCTCATTTCTGACATTCTCTTTCTTTAAATGTTCAGTTACAAACAATCTGTTAGATGATGACTTAGCAGTTTTGGAGCTTCCAACAAGAGAGAAACTCTCAATCTAGAACTTACCTGAGAATTGACTCACTTTAACAATAAAATTGTAATGACCTCCTTCTGGTAGGTATTGACACATTAAGATGCAAGTTAACTTTCTTTCTTTTTTCTTTTTTTATTCTTTTTTTTAATCCTTTTTAATAGGATTTTAAAGTTGTCCCATGTTTGATTAAATAGAAATTGCTCCCATTCCAAAAAATGTATTTTCATCTGCAATTAATTAGTATGAAAAGAAAAGATCTTTGTTTTCAATCAAGCAGTTTTGGGTAAAATGTGAAGAAAATAGAATTTTTAATGTCACTATTAAATGATTACATTTCTCTTAAGCATTTTGTTAATTTTCTGTTGAGTAAAGAAAATGCCCTACAAAAGTTGAGGATGTCAAATTTTTTGATTTAGCATACCTTGGAAATCACTAAGGATCTTGTTTGTTCCTTTCACCAAGTTGTATTGACAAGGAACAATTTTCTGGCTGCATTCCTCTTATCTCAGAATTCCAATACCAAAAATATTGGCACAAAAATTTTCAAATTAACTTGACTATTCAATCTCTCTCTCTTTCTTCCATACATAACTGCACACAGTTGCTCAGAAAGTAATGAGGCATTTCTGGAGATGAAGTAATAACATGTTAAAATGTAACAAAGTTAAATTTATTCCTAAAGAATATCATTATCATTGTTAACAATGAGAGCCTAATAATAAACTCATTTTTTTATTATTATTCCTTATTCAAGGAATTAACAAACTCTGTCAGCCCATGAACCAAAGCTCTCCCTCCATTTGCTGTCTTGATGAGGATTTAGAATAAAATGAAATAATAACAGCTGATCTTTATTGTCACAAGGGAATTCCATGCCCGCTTGTCAATAGCTTGATCTCATCAGCAATTTGTCACTTTTAAAACTGATGTTGCAGTAAATGTAATCAGAGCAGATTGTTAGGAGCTCAGTTAGCAATCCAACTATGTTGGGTTTAACATAGGTACCTCCATGAGATTGCTAAAAAAAGAGCATAGCATGATGAAAAAGATGCCAAACTTGATGAAAACAAAATTTTATCATCTAAATGTTTGTTATTATTAAGAGGAAAGATCAAAGTATTTTTGGGGTATTTTTTTTACATTTTTTAATCGTTCCTAACACGTCCGAAAATTTTGTTAAAAATCTAGTTTTTTTTGTTTTGTTTTGTTTTGTTTTTTGAGTCAGCAAAATTGACCATTTTTTTCCATTTTATAGAATCAATGAAAATCTCAGTTTGAAATTCTTTTAAATATCAATTATCATTTTTTCAAAACTTATTTTAAGAAAATCAGAAATTATAATGTTGATTTAAAATATTTAGAACCAAGCTTAACTTAGCTTCTGCACCGAAAAGATGTAATTTGAAAATAAAACAAAGCAGGTCATAAACTTTCGCGTCACTTGACAGGTGTTGAATGACCTATTGATGGATTCCGTGAGGATAATTTGTTCTACGGAAGGAGAAAAGTGAAATATTTTACATTTAAGTGAACAAATTATTTACCTCGTTATTTTTAAGGAAAACTTTCAGCACTCTATTATTATTATTTTTTTTTTTTTTTTTTACTCAGCTTTCACCTTTACGTTTATGAAGCTTTATGGAAAATATATTATAAAGAAATTAAAACAAGACTTACGAATGAGATTAAATTTCATAAGAAAGGTATCTAATTAATTTATAGGTACCTTTCTCATGAAATTTTATCAGAAGTGTACATAAAATACTATAATTTTATGGACATTTACTACATTTTACTGTGTTATCTATATTTCCATTCATTTTATTATTAATTTTGATATTTCATTTATGGAAAAAATGCCATAACTGAGATTAATATAAAAATAAGATCATATAAATTTCATAAGATGATACTGATACTTTTAGGCACCCTTCTCAGTTGAAATTGAAAAATCAAATAAACTTCTCCACACGTGTTTCGCAAAAGTAAAGGCCTTAACATCAGAGAACAATGCTTAACTCAAATAACGCAACTTGATTGTATTCTGGTTGGTCTTCCGTACTTTATAATTAGAGCCTGATTATAAACACAAAATTACATTTCTTAATTACTGCGGGTCTTCTGATTAGTCAAAAAGATACAATTTACAACGTACTAAACAAAAATCTATCTCATCAGGTCACTTACAAAACCCG
This sequence comes from Acanthosepion esculentum, assembly GCA_964036315.1. Lineage (NCBI taxonomy): Eukaryota > Metazoa > Mollusca > Cephalopoda > Sepiida > Sepiidae > Acanthosepion > Acanthosepion esculentum. The sequence goes on along the minus strand of OZ038490.1, from coordinate 88,570,634 downwards.
ATGCGGCTTTTAACTAATTTTATAATATTTTAACAACTTAAATGTAAAAATCTATTATAATTAAAAAATAACAAATAATTGTATTAAAAATTCATTTTTCATCGAAAAATTTTTTTGCTTTCAGAAAATATTGTCCATATTCATAAAAACAACTAAAAGCAAATAAAAGCATTTGAAATTAAATAATATATTTGTTTTATTGAGTTTTGTATGTTACTTGAAAATCACCTCTGAATTGTATGTGGGTCCAATTAAAAAAAAAAAAATGATTTGCATTCCTCAAAGCCTTGTGCTTTTAACTATTGTAATCACTAAACCCAATGCGATCAAATTTCTAGCATTTTCATGAAATTAGTAATGGGGTGGTAATAAATATTTAAAAACATACTTCTGCCATGACTTTAATAAAAGAAAACATATTTATAATAATTTCGATCATCTGTGAATACTTTCTGGAAGTTTCATTAACATCCGACAATTATTTTCATTTTTGCAAGATTATTCAAATGTGCGTCATACAAAAAAAAAACATGCTAAAAATTGTATATGTTATTTTACTAGTTCCGGTGATACAAAGAGAAACAAGGATTTTTAAATAAAAATTCAGATTGTTCTAAAAAGAAGGAAAAATTTTTAAAAAATAATTAAAATAAACTTTGGTCTTTCCTCTTAATAATAACATAAATATTTAGATGATAAAATTTTGTTTTCAAGTTTGGTGTCTTTTTCATCATGCCATGCTCTTTTTTTAGCGATCTCGTGGAGGTACCTACATTAGATCTATAAATTTCCCTTTAACATAAACATACTCAAATCTTTGCTAATTAATCAAATTTCAAACTTTGAAAATTTTTAATGTTATTAAAATATTTTCTGTTTTCTATTCTTCAAAAAGTTAGAATAATACCTTGTGATGTAAAACTTTTTTTCCCTTGTTTCTCAGTTCAGTATATTAGTTTGACCTGGTTTCAAAGACAATCTGCTTGAATTTACATCAGTATCAGTGCTTAAAGAAAAAGAAAAAAAACCTTCAATGTTTAACAAATGTTTCCACAAAATTATGTAGCAAAAGGATAGTTTTTCCCTTGACACTATTACTGTCTACTCCCTCAGCAATCTTTATTGTTTTAAACAAAGCCCAAACATGAAAATTGATTTATTTTCTTTTTCCTCAAGAATTGATAAAAAAAATATTAAACACTATTTATTTATTGGATTGTTTATTTACAACAATAGTTTATATTTACAAGATTATAAGAATATATGGACCATCTATGATGCAGTTAATAACCATGAAAACATTTTTTTTTTACTCATAAATTCATAAAAATGTCTGAACTATTGAACAAGAAAATTTAAACAAACACATAAGTAGTTGTAATTAGAAATTTTGAAAAAAATGTATTTTTCCAGAGATTGTACATTTTCTACTCAGATTATTTTATATCACTGATTACTTGTTTTAATTTTCCAAACAAGGATTTCATCTACCTATTATTATGCATTCCTCATAAAAAGGGCAATTATTTTTGCTTAAATTTTCTTAATATAAATAAGAATATTTTCAGAGTTATTGCTTTAAAATATCATAAATAATAAATATTGCATTTTATATTTTTATAAACTTGTAAATAAAAATATTATTTTTGTAAATAAACAAATAAAATGTTTAATATTTTTGTTGGCAGTTCTCAAGACAAAAAAGAAAATAAACCCAGTTTCATGTTTAGGTTTTATTAAAATTCTTAATAAGCTTTCTAAAACAAAGATTACCATTGCAGTATACAGTAATAATGGTATCAAGGAAAAAACATTCTTTTGAAACCATTTTTTCAGGTACATATGTTAAACTTTGCTAAAAGAACTATTTGATACTTTTAACAAGATGTAACAATGTTTGCATGTTCATTTGAACATTGTACTCTAAGTAAAATAAAAGATTCATCAGTTGTTTTTTTTTTTTTTTTCAACAATATTCTTCAAATGAATTTATGGAACTTAGAAATACATATTTTATTTAGATTATATCTTAATTTCTGGGATGAGGAGTTATCATTATTTACATTTGAACCATTGTCCTCATCTTTGTTACCACAACACTTCGAACATTGTACCCTCCTGCCTTCTTCAGATGCTTGTTGACCTGGGCCCTGATTGACAAGCACTTGAAGAAGGCTGGAGGGTGCACTGGCCTAGATGTTGTCATAACAATGATGATGAGAACAAGGGTTCAAATGTAAATAAGTTAATTACACCTTATTGAATAATGTTATCTACAATCAAGATCCCAAAATAGAATATTCTAGATAACTTTGATTCATTGCATAATGTGTTACCTGAAGATAATCAGAAAAGGAGTGTGACAGTAAAGATTCGAAATAAATTGCACAAATATTTTATCCTCTAAATCCACCACTGCTGCATTACTGTTGTTTTTAGGCTTGGCTCCTACAAGTTTTATCTAATTTTCAATTGCAGGTGATATTCTCCAACTTGATGTTGAGAGAACATGGGAGTTTGACCGTTCACACCCAATCCGGAGTATGGTCCTACCTTATGCTGTTTATGGGTTGCCTCTCAAGTTACTTCAACTTTTAGAAAGTTATGCTTCTGTGACAATCACTCCATATCTGGTAGTAGTAACCCCACGATTAGCCATCACTTTGCTGATGTTTGCTGTTGACATTATCATCTGGAAGGCTTGCAAATATCTACGAATCAATCCTACACTTGGGCTTACTTTGTATGCCAGTTCATTTGTGACATTGACTTTCTTGACGCGCACCCTCTCAAATACAATTGAATGTTTGTTCTTTGCTGTTGTCTTGCTCGTTGTTATCCAACGCTTGCCCAGCTCAGCAGAAGGCAAAAAGAAAAAGAAAGGTGGCCAGAAGGGTGGCACCAATCCACAACCTGCTCCTGAGGCAAAGGCGAAGGGCAATGCCTCATCTTCATCAGGAGGGGGAAAACAGAATGCTCAGGAGCCTGCACAGTCTGGACAAGCTTCCAAAAAGAACAAAAAGAAAAATAAAAACAAAGGTTCAGCACAGGGTAACCAGAATGCAACCAAACCACCTCCTCCTCCTCCACCCCCAAATCCTGCTCCCATTGTCGAGGATCGGAAAGTCGAGAAACGAACAGAAGAGCGGAAAGCAAATAAAAAACAGCCAAAGGCCTCCAACCCCGTTCCTCATATTGATCTGATCGTCTTGGCCGCTTGCCTGTCTGCTGGCACGTTCAACCGTCCAACGTTCCCTATCTTCTGCCTGACCCCTATCCTGTTGTGGCTCTATCATGTTTCTTCTCACAGGCTTTCCCTCATGATCAAGAATTCTTGTCTGTTGCTGCTCTATACCTTGCCATTCTGTCTGGCCTTCATCGTGGGTGACAGCCTTTATTACCGAACAACTTTAACGGAATTCAATAACAAGATGTATGAGTGCATTGAGAACAAACACCAGCAGAATATGATGACATGCATGTGGAAGACTGTGGTGCACAGTGCAGCCATAACACCATTCAACTTCATCTTCTATAACATTCAGAATGTCAATCTCGCTAAGCACGGACTTCACCCATTCTATTTTCACGTGGTTGTCAACATGCCTCTCCTCTATGGTGTCCTCTACTTGTTGTTCATGTATAACATCTATCGGTATTTCAGCAACGCTATCTACTTCAACAGCATTTGTTGGTTGTCAATGTTTGTGATTGTGCCTGTAGATGTACTCACCATCTTCCCTCATCAAGAACCACGTTTCCTCGTGCCTCTCCTCCCGGTCATGATTCTTGTTGGTGCCTCCGTAATGGAGAGACTCAAATGGAAAAAAGCATTTGCCATCATGTGGATTGTCTCTAACGTGGTGCTGGCCATATTCTATGGTGTTCTTCACCAGGGTGGCCTTTTACAAAGCCTCCTCCAAATGCAGAAAACTAGTCAGGGTACAACTGGGTTGGACCATGTTGTCTTCTACCACACATACATGCCCCCTCGACATTTATTGCTCAATAAAAAATCCCACATGATTCTGGTTGCTCATGATCTCCAAGGAAGTGAAATGTCAAACCTGCACCAGGTGGTGACTTCTTTGCAGTCCACAAAAGACACACGATCACTGTCCGTGGTACTTCCCTCCCCGGTTGCCAATGACTTCAAACAGACACTAAACACACATTCTTCGGTTATAGGAGAGCAAATCTTTGGCCCTCATCTCTCTCTAGAAGACCCACCACCACTTTTTCCTTTCTTGGAAACTAGCTGGGACAATATCCAAAACGTTCTGTCACACTTGCATTTGAAGGTGTTGCGTCTTGGTCGGAAAGAAAAGCCTGCAAGCTAAAAAAAAAAAAAAAAGAAAAAAAGAAATTTGTGCCCACCTCTTGTGCATATGGTTTGCGCAATACACTATATGCCACCTCATCTCTGCCTTGTAGCCAGCTAACCCAACGGGTCTCTTCTGTTTTTTTCCCCACCTATATTGTTTGTTTCTTTTAAATTACCTTTTCTGTATGCTCTACTTTTTCCCTCCCTTTCACACAAAGAAAGTCTACAGCATTAACAAAAATTAAAATCAGTATTTTTTTTTTTTTTAAATAATTATTATTTCTTTTCTTTTCTTTTTCTCTTCTGTATCTTAGAAAAATTAATTTACATATGTCCATTATTTATTACCTCCCCCATCTATTTATCTCATTTTCATGTACTTTTACTATTATTTTTTTTTTTCGTTTTATAATCTTTGATCTTAGTCATTATCTCTTTAATTTTTTCATTTTTTTGCTCTTACCTAATTTTGTTTTAATAATCTTGAATATTTTGAAATTCTCTCAATCTTAGTCTGCAGGTTTATTCAGACCAGCCTCTTCATACTGTCACAGTATTTTCATTGTTATATCCTCTTTCTCTCTCCCTCAGGTAGGAAAGCCATACTTTACAAATCTAACCAGTACATGAATTTTTTTACATATTAGTCTCAACCCCTGATATTTTTTGCTAGTATTTACTATCTGTTGCCAGCCTACCCAGGGTTTCTAAAAAAAAAAAAAAAAAAGTTGGCTTTAATGTAACAAGCAACCTGAAGGTTACCAGAGGATGTAGCAAACAAAACTAAGAGAAGGGCATGGTTTATGTACTGATTTTTTTTTTTTTTTTTTTTTTATTGCTCTTTTTCCTTTTTGATTTTTTTTTTTCTTTCCTTTTTTTTTCTTTTTTTTTTTTTTATTTGTAGTTTTGTTATCTTTGGAGACTGAATGTGAAAATAAATAAATAAAAATTATACTCTGCTTTGGTTTCCCTACAAACTCCACCATTAATACTTGGCTTTTTGCATTGCCCAGTTGCAGTATTATAATTTATTTCTTACCATTTCAGCAGCACATTTTCGACCTTCAATACTTACTCTTGGCCCAAATACCAAGCTTTGTTTTTTTTTTCATTTCTTTTGGGTTTTTTTTTTATTATAATTATTATTGTCTGTTCTAGTTGTTTGTATCACTTTTTTCATTAACACCAGTAGTTATTTTTTTTTTTTACTTCAGCTCATATGCATTTTTAACACTTTCAACATCAGAATTTTTTTTTCAAAATCATTGAAAATAAATGAGAACTACACTAAACTTTTTAAAAGCAAATAATCTGTAAGAATCGGTTACTGACAGTCGCAACTTTTACTACATCTGTTATTGCTATGCAATAGAGATGATCTGCATGCTGATGTCATACAGCTTAAGTTGTTATGGTTTTAAAAACATTTGTTTCAGGTAAATATTTATTTTCAATAGATTTGAGAAAATGTTAATGGTGGTGTTTTTTTACATACTTATCCAAAATGAGTTTAAATTGTATCTGCAGTGCATCCAGTGTACATTTGAATAATGAAAAATAGATGTGCTAAAGCTGCAGATATTTCTTTGTGTCTCTTCAAAGGGAGTTTGCATGATTAGAATAACAAGTTGAACCTGCATCTTTCTAGTCATAGCTTGAAAGAAAAAATTAACCAAAAAAAGTTTTATTTGTAATGCAGGAATGTTGGCTGGGTAGGAAATCTCAGTTGTTCATGACAGCAATGATTCACTGATCTCTAGTCCAAGAAAACATTTATATGAGATAAAAAAAACATAAATAATGAAAAAAAAAAAAAAAAAGTTATAAATTGCAGAAAATTTCTAACATTTTTCTTTCTTTTTTTTAATTCTTGGTATTATTGGTAATCTTCAATTTTTTTTCAGCTGATGCTAGCGTGTAGTTTTACCACTTTTTTTTTTTTTAATACAGGATGGTAAAAGAAAACTACCACTTTTTTTTTTTTTTTTTTTTTTTTTTCCTGTAATCATTGGAGATTACCGCTATAACAAAAATGGGTTATAATTCTTGATGACATTCCCCCTCGAATACTCTCAAATCTTTTACCTAAACCGGCCATGTTAAAAAAAAAAAGGGAATTTTCTTCTCTTTCTGAAACTTGAATGGTTCCTTGCACAGAATTGGGTTTACTGTATTGTTTTAAATTTAACAGAACAAAACACACTATATTTTTATATATTTTACTGAGTTACATCAGTAAAGGCACTACCAAATGGAATTCGTTGAATGTGTCTGTTCCAATTGGTTAAAATATTTTATTTCATAATTTCCATCAATCTCTTGATGGTATAATTTGTAAAAATAATATCCCAGCATTTTTTTTTTTTTTTTTAATAATTCTAAGACTTATCAATGGCATTAAAAAACTAAAATAAGAAGTATTTAACACAGGAAATTAGAAATTATTTAGACTGAAAGTGTACATTTTTGCTCAACATTTGTGCCTGCTTTTTCTTTCCCACTCTAAAATCTGTAAAATTATCTGTTGAAATAAATAATGTTAGTGTTGAAAAAGCTAAAATATATAAAATCTATACAGAGTATAGCTACATGCACAGATTAACTGCATCATTAACTTAATCTAAATTTATAAATTTTTATTTTTCATAGTCAATAAGCTTCTTTTCCCTTGCCTCTCATAGTCTCTACACTACAGATATGATCTGTATATTCTTTCTTAAAAGCATGCATTTAACAATGTTCTTTACTTGAGTGCTTCTATCAATTTCCACTGCATAACTTGCCATAAAAGATATTTATGCACTTGTCTTAAATAACCATCAGGTATTTCATTAAATGCTTTACCACTTGAATTTTTGTTCACATTCTGCTCCTCCTCTTGGTGAATACTACTTCACATAGAGGTTAACTCCTGCATCTTGAGTCTCCCAATTTAAAATTTTTAAAAAATGTCTTTTTTATGATTGGAAATTATATTACTCAGAGCAGACAAATGATCTCAGTCTAACCTCTTCCTCAGAAAACATTCCGGTTTCTATCTTGAAAGGATTCATCCTTTCCAGAAAAGGTGACTGTTAACTTATGATTTGAAACTTATTAAACAGATGTTGTTGTTGAAACTAAGTCTCCCTATCTTAGGCTTAAAATTGATTTTATTTTTTTAAAATCTGTTTTCAGGATAAGATTTCTCAAATAAGATCGAAACACAGAATTATATTTTCTCATCTGCTGTATAATACAAATCCTCCTGACTTCAGTGAAAAAGAATTTTGCCATGTGATCACCTCATTATAAGTTGTTGTTATGGGCATGCAGAAAAGTAAGTCTATCCCTGTGATGTTTCTTTTGGAATTGTTTTTTTACGACCCTGGAAAGACTACGAGTCGTATCAAAATACTTAAATGGATTTGCATTATAATAATAGAGAGCAAAAACTTCTCTTTTGAATCTTCAAACCATTGCCTGTTTCAAAAATTTATTTGCTAATTTCCCTTCATATTCTAATTATAAGAATTACAATCTATATTAATCCAAAATAACTGCATGTGGAGGGTGGCTCAAAGTTAACAGCAAAATAATAATCCGTTTTCTAAATACTCTTGACTTTTTATGGCTACTCTGCAAAGAAGGATTACTGGATAGGACATGTATCATGTTAAGAACTCGGCCAGTAGAACTGTTTGCTGTTAATTTTGGTATCTTTTGCTTATTTGATGTTGGTCTTCTGCAACACCAAAATCTTTAGAATTTATTTAATTTGAAATTTTTTTAAAATATTGAGGTATTTTTTTCTTTCACTGTTACTAACAGATTGGAAATGCTTTGTTTTGCTTGTTTCTCACAACAGATACTCTTTTTGTTAACCGCTTTATACCGTGAGATGTATTAGCATCAGTTTGGCATTTTATTTCTAATCACTTTTCTATTACTAAAAAGAGGGACAGCATTACAGAAACTAACATCGAGCAATACCAGTATGTTACCTATCTTTGCAAATCAAATTCACATTTTGTATAAGGACTTTTCCTTTTTTTTTTTTTTTTTTTTTTTGTAAAACAATGTTGATTTTTTTTTTCTTTGCAAGCCTCCACTAAAAAGATGTAAGGTATTTGTGAGCATTGTAATGATTTTTTTTTTCTTTTACATTGTAATAACTTTTGACAAATCCAAAGGAATGTTACATGTTTTAATGCATAAAAAACATGAAAAGTTAAATAAAAATTGAAGATTAAAAAAAAAAAAAACACTAGTGCTGGAAATCATTTTTTTTAATGCTTCAGTTTTTCACTAGGAAAACTTTTAAAATGTTTAATGAATAAAAATTTTACCAGACTTTTACTTTGGATTGATATATGTTGAAGAAGCCCTTATTCTTATCACTTGAGACCAAAAAGATTAAATCATATTGAGGAATAAACCTACTCAAATCTTTGCTAGTTAATCAAAGTTCAAATTTTGAAAATTCTTAAAATATTTTGTTTCCTTTCCTTCAAAAAATGTTAGAATATCTCATAACTGAATATCTTTTTTTTGAAAAATAAGGTTTTTTTAAAAATGTAAAAATATTGTTACTTTGTGAAAAAAGATGTACACGTATTATTAGACTGATGACAAATTTGAAGGCACACAGACGTGTATGGATGTTACAGATATACATATCCATTAATTTGTGGTGGATGAGAAATTTCAGATATATATTGTGGGTGCAAATAATGTACCCAGTACATTTACACAAATTCTAACATACAGCTTTAAAATTTCACAGAATTTGAGCCAATATCTTTCATTTTTGGAAATAACTTGTTTCAATAATTTTTCTTCATTTTTTAAAAAATCTTTGTCTCTGTTGCATTTGGTTCGAATTATGTAAAAATTAGTTTGGCAGGCTTAGGGCTTTTTGATCTTCCTTAGTCTGATTTTAAAGTTCATCATAACTATGTCATGACCTCTCCCAGCATATGTGCCTAGAAATGTCCTTGTTGCTGATTGAAACTGCTTTTGCACCAGAATATGATCAACTTGGTTGTGGTATGTTCCATTAGGAACATGTCAGGTCCATCATTGCAAGTGTGTATTCATCGAGCGTATTAGCAAGCACCACATCATAATAGCTGGCAAATTCTAGCAACCTTAATTCTCTGTCGTTTGTCAGTCCATTGTGCAAGGGACCTGCTGCAACTTCTTTCCAATCCTTATGCGCATCACTCCCAACTTTTTCATTCCAGCCTCGTCCTATCTCTTTTATCCGCTGTGTTAGTGAATTCTTGTTGGGTGTAAAATGTTTCGGCTTGTCATTGGTGCATAGACCTGTATGGAGATGGCCCTGATGAATACTGGACGGCATCCTAGGAATCCTACTCCATTTGATGTATTTGTCCCTTTTTCCACTATAGCAAATTACATGGCTAATACATTCTCCATCTTACTTTGCAAAGTCTGACAACATGCCCACTGTACCTCTCTAACTTGTGTGTTGATTCATACAGATTTCCCTTTTTCACCAGAGTTTTCACATTCCAAGTGGCAAATGATATAACCTTCCTTCCACATTTTACATCCTGAAGTCTCGTTAGTAATATACTTATCGCGTCCACCTGGGCATATAATGGATGGTTCAATTCTTGTGCCAGTTCAATCTGGTATGACTTTTTTTTTTGTTTTAACTTTCATCATGCAGTGTAAAAATAAACGTTTTTTCAATGTATTAGATGCATATTATATTTAATAGTCTATATGTAATTTATACTGTTAAGTAGAAAGTGAGTTTTCAGATTTTTTTTATATAAGTTATCTTGAATTAACATAACTTGATATAAAATGGATAAGCAAGGTCGTATCTGAGCTCATTGACAAAATATTGGATAAATAACTCCTTCAATTGTCTATTTTCTCCACTTGGGTATATTAAAATCTTTAGCTATCAAAAATACAATTTCAAGTAGTTTGTTTCATGTACTAATTGCAGATGCAAATGTTTGTATTAAATACTTTCCCATAAAAAATTCTTTGTATATAAGAACGGTTCATTTTTTTTTTTTTTTTTAAATTTCAATTTGATGATTGTTCTTAGTTCAAATTGCAAGATAAATTTGCTGTTATCAACCTTTCTGCAGATTTCTACATGCATCAGTGATATTTCCAATCAAACAAGATTATTCCAATGTGATCATTGTTGATTTGTAACTTGCGGTTAGTGTAAATGTGTAAAATCTTTTTATCTCTAAAAACTGGCGGGTGGAGGGGGAGTAACCTCTTTATTTCAAATTGGTTATTGTATTCTTACCAGCATGTAATAAAGGTGGCGCATACTTTTTTTATACCAAAACGAGTTATTTCCCTTTGATTACTGAGATATTTAATTTTTATTTCTAAGGGAAATAAGCTATAGAATTGAGAACATTTTGTAATTGTAGCAAATTGTTCACTAATTAAAACAATTTTAAATTCAGTCATATTGTCAATAATAAAATCGTGCATAAAATGAAGGCATTTTTTTTTTCGTTTTTTTAATAGCTGATTTTTATTTTTATTTTATTTTTTCAGTTCAATAAAATTTCCCACCAAAAAGGTAATTAGTAATGTTTAAGTAGCATGCTGAATCTTAATAGAATTCCTATAAATAAGATATTTTTAAGTAACTGTTAATGTTATAATTATAAATTATCCCTTCATTATTTATTTCTACTTTAATAACTTTATTATTTTTGAAAAGATTATACTTGCTTCATTATGCATATATATATATATATATATATATATATATATATATATATATATATATATAAAATGAAGAGGTTATAATGGTTCCAACGAGAGAAAAGTGTGTATATTAAAAAGAAGAGAGGTACCGCAAATTTTTTTGGTTGTAATGTGGGTTTTTAAAAAAAATACTATTCTTTATTTTTCATAGTTTTATAACACGTGTTTCTGGTCTCACGACCGTCTTCAGGTAAAGGGTGGAGATTTCCACATATTATTAAAAATAATTAATTTTTTTCCTTTATGTTTTTCAATGTTAAATCTTCTCTATATGAGACATTCTCTGTTTTTGTGTTGGTCATTCCAATGTCTTTCTTTAAATATATATATATATACACACACACACATATATATACACACATACATACAGGGTTTATCAAAAATATGCTTACACACTTTGGGTGCTGGTTCCTCACATCAAAACAAGGACAAAAGTCCATATAAACTTAACTCAAAAATGAAGGATTTGCAGACATAAGTTTAAAAAAAATCTTAGATATTTACTAATCTGACAGAAGACAAGATTTTGCGCTCAAGATTCACTGCCAGCCTGCATTGTTAACTTTATGGCAGGAATCAAGCAGGTACAGAAATTTAACCACCTGGGCAGTATACTAAAAAAAACCTAGATCCTAAGATGCATCGGAATATTGAGAGACCTTCCAGAAACTAAGCAAATTATTAAGACATCGGAATATTTCATTAGAAACAAAGGAAAGTGTGCTGAACTGCTGTGTGTTATCTATCCTGTATGACTGAGTATGGGACAATTTTTTTTTTTTACAGATGAAGAGGAAATACAAAGCAAGAATACCATGACAGAACCTGTAAGCAGTGAGGAAGTTTTAAATGTGAACTAAAAAAAAAAGTTAAAATTTCTGGGAAAGATTACTTACAGGATGTAAGTGTTCATTGGAATTGGCAAACAATTTACCTAGTGGGTTTGTGGGAATGAATAGCAGAGCAGGAACAATAAGAAAATGTTGCTTAGAGCAACAAATGACAGGAAATTGTGGAGATGCTTAATAACCTGTGTCCCAAAGGAACGCAGTATATAAATGATGATGGTAGATATGTAGATAAATTGGGTTTTCCAAACAGTTGAATTTATTTTTTCACTAAATTGTATTAGGAGGTGCTTAGTTTTAATCAACTTCATTCTAAAAAAATCGCTTCTCATTGTACTATGTCAGCTGTTGTATCTGATATTTATTTATTTTTGTTTATTGATTCAAGGTATTGAAGATAGAAGAAAAATAGACATTTTTAGCACAAAAGGATTTCTGCAGTTCATGAAGAATCCACTGAAAGATCAAGTATATCAAAAGTTGTTTGCAAAGTTTCATATTAGATTTCTTGCTGAATGATGCTTAACATTAAGAAAAACCAAACCTTGTTATACATCACATAAGATAGCCAACATATTCAAATTGAGTGCTGAAAATTATTGGCACTTGCTTGGTTATGTTAGTCACATTGATGTGTGGCCTGCTCATAAGCGAAAGATCCTATTCCTGTGACTTATTCTTTAAATGATTTTTCTTTTTTAATTAATTTCAATGGGCAATGAAAAGTGGATACTTTACACCAGGCATGTCAAACTGGGGGCCACATGGTCACATGTTGTCATGAAGGCCACACAACAACCACTTGTGTACATTACAACTAATTGGAGATATTTAATAAAATTTATTGCAGAATATTTTTGTTACTTAAATTTAGAAACACACAATGTACATACAAATTTTTTTATTTTAAATAAATTTATGCAGTAAATGATATTCTTATTTGGTATTCTATTAAATCAAAATTAAAAAAGTTGATTTATTTTCTTATATACTCTGATTTCTAAATGATAAAAACTGAAATTTTGGCTGTTAAATGACCAAATTAGTATCCTTTGTGTGGACCGCATGTTTGACAAGTCTGCTTTTCACCAACCTGAAATGCAAGAGATTTAGAAGCAAAATGAAATGAACCAAAATCCAGGTTGCATCCAAAGGTGATGCTGTGTATATTCAAGGGAATTACATTTGATAATTTGCAAGCTCTTATCTCAATTTGTAAGAGGCAATTTAGGCTTTGCAAGACAAAGGGATCAAGTTCCTCTGAAAGCTTCTTGATTTCTAATCTATGCTGTTCACTGAGAACTCATTAAAATGAATAATGGTTGATAATAAACATGCATTCTGATTAGTGAAAATGGTTTAATGCAAAGATATTTTTAAAACTAGGCACTCAACACTGTTGCAATACAACAATGACTAACACCTAAAAATATTCCTAATGGAATGACTATATTCAACAGTATGTAGAACAGTTTTTATTGATATTTTATCTGTGACATTAAGAAATGATTTCAGAAGTTTTGCAATCGTGTTGTATAATCTCACAAACTTTCTGAATTTTCCTATTTATGTTCAAAATGTTATTCCAGAATATTAAAGTAAAATTAATTAATTCTAATTTATCATCTTCCTTGTCCCTATTCTATGAATGGAAAAAATTATATCTGCTCATTTTTCATATAGACATATATTTAGATAATTCTTTAAAGATTTATTCCTCTATGTTGCCAATTGCAATTTAAAAGTTCTTTTAACACAATGTTTCTACTACATCATCAGAACACTTTTCTGGTGACAGACAATAAATTTATATATGAAGGGTGTTGAAAAGATTTTGATTAAATATTTTTGGGAGTTTTCTTGGTCAAGTCGAGAACTTTGTAGTACACCCTTATGTGTATGTATCATAATACAGAAGACTCCAGCCTAACAAACAGATATTAACAATTTAATATTAAAACACACACACATTTATTTTATTCTGACCTGAAGAGACCTATCTAATGAAGGTGAAACATATTCAATAAAACAGTTTTACACTTTCCCTGATTTATCAAACTTTTGTTTAGATTCTATATCCTACTAACATAGGCACACACACACATAATGATGGATTGAGCTTTTGAGTTATGGTGAAGACATTCCATCTATGAGAAAGACAACTCTGAATTCAAACACTTGTTCTTTTCTAGGCTTTCCTTAGATAGAAAAGGACTAGGAGATAACAATTCTAATGTAATACCCTTTGGCCTGGTTAACCTAGAAAGCTTTCTTTGGCTTACCTCTAGATTACTTGGCTTCATTTGGGAGAATCTTTGCAATATTGTGCAAGTTATAAAAAAGACTTAAATTTTGCATGGGCATTCCTAGCATGCACAGCTGTGTTAAAAATAGCTATACTTGATTAACAAGTCGACCGCCATTTTATATAGATATATATTTTTATAACATCACTAATATTACTGAGAGTGAAAGAATGAGAATGGCTTTAGTGAGGAGAAAGGACAATAAAAATTTTTTTTTTAAAAAAAGCAGGAAGATGAAAGATGGCAATTGATATTGCATTAAAATTTTTGAAAATTGTAGTCAATAAAAAGCCAGAAGAGAGCTCCACAAGTGAGAAGTGTGTACGGAGGACTCACCTCTCATTTTTTTGTTACGTATGAGGGTTCAGCAGCCAGACTATCCACACATAAGATTTGATTCTAGGAGTGAAAGCTTGTCCAGAACCAACCACACTTTTTGAAAGAGTCGAATACATAGAACATGGTGCACAGCATGCCATAAGTTCCCCAAACCCTCTGGTTTTGAATTCAGAGTTGCCTTTCTAGACTGGTCCTGCTATATATATATATATATAGTAATGGATTTTTATTAATCTGATAGACTTTTTTTCTTTTGTGAAGCATCTACTCAAATACTAAAAACTAACGTTTAAAGTGATAAAAAATATATGTACGAAGATATGGGGGGGAAAAATCCTACCTTGTTTTCTCTAAGCAAAAGTGGGGGCTTTTTCATTGTAGACTATAATTCATTCCCTGTTAAAGTATTTATCTGTCATCCTATATGATAACGTTCAATGTTAGCTTGGTATTATAATTTCATATTTTAAATAAAACCTCAACAGAAACTTAATTTAAATTTTTGGAAGGCTTTGTTTTTTTTTATCATGTAGCCTTTCTGTTAAGTAGGAATGATCTTCCACTTTTCGTTTGATTCAAAATAAGATTATTTATGTTAGAATGACCACAGACAAATGTTTTCCTGATTTTTATCATTAGTCAACTGGAGAGTATATTGGATGCATGTTTCTCACGATTATTAAAATAATTCTTTTTAAATCACTCATCTATACAAATGTAAAGTCCATCCCTAAGTCAATATTTAGCCTTAATTATAATAAACCAAAATTTGTTTTCAAATATTCCTATCTGTAAAAGGAGCAAATCATAGCTGCTCATATATACTTGTGTATCATGTGACTTTTGAAGCTAATTTTAAGGGCATCATATCATACACGAGATATAAAATTAGCATATGTACTGCTGGCCCTGGCTACACTGTTGACCAGACCATATATCCACTTAAAATAAACATGATTTTGATAAAATTGATGTTTTACTCAACTGTACCCAATAATAATGTATGTAATATTCACATATTAGTATCGTATTATAAAATATAAACGGCATTTTTTCCATTGTTTATGTTTATAAAATGTTTAGCAGTTTCTCGTTTGGTTGTTTATGGCTGTACGCATTTACGCAACAAGTATAGCATTATTAACCATAATTTAATTCGCTTTTACTTTTTTAACTAGAAAATGGGATAAAGAGATACATGATAAAATCATTTTTTATAGGTGAAAATTTGGGGGTCGTGCGAAATCGAGTGATACATGAGTATATATGTATGAAACCATATTTTCAATCACTAATACATATAATTTTTTTCAAAATTCTTTGTAATTGCTTGATTTTGATTACACAATACAGTGCATTTTTTTTTTCTTTAAGACAAGCCACAAAAAAAATGTAATTCCAAATTTAAACATTTCATATTTTAAACATATTTCTACACAGTCAACTTGGTTTGTTTCATTTCTTTCTCTTAAATTTTTATTGTATTTTTATAAATTCCTTTTCAAAAGTTAAATATTGAAATACTGTGGATTCCAGTTAATTATTCCTTTGGTTGTAAGAAATAGCCACTTAATACAACTAAAGACTGCAAGAATTGACTCAAGTGTTATATAATCTTTTGTCCTTTTTATGCAAGTCTGTTTAAAAAGAAAGACAACCAGAGACCAAAATTAGTGTTCTCAATATATTTTACTTCAGCAGAATCCACTGTACATGCTTTTTCCCCGTTTATATTAACATTGAATGACTTGTGGTCAATGTTGAATTAGTTATCATAATACTGGTTCCCAAGTGCCACCCTTCTCTCAAGTGCCCCCCCACACACACACACACTGTACTCTATACCTAAAAAAAATGGTGGATGTATGTTTGTCTTAAGAAATTAATCTGAAATACTTAATCTCAGAAAAACAGAAACATGATCCCAAACTTTTGTTTTATCACAGCAAGTGGTTTCCTTACATTGCATTTAGTAATACACAATGTTTGGGTTCCTCCCTTCCATCTCCAAGAGTATACTCCAAAAACAATGAATGGAGTTTTATATTTCAAGGTCGTGAAATTTGACAGCGGAAATAGTCTGATGAGGAGTGTGTTTGAATTAAAAGCAGACGGTCTATATGTATATGTATGTGTATCTGTGTTTGGTTGCAGGCAGTACCCGCTCACTCTAACTCACCAAAAAGAAACGGTTATTTGCTTATAGTTTTCAATTTTTTTAATCTTTGACACAAAAAAGTTTTTAATACAAAGACCCTTTTTGTATTACCATCTTTGAGATAATCCAAGAATTTAGTATTGATGCTTATTAGCATGGAAACAGACCACAGCTGTAGGACACCCAGTGAGAATCAGACTCACTCCAGTACAAATTGTCTTGCTAATCACTACTGTACTGCCTATCAAGAATGTAAACAAAATCTTGGACATACTATTTGTTGTAGCATATCTACGAAGGATAATGCATATGTCCACATTCACATAAATACAGTAGTAAATACTGTATGTTGGTCTACAGTTGGAGATTCATTGTGGAATTCACTTGACACTTCTAGCAGTTGGCTACTTCTTCGCGCTTTTGGTGAATCTTATGTGTGTTGTTCTTGTCCTAAGTATTATCGTTCATTGCCAACCTTCATTTGATTATTCTATTCAGTAACCTTCCTTAGGTTACAACACTTTTGTAATGTCAATTCTTTTCTACTATTACCACCCCAGTAAAACTTCCAAAAGATATTTTTAAAGCTTTTTAACAAATAGAATCTGTTCTGAAGTCACAAACAAAATAAACATTTTCAGAAGCAATGTATTAAATTAAGTATGTTAAAACTGTCATGCGATTCTTTTTCTGTTTTCATATATCATCAACATTTATCTACAATATTGTTTCTGTGTACACCTTTATGGCTGAGAACAAAATTAGATTTTTAGACAACCTAATATTTTAGTGATTGTAGTACGACATGCTCTCTGTCATACTACAATCGCTAAAATATTAGGTTGTCTAAAAATACTCAAAACATTGAACAACATATAGCACCCTTTAGAATGAAAAAAATAGGCATTAGGTTTAAGGCTCCCAAATTCCTGTTTTGGACAATTTTCTGGTGTCTATACATAATGGTTATGAGTTTGTGTTTACACAGTTCAGGTAGTGAAATTCTTCATCTAGAAGTGTAAATGTCTACTTTAAAAGAACAATCTTTAAAAACTAAATTATGAAGCAACTATTTGTCACAAATACACTAAGGCATTTGTCAATGAAAATTCTACTCTTCAGATCATCCATTATCTCATGCTTGTGTTATTCTCTCACACTTTACTTGTATCTTCCTATTCTCACCCTTATTTTTTCTGATCTTAATTGCCAGTTTATTTTTATCTAAATATACAAAGAAAGATTAGTTTCTTTTATGTAAACTAGAAATGCACTGATATTTTCTACTGCATCCTCTCTTTTTCTTTTGCTCTATCTCTCCATGAAGAATTTTAAATGTATTATAATTCTGTATGTCTTTCCATCCCTACCTGCCTCTTTGCTCATTGTCTTTTTATATGTGGCTGGCAAACTTGTTTGTCTTTTTTTTTTTCCTCACTCTCCTCCTCACTGTTTTGCTGCTACTACATTTTGACCAATCAGTTCTTCACCCTTCTGCAAGTGTACAGTCCATCTGATGGGCATTGTACAACTGGGAAACGCTGAAGAATACACTGGCCAAAATATAGTTAAAAAAATATGTCTGAACAATTTGTCAAAAAAGTCCTTGTCATTATTTATTTCTGACTCGTGTTTCTTTCATCTTAATTTTATTTGCTTTCTGTCATAACTGTCCAGACATTCAACCTCTCAATAAATTGTGAAGATCGAAAATATGTCTAACCTCAAATCCCCATCCCTCTGCTTTGGGAAGGTTTGGTTACCTATGGTAAGTTCTCTGCAAATTGACCTCCAAGAACTCTTACAGCAGTCATAGACTGATGGCCAGAATAGTTGCAGTAAACTGGAACTATAATTAAGACAAAAGAAATACTAATCAAAAGTTACTAATGGTTGACGGTGCTTTATCTCTAATTAAAAACAAAACCTATTACTATTGGTGTAGGGATTACATTTTATTTTCCTCTGTTTTCAAATTTTGAAAGCCCAGTTCCCATACAATCACTAAAGTTAAGCAAAATCGAGCCTGGTTCGTATCTAGATGGGTAAGCACTTGAGAATGTCAGGTGCTGTAAGTTTGGATGTGCAGGTGGTGTAATGGCTTGGATTTGTTAATCAGAGGGTTGAGTTTCAATTTCAGTTGGGTTTTTTATATTCACTTATGCACAAATACCCTTGGGAAAGGTATGAATCCGCCTCTTCTCTCCCAGCTATGGGTTAATTAGTAAAACTTGTATTGCTAAAATCATTATTGTCTCAAAAATAAATTCTTACAATCTAAAAATATTTTCTGGCTTTAAATAACCTGAAATGGGTTGATAAGCCATAGAAAACAAATCAATAAAAGATGATTTAGCAACACTACATAAAATACAAATTATTTAACCATAGATCTATTTGTGAATTTACAGATTGACACAGAAAGGGATAAACTGAGTTCAAATTCCAAGTTTGCTTTCACGCTAATGCCCTTGGCAAAGGCATGAATCTGTATTTTCTTCCCCATCCTAGCTATGGGTTAAAGCGGGATAGGCTGGCCTTTCTAGTCTTGAGTAGCAGCCAGTGTAGGAGAAAAACTACTCTGAATTCAAAACCTTAGAGAAGGCAGTGAGAAACCACTCCACTATTTTTCCAAATACAATTCACAGATAATAAAGAAAAGACATTTGTGCAAAGCCATGATCATGTCCTAGGGGGACATAGGATTAAAAAAAAATTGTTTTTATTGAGGTAATATATTATGATGACGCAACAAAGTATACAGCACTTATTTCAATTAACTACATTACTTAGAACATTTACTTCGCTACTTAGGTAAATGTAAAAACAGTTTTAGCAATAATATAAGTAACAGATGCCTATAAAAGGGAATTATTTATAGCTAATTTGTTTAAATAATGCACAAACTTGTTTGTGTCACATGACAATAATTGTAAGTAAAACAATGCACTAAAATAAGTAACCAAGTAATCCTTTTAAGTCCTTTTTATTACCAGTTCTTTTTAATAACATATCCAAATAATGAAATATATATGTTAAGATATTTGGTAAGTGTAGAAACAAAATACAAGGCTGAATAAAAGGGTGATTGTGCGATGCAAATCTAGATAGGGGGAACCTTGAAAATCAACCTTTGAAGTGCCAGTATTTACCTCAAACACTAGAAAATGGTCCTGGCCTTCAGAAATACTGTTGAGGATGACCTACACACAATAACGTGTGACATTGTTGAAATACTTGGCTCAAGCAAATCAGATATTACCATCCATTTGTGTATAATGGGAAAGCAAGAGAATTACATTTAACTCTGGCTTTACAAGAATGTTTCTCGCTTTCCCATTACCCATGCTTCAAAAATGACATTTCTGGGCAGGCAAATTGCAACGAAGCTGTAATTTAAAGTGTAACTGAGAAGGTTTGACTCCCATAAAGGATCAGTTACTTTAATGTTTGGAGTATGTGAGTCACACGTCAGGGATAACAAACGTGGTAGTTCAACTATCCAGGCTGAATAATAACAGAGAACAGAAAGTGTAACAGGAAAATTTGAAAGCCCATAAGAATAGCAAAAGATATTTTTCCAAAACTAAATAAGGTACTAAAGATCAAAAAATAGCATCAGAAAGAAAGAAAAGCATGTGATGTGTATCCTTCTATAATGGCAATAAAAACTGGCTAGTTTTGTTCAAATGGAAAACAAGACTGTTGAGAATACCATGGATAGAACATATAAGAAATAAGGAAGTTTGAAGGTGATGTAGAAACTGCTCCACTGAATAACAATAACCTTTTATGATGATGTGTTACTTCAATACTTTTATATCTACAGGGTGCGATGGTTAAATTGTCGCCATTTTATATTTTTAATTTTGTGTATTGTTTGTTTTTGATTTTGTCAACTACACAGTATAGGATCAGTTTGGCACCATCTGAGAAAAAGAGTACCATGACGCAATTCACTCCACCATAAATTTGGAAACAAAATACTGTACTGCTTGGCATTCATGCCAGAGAATCCAACATGAACATTTCAGTGATTGGGTGTCAATCTGAGGACAGTGCAGAGGATTTGGAAAGAGTTGGATGATACATGTTGTCAACATTATGGTGTTTGGTGTGATCTCTAGTGATGGCAACATTATGCCTCCATTCATCTTCCAACAAGGCCTCATACTCAACATGGAGGCCTACATCAAGTGCCTTGAGTGCTGCCCTGGATCAAGGGAGTGGCTGCTGGAGAACCCTATGTCTGGCAACAGGACTCTGCACCATGCCACAGAAACAGGAGAACCCAGTTATATCTGACCATCTAACTCCCTTGATTATTATGTGTAGGGCGCAGTGGAGTAAAAGACCAACAAAACTTGTAACACCAAAGATGAACTGGAGGCAAGGATTATGGCAGCATTCACCAACTTAAACAAGTAGACCATCCAGAAGAGTTGCAGGAGATTCCAGAATCTTCTAGAGGCCGTGGTAGAAGCTAATGATGATTTTATTGAATAAATTTACTCTATTTACATTATCCGCACTATTGTCCTCATCTTTGTCACTATATTTTGTTTCGGCCATTGTACGCTCCGGCCTTCTTTAGGTGGTTGGAATGTCGAACTAACCCTTTATTTCACTCACTAGGATAGACTGTTCTAATTCCACGTGCTATGTCTAGTGGATGTCAGTTATCAGTTATCTCCTGTTAATTCCCCTCTCCAAGTTCTCCACTGCCTTAACCAGGTATTGAACTCACACGCTTTGGGTCCTGACAATGGATCTAACTAATGCGTTTATCCACTGTGCCATGTGTCCTTGAGGTTCAGTTCAACATTCCAACCACCTGAAGAAGGCTGGAGTGTACAACGGCCGAAACGTTGTAATAAATATGGCGACAAAGATGGGGATAATAGTGTATGTGTTATCTAACTAACAAGAAGAATTATAATATGATGATAGTTGGCAATGCTTGTTTTATTAAAAAAAAAAAGTGAAAATAAATGCTTGTTGACAATGCTTCATCTAACTCAGGCTTACACCTATATCACATTGAAACACTGGTTCTTGTCCATTTGCCAAAGTTGGTCAGTACTTGGGTGACCACTGGGGAATGGTGCTGTAAGCTTGGGAATGTATGGGTGATGTAAGAAATAGTGGCTTGGAATGAGAAAACAGAGCCAAGTTCAAATTCCAGTTGGGTTTTTTAATTCACTTATGCGTAAATACCTTTGTGAAAAGTATGAATCTACCACTTCTCATCTAGTTATGGCAGTTCCTGTATGATCACCAAAGTTAAGCAACATTGAAGCTGGTTAGTACCTAGATGGGTGACAGCTTGGGAATAACAGGCGATGTAAGCTTCAATGTGTGTTAGGTGCAATGGATAATGGCCCGGAATTGTTAATTAGAGAGCCAAGTCCTAATTTCATTTGAGGTTTGTGATATTCACTTACACGCAAATACTCTTGGGGACAGGTATGAATCCACTTCTTCTCTCTCCATCTATGGGTTAATTAGTAAGACTTGTATCCCTACATCATTATTATATCCCCTCAAAATTCTTACAATCTAAAAGTATTTTCTAACTTTAAATAACCTGCAAAGAGTTGATATTCTATAGAAAACAAATCAATCTCCCAGCTATGGGTTAAATAGTAGGTATGGGTAATCGTTACATAATTTATACTTATTCCCAAAATTGTTAATACAATATTCATTTTGAAAATAATTTTTCTTACACAATTCCCAAAAGATGTTTCAGCTTTAAATAACCTCAAAGTGTTAAGACAAGACACACAGAACAAATTAGTTGTCTAGCTCAAATGTAAATTATCCTTAACAAACTGTTTCTTTTGTGCAAAAGATCTGCAGAAACACTGCATTTTTTTAACCGGAAATATTAACCAATAGTAAGAAATATATAATGATTTACTGGTCCTTCTGTGAATCTCGGTCATTTTATCAGATTAAATGTTGCTTACCTTACATACAAACACTAAATTTAAAAAAAAAAACAAAAAAAAACTGGCTCTTTCCCCAAATGTCATTTGGTGTTCAAATTTTGACACGCTTTTCTTTTTGGTACCCTCAACTTCACAAATTTAGGCACAGTACAAGGTTGACTGCTATTTTATGGTTTAAATAGCTAGATGTAACTATGTCCTATTGTAAAAGTTGCTTCTCTTGCATTTTTTGTCTGTGGAACACTCTTGGCTTCTTACTGCCTTGTCACCTACAGCCTTCAAAAATGTAAATGTAGTGTCAATCACCATCTTTTTGTAAAATTTTGTCTTTTATTGTCCTTTCTCTTCACTAACGTTTCCTCATTTTCTTTCACTCTCAGTAAATTCTTGCATCTCAGTGGCTTTATCACCATTCTAGGGTTGAATTGATTGAAACCAAAACACAGAAAAAAATTTTAAATAATGATTTTGCAGTGCATTAAGCAGCACTCACCCTTACACTTGGAAATCAACATGGCAATATTTCTACCCCATTTTATAATCCTTTGTTGACCTTGTGCCACACTCAACTAAGCTTAGTAAATGTCTAGAAAGAATTCCATTCTTGCAGAATTATTTAATCCATAGTTGGGGACAGAAGAGGTGAATTCATACCTTTTAAGGGATATTTGTATGAAAGTGAATGCAACAGCCTCAAACAGAATTTGAACTCTACTCACCAATTCCACTTTCTGTGCTGATAATTGTTACACAACATGCAAATAAAAGATGATTATGAATAAATAAAAGACACAAAGCTAAAGAAAATAGAAAAAGTATATGATAGGTTGAAATAAGGGAAAAAAAAGATATGGGTAGAAATCCATTGTTAATATCTAAAGGGGGAGAGAGTATTTGCAATTTATTGCTTTTCATGCACTTTTGAAAATTTGTAGTCACCTTTCAACTCTTTTCTAATGAAGTGTGGCAAAGTATCTTTGTAGAGAGTAAGAGTTAACCAAAAATGATTTTTTTTTTAAATTCTAACTCAAAACGGCCATGCAAACAATTATTTTTTCTTTGGTTTACAATTATCCAAAATTAAATATTAAAATAATTTTTTTCTTTATGTATTTAATGACCTCAACCCTTTAGCTACCCCTGTTTTCCAGAAAATCTAGACTGTCTTTGTATTTATTTGAAAAATATTTTGACTAAGAACTGGAGATTCCAAGTACCTTTCTTTCCTAAAAACATTAACCCCTTATTTTGCTGATATTTTATACAATTGGTGTATGACAAATTTAAAAAATATAAAATGTTTCTTTTGGTATGAATTCAATGCTTTCTTTCTCTCAGGTTATTTTGCAGTAAAGAAACATAACAGCCACCTTTCTGATTCTAGTCCATTGCTCTGTTCATTGAACTTAATGCCTAAAATCTGTCTCGGCTTCAGATTTGTAGTAATGACAATTTTCACACCAAGTGTACATTAATGGTATTTAATTTTGAAAAAAAACAACTCTCTCTCCTTACAGAAAAAGAATGTTGGAGTTTGAATTACAATGTAGAGGAGACAAACTCTGAATTGTCATTATAATCTAATTTCCATAATCTGAAAGGGTTGGGTTTTTTTTTTAAGGAGAAAGTAGCAGATGAGATCTTTATTCTCTCTTGATGAGCAACCAACAATCCATTGAAAGGAAAGGGCTCATTACAAAGGGTGTAACAATCTGTGGACACACTGCAATATGTCAGTAAAGTTCTTCTCTCTCCTGCCAACCACTGTAATGTTTATAGAGAGGTTATTATTGTCACTTGTTAAGTTAACTGTCCATATACCTTGCTCTATATTTTACTTCTCTCTCTCTCTCTCAAACACTCCTTCTCTCTCTCTCTCTCCATTTCATTTTTTTCATTTCCTTTTTTACAAATTTTCTCAATCTTTCTCTGAAGTTATTAACTGTTTCCCTCCGCATCTTGTTTATTTTCTTTTACCCTCCCTTTTTTTACACACTCTCTCTCTCAAGCTATTACTTGTCTGTTTCTATCTCTATCTTTTTTATTCTATTTTCTTGTTTACACTCTCTTTTTCTCTAGATATTAACAGTCTATTTCTATCCATTTTTGTTAGTTTTGCCCACAACTGCAAGTTGTTAAAAAAACAAAACATTAACCCCCAAAAGATCAAATCCTGTTCTTAAATAGCCTTGTCAGATCAAGACTTTCATGTGGCATGATGCCAAACTCATTCAGAAATATATAAACTGTCAGTGGCATGCAGTCACTTTCTCGGATCACTGGTTAAAAATGGCTTCAAGTGAATGAACCCATATCAAGAAAATTGTTCAAAAGCAATTAATCCAAAAAGCATTTATTCGAATTGTAAATTGTTTGAATGAAAATTAATTGAAATGACAATTATGTTAAATGATAACTATTCGAAATACCTATGTTTGAAATAGGTAGGTTGTCTTGCTTTGAGAGGGTCAATGCTGATTTACTTAGAACTAATAACACCCTTGAAGGATGGCATAGGGCTTTTTTGCAGCAAATGTCATCCCATCATCCCACAAAGTCTTATATACTCTTAAAAGCGAATAGGACTTGCAAAAAATTCATATTGCAAAAGTAAGAACAGGTTGCCAAAATTTCAAGAGCACCAAGAAATACAGTGACATAAATGAAAAACTTAAAAATTTAGTGGCATTCTTTAATGAGTACACTTTAATAGTTGACTATTTGCATGCAATATCATATAACTTAAAGTTATAGTGATTTTTCTTACTAAATTGCTTTATTAACGATATTTGTATTTGAAATAATTATCATTTGTGTATTTCTTCTAAATTTTTATTGCAATAAAGAATTTTGTATTTCAAATAATTATCATTTAGTATAATTGTCCTTTCGATTAATTTTTATTCAAACAATTTACATTTTGCATTTTGTTTTTGAATAATTTTCGAACAATGTTCACATAATCGAATGAACCATGTAGATCTTAGGACCATCCTTTTTAAAACCTTTTAGACTGGTGCTACAAAATCACAAAGAAGTACATCAAATAACAAACCACATCATTTGAGGACTTTCAACAAGTAAAATGAATGACACATGTAACTTGAAGAGAAAATAATGGTATCATCAAGATGTTGACATTCCACAAAATTTCAAACAAAAAATTAGGAAGGAATCTCCAGTTAATACTGGAAAAACCAATAACAAGTTACTGGACTTGAGAAACCTATTTTCCTGAAAAACTGTTTTTCAGAGAAAGATTTTATAAATTTCTACCAACAGCAGCAATGTCTGCTTAGTCAATGAATGCTAAATGTTTCCTTATAAGGAAATGGCTTATATTACCATTTTCTTTTTTTTTCTCTCTCTCTCTCTGTTCACCCTTTCTATCATTTAGTTTTTCCTTTTTTTTATCTTTACTTTATGCCTTTTACTCTTCTTGCATAGGGTTAAATAGTTGGACAATGTTCTCCAGTCTTGGTTGACTATCAGTCTCTGAATTCAAAACTGGCTGAAAAATCTGTCCCTGGTGTAGTTTATGTCTGTGTTCAGCAATATCCTGGCAACCTCTGTGATAGAACTGGAACCATGTTTTTGGGCATTCACCTTTTCCTTGGATCGTATCAGACCTACAGCATAGTTAACAGTCTGTTACCTATATCTACCTACACAACCTTGTGTACTAGAAAAATCATTCAGAGCACAACTCCACCATCTCCTGAGATTAATGGATGCCTAAAAACTGTCTCCATCTTGGATTTTTTTTTTCTTTCCTTATTTAACACTTGGGTTTTCCTTCCATTCTTTCTTTTCCGTCTATCTTTTATTCACTTCTTTCTTTCCTGTGAGCCCTTTTTCTTTCTTTTTTCTTTATTCCCTTTTCCTCAACTTTTTCTTTTCTATCCTCTTCAATTTTTATTTTCTTTTTCTTCCATCTGTATGCAAGTCTTTTCCCCTTTGTTTAGTCTTTCATCAGAAGACTTGACGTCTGATATAATAATATTCTAGCAACCTCAAGACATGACCATTATCAGACAACATAAAATACAAGTAAATGTTCTTTTTTAATGGAGTGGAAAACAGAATAAGATATTCTTAATATAATCTATATAAATAAAGCGAAGTTTACATGTGTCTGCTCATCCGTTTTTCGATCTTGCGGAATCATAACTCTGACAAGCAATATGGCTTCTGTTTGCCAGGTCTACTGCTCATGTGCTAATGGCCATTACAAAATATGTATATCAAGTACTTGATAATAACAGTGAAGCTCGAGCTACAGCTCTAGATATCTCGAATGCATTTGACATGGTTTGGCATGCTGGTCTTCTACGTAAGCTCCAGGGCTATGGTATTACTGGAGGATTGTTTGATTTAATCTAATCATTCCTATCAAATCGTGAAATGAAGATCATTTTGAACAGGCTCCCTTCCAGATACTTTCACACCAAGGCCCTATACTGGGTCCTACACTGTTTCTGATCTTCATCAATGATCTTCCTGATGTCATTAGTTCCCAAGTAGGCATTTATGCTGATGACACTACCATTTATTCATGTCTTAATAGCAAATCTATCAGAACAGACAAGGTTAACCTGGCCACTGCTCTTGAAAAGGACCTCCAATCTGTGATTAACTGGGGCAGGAAATGGCTCGTAAATTTTAATGCCTCCAAAACAAAACTGCTATCGTTTAACCACCATAGAGAAACTGTAAGTCAAATGAGTCTGTATTGCTGCAATCAAAATACCACTGGTACAATTCACCGTCCTGGCATTCTGAACACGTCACTACGTAAAGCCGGGAGAGTAATGCCATTTTCACGGAGAAAACTTGCTGATGTCACGTTAAGGTAAGACCCTTATTTTCCTATACACCAGATACAAGCCACTCTGGCTCGTTTGCTTTTATGGGGCTGTTGACCACAGAAACTTTCCTGCCCTCCGTCAACATGGCTGATGCTGGACTCATGGAGAGCAACATACTGCACCTTCTTGGCCTCAAGTTTTCAATTTACTTAAAGCATAACAACTGCATTGAATCAATAGCTGCATCTACTGCAAGGAAATTTGGGTCACTGTGTTTGTGCCAGAAGGTTTTTCTCATCTGAGTCCATCTTGTGAATTTACAAATCTACCATTTATCTGTGCATTGAATACTGTTGCTATATCTGGTCTGGTGCTCCTGCTACTAATCTCAAGGTTCTTGACAAAATCCAAAGAATCCTCTGCAATGTAATCAATCCTGACTTGGCATCTCAACTTCAGTCACTTTCTCACTAAGATGATGTGGATTCCCTCTGTCTTTTCTACAAATATTTTCATGGCAACTGCTCTGACAGGTTTTTCCCCTGATGCCTGGACTACATGAGTTTAAGCATGCTACTAGATTAGCACCTAGGTCCCACCCTTTTACTGTTGAATTAGTTTAATGTAACTTCCACTTCTACTCCAACAGTTTCTCTTATCACACTTCCCACCTGTGGAACTCCCTTACTTCCCTGATAACTAAAATCTTCAAAAATTTAAATGCAATATCAATCACCATCTATTTTCTTGAACCCTGTTCAGTTTTTATTCTTTCCTCAGTCCCCCCTATAGCCATTCTTTTCTCTCACCATCACTCGCTGTAATCCCCTGCATACCAGTGACTTTCCTGCCTTGCTTGTTTTGAAATGATTAAAAAAAATAATTAAACAATCTGAAGTAACAAGTAGTAACATCTTTATCCACATCTATAAATCTTAGAAGTGACCTCTTTGGTGGGTGAGGTAGTTGCATCTTCCTCACCATTGACAATGGCCAGTTTTTAAACTCCGGTAAAAGTCAGATTTTCAATGGGTGATTTTCAAATTTGGCAGTCCCTCTTTATGCAGAACATTGGCACAACCAAGCTTGATGTATATATCTACGTATCTATGATATTCCAAAATATGCAACAATGTATTTCAGTTGGTGACCTTGAAAAATGGATGGTTCAAGAGTCACATCTGCAAATGATCATGAAGAAGCTGAAGAGTTTTATATATATATATATATATATATATATGCACATTTTTGTGCCGTTATCAATGGAGAGATGGTATTCTTCTGACAAGAGTATACAGTCATTATCTCTCTCTCTCACTATATACATACATACACACACACGTTTCATTAAATAATATAGACAAGTTTTGTCTATTTATTTAAGTAAATTCTTTTCATATCGTCTAATAAGCTTAATAACGTTATCATTAAAAGATGGAAGAAAATCACCATATTAATACATATTTTTTAATCCTGTCTCAGCTTTTGGCTTATATAAGCCATTATCAAAGATGACAATTACATTACAATATATTAACCAATACATGGACAAAACAATGAAATGAAACATGCATCAATGAAAAAATGCTGCCTAAATACACACACACCCATAGCAATATACAAGCTAACACATATCATACTCACTCACTCCGTAAAAACTAAATAACACACGCACACTTACCAGAGACTAAATAACTAAATAACACACACACTAAACTAAATAACACACACACACACTTACCATCCCCTCTCCAGGTACCAATAAAACTGCTGAACTGACCCAGGGAAAAACGATACTAGCATGAATCCATCCAGCTCTTATCTCAAATGACAACTTAAAAGAGACTGTTTGACCAACACAAGGAATGTTAATAAACTCACATTAAAAAGATAAAAACAGCAAATGAAAACTACAGACAAAAGTTCATTTTCTCCAAGACATTCATTTCTGTAGTTTACTGCCACCAGCAAGCAGAAACATTTTTTTCTCTCCCGATGATGGCCATGTTGGCCGAAACTAGTCGAGGAATCTAAATGAAATAATAATAATAAAAACATAAAAATATTAATCTACAACCCAGTATGTCTGAAGATTTTAATTATTTTTTTTTAATAATTTTTTTCGTTCAATATATATATATATATATATATATATAATGGACTCTTCCATCATCTTCGATATATGAGAGTCCAAAAATTCAACTGCTAGAACTGAACAGCCAGACTACCCACACATATGTGATTAGTGAAGTCTTGTGCAAAACCATCCATACTTTTCAGAAGAACTTATTGCAAAGAAAATGGCGAATTACTTTGTCAAACCAAGCGACAGTGTGTTACGTGTATGCTATGACGGAAACCATGGCAAAAAAGAAAGTTACTTGCCAAAAAAAAGCACATATTCTGCATGATATGCTGAAGGCAGAATATTCAAATTAGAAACAAGTCAGTCACAGGAGTCGCCATAAAAAGTATTTTGATATGCTAATATTGTGCGTCCTCTCCCAGTTGTCAACAAATGAAAAAAAATGCTCAGTAAAATAAATGCAGTTGGTGTTCTCGAATTGGGGAGAAAAGACAAAATTCATGTATTTGGCTACCGCGGCTGTCATCGGTGAGTGAGTTATTTTTCTGACTGGTTATGTGCATTGTGACATAGTACCTGCAAATTGAGATTTCAATATTTCTTTCTGCCCCTGATCTTCGAGTCTGAACTTACAGTGATTTGTTCTCTTCGGTGTGGAAGTAATCTGCAACAAATAATTTCCTTTGCAATCCAAGAACTCTTATAGAACTGAATACAAAGAACTGGTGCATATAGTGTGCCACAAGGTCCCCAAAACAGTCTTCCTCAAGTTTTGAATTCAGAGTTGTCCTTCTCCTAGACTGGTTATCAACCAAGGCTAAAGAATCCAGTCTGTGCTAATATTTAACCCATAGCTGAGTCGAGAAGAGTGACTGAAGCCGAGAGGGCAGGTCAGGACTGATAACATAGCAGAACCACCAGATCTGATGTGACAGCAATATTCAATGCCTGGACGAATAGTAGATTTATAAATATGCGAGATAGATTCTGGCAAAACCAATTGTCTTGCACAATCATGTGAACCAACATTCCTAGCAATTAATTCCGTATAATCTTTCCACTTCATGTTAATCAATCCCCTAAATCACCTGTTCAAAATATCATCCTAAACAGAAAAATACCATTGGTAATGAACTTGGACATGAAAGGAAGAAGAAAATGTCAGGTAAAGTAGAATGTAAACTTCTTTTGAAAATAACCCAAATATTTAACTTGTGTGGGTCTTGAGTCACGTATTGTGGGTAACACTTTAGTATATAAAAAAGAGAAAGAAACGACTCGGGGTTAAGGTCATTACTTTAAAAAAAATAGAATTCAAATACTAACTCAGGCTGTTTGCATTAACATTCTTGTGAAAGGCATGAACTCTTCCCTCCCCATCTTATTGTCAGATATCTTGACAAAATGTCTTTTCATTGGCATAACATGATGGTTGATGAAGAACTTAGTCATAAATTATGCAAACCACTCTCCCATAACTACCATGTCTCATCTTTTTCAGTAACCATTTACTAAATTAACCCAAACATCTACAGGGATATTTCATCATATTTCATGTGCATAATATTTAAATTGTTTCAGAATATTTAGAATGGTTTGTATAATTTATAACTAAGTTCTTCATCAACCATCATGTTATGCCAATGAAAAGACATTTTGTCAAGATATCTGACAATAAGATGGGGAGGGAAGAGTCCATGCCTTTCGCAAGAACGTTAATGCAAACAGCCTGAGTTAGTATTTGAATTCTTTTTTTTTTTTTTTTTAAAGTGATGACCTTAACCCTGAGTCATTTCTTTCTTTTTTATATACTAAGGTGTTACCCACAATACGAGGCTCAAGAGCCACACAAGTTAAAACATTACAGTCACCAAAAGGATATGAAGGGAAATGATAAGAAATAAAAATGAGGCAAGATGACAATTGACTTGAAGAGGTCAAGATTAAAGTATTCAGGGAAGGCACCACTTGAGTCTCTCTGTTCTCCAAAGAGCTGTTCTTGGAGAAAAAGCTGTCTGAGTGAAACTTTGGAACACAGGAAATAAGGTTTATTTGAATTTATGGAACAATCTTATATAAAAAAAAATTTACATTCTAGGTGAGTACAAAATCCCATCTTTGTTTTTTTTTTTCTTCTTCTTTTGTTAATCTCATGTCCCTTCATGATATAAACGATCATGGCTCTCCACAGATTCCTTTTCTTTACTGTATGAATTGCTGTGACTTCTTAGGAAAGATAGAGGAGTGGTTTTCTCATGCTGTCTTCTTCACAGTTTTAAATTCAAAGTTGTTCTTCTCTTAGACTGGTTGACACACAAGGCCAGAGAGCCTAGTCAATCCTGCTATTTGATTAGGAAATGACTTTTTCAAAGACATTTATTTGAGAGATGATAAAATTCCTTCACAAAATGCTTTAAGAATTTATTTAATTTTGTGAGTGATTGATCCCAATTAATAATGTCAAGTGTAAGAGAGTTTTAAGGTTTTTAGATGCTCTCAATGCTGTCTTTTACGTTTGAGATGTGGCAGGGGTCATATTACTTATTTGAGAATAAAAAGAATGAATGTAATTTCAACAAATCTTTTGTAAGAAGAAAATACAATTAAAGTGAACAGGTTTTGAAATTAATTCGATTAATTCCAGCTCATAAAGTGGAAAACTTAAAATTAAAAAAAAGGAATTTCCGTGATGAGGAATTGTAATGCGTTGATCTGTTTAGATGAGCACATTTTAATTTGAATATTCAATAATTTAAAATTTTTTAACAAAGGGAGAGCAGTGAGCCACTATAATTATGAGAGTTGCTTCCCTTTAGCTTTAAGCAAGTACTCGATTAATTTTCAAATGATTTCTGTACTTAAAAGGAATTTGCTTTTATCTAAAGAAACAGTGGCGGACCGGCCAGGATGTCAGCTTGCTCGTTAGCAAGTGAGCCCCCTATATCAAATAAAATACACTAAAAAAAACAAACACAAACAACTCTTAGTAATAAAAAGAAATAAGAACTTTATAAAGTCATCTGTATATGATTGGTTACTAAAGTCCAATGTGAGAGGACATTTTCAAAACTAAAGATCATAAAGACAAGGTTAAGATTCGCTGTCTGAGGAGGATTTGGAATCATACATGTTGCTATCCACTGAAAAGGAATTATTAGATGAATTAAATACAGTCAATTATTGGCAAATTCAGACAATCATCTAGTGAACACAAACAATTACTCTTAATATAGTGGACTGTATGCAGTACTCTATTGTGCTTTTGAACCATCTGTTAGTGTGTAAATTGTACAATAAAATATTTTAAAATTTCAACTAGTTACTTAAAATAAAAACAGTAAATAAAAAGATTCTGCATTTGCATTTGGTATCTACTGCCAGTAATAGGTACAGTACATGTACAATGTAATTACTAAGAAATATACATCTTTTCCAAAAAAGTTTTAATTGTATCCTTTTTTCCATATATAATTTTTTTAAAATTTATTTAGTCATGAAAATTAAATGACATCATTGTAGTCATGGATTCGCCCCCTTTGTCTCCTGCCAACCAATATTTTTATACCTAGTCTATCACTGCACGTGTTTATTCAATTTAAGAAGCTAGATGGATCAATATTTTAATCCTTCAATAACATAGAAAAAAACAGATTTACTCTTAAAGGAATCTATATGTAATTTCAATACAGGATATTCTAGAATTAACTATCAATTTCAGTAAAATTGGACAATTTTTTTAAAAACTCACTTATTTCTGTTCATAATGTCTAACGTTATAAATATGATGTTATAGTGTATAAATTTCTAATTTTGTTTCATTCACTTTCAGAACCCTGTTAATAATGAATACACAAGAACACATCTTTGTTGACCCACCCCCATCCCAGATTTCTTTGCTTGGGGTTTCATAAAAACAAATGTTTATCACTAAAAGAGCAATAGTTTAACTGAGCTTAAAGAACACATTCAATGTTTCAAAGTGTGTTTCACAAAAGCTAAGAATAGATTTGAAATTTGCAGGGATACAGATAGAGAACATGTTGAAAATTTGCAATCAAGTTTTGATGTAAGATTTATAAATCTATTTGTTTTGCATCATAATTAAGTAATAAACATAAAATTCTATCAGTTTTTTAAAATGTACCTGGTTTCGTTGAAATAGTTAATTCTGGGATACCTTGCATAAATATTTTGAAACTTTAATATCTACATATTTATTTTAAAGAACAACATACTCATTATCTGCAGTTTAATATTAAATGTGTGCAAAAGTTTCCGGTAAAAAAGAATTATGGAAATATTTGTATACACCTAATATTTATAGACACATCATTTGTGTGTGTCAAAATAAAAATTGTCAAGTATTAATATTAAATGTAACATCTGCTGCTTGCATCTTCCATCTCATTTTTGACGTTTTCTTTTATAAATATCATAAATTTATCTACTTACCATGGAAAATATTGCAAAAACATTAAAAAAATAAAATGCTGACAAAGTTGCATCAGCAGCTTTTTAAGCAGTTAGAAACTGAGATTGTATTGTCAGCAAGTGAAAAAAAATCATTAGATGTGTGCAAGAATTCCCAAACCCTCTTTGTTTGAAAATTCTATCTCCAATCATCTTGAAACAAACACTTACTTTTCCAATTATTTTTTTATCATCCATAGCTTTATTCAGTTCTTCTTTTCTGATTCTTGAGTCATCTATGAATTGATCGATACAGGTTCTTGTTGGTCTATCTCTGGATCTTTTAGATTCCATAGCTGATGCACAACATGTTGTTTACTTCATCAGCAATGACCATTAAACAGCACTCGCCTTTCATATATCAGTAATCTTTGGTAGGTTCCCATATAGTTCTTCCTTGGGCAAATGGATGGTGTTT